>SJOL01007687.1:94798-136880 GCA_004794785.1 Opisthorchis felineus
AGATCACGAAGAGTTTGGGTGTTGTTGGTGTTGTACGTGTTCCCGTGACCCCGCCTGTGCTTGGCTGGAGACGTTGCAAGAAATGGCGGCTAATCGATGTCAGTGGCGTTCGTGCTGTCAGTTTCTTTCCAGATTGATTGAGCGCTTGGAAGTGTAGGCACCTCAGAACGCTTGACATAGGCCAGCACTAGATTCCCTCACTCACTCACTCTTTTTCTTTTCTTTTTACTCTAGGGCTTTAAATATAATTAGACGAACCTTATGGTTGTACGCCAGTGAAGCATCAGTGTCAACACTGATGTTGCTGTCTTTGATGATGATGATTTATAAGGCGTGAGGAAGCACCAGGACCAGTGGTGCTCTTTAAAATAGGCGGAGAATGTCTGGCTACCTACCTGATAATACACAGTAGTGCTACGGAAGTGGAGAGAAAGTGCTCGGATAATGGGACACATGGACAATCATCCCTGTCTGCGAAAAGGGTACTCTGTGTGAAAACCATTGTATCAGCCTGTTAGCCGTGGTGTCGAATGTACTTTCTGAAGGTTGACTGAACATAAAGGAGAGAGGCAGATCCGTGAGCTCCGTCCAACAGGGGGGTGTGTTGATCACACTCACCCTCAAATTCTGGAACATCGGCACTGCTTCCAGCTATGGTCTTTCTTGACTTGAAATGTGTCTTCTGTTGTTGGGCTCTTTGGCAACGTCTGCGAAGCAGGAATAACTCCCGGAAATTCTTCGTCTTCCTTGAAGCGCTGTGCGCCAACTCCCGTGGACGCATGAAATCCTACGGTAGACGCTCACGTGAGTTCACATTTAGTGGTATCAGGCAAGGCTGTCCTCTCTTCCCCTGTCTCTTCAACTTTGTCTTCTATATGGTCTGTTCAGATTCCCGATATGGAACTTTGAGTCACGCATAGGTTTGATGATCCCGGATATCAGAAGGAAGAATAAGGTTCGAAAGTCTACTGTACTACTTACACACAAGTGAGCTGAATTATACAACAAACCTCAATTGTCCACGTTCGTGGCGTCAACGAGCTCGCAATTATGTCACTGACCGGCACGGTGCAGTGTCAAGGTTCGCACACCAAACAACGTCCGGCGGAATGTTGGCTCGGTAGTGTGGGTTGCGGCCATCCTTTCCGAGGCTAGTCTCGTGGTTCTGATCAGCGGTACGGTCACAAGGAAATCACGATAGAACAACCCCGGACAGCCTCAGCGGACAGAGCACAAACACGCTTGGATAAATAGGTCAACTGCGCACATTCACACATACATCCATGCTAATATACCAGTGTCGGACGGGGGCGGCCTTTGCGACATTTTGAATGGCGGGTACGCATGAGCAAAACAGGTGGCGATCAAAAGTACATGGGCGGAGTAAGCAAATTAATGGGGCAATTACATTATGTCAATTTGGATTCACTATGTTCATTGAAGACTCACTTGCAATCTCTTACGCCTGTGGAGTCAAAATGCTCCCAGAGCGCTCGCTCACAGATACCACCCGACCTAAATCTGCCACCTTGATCTTGTGAAAAAAAAACCGTTCAGCTGTAACACCCTTTCGGTGCCTAGCTGCCATGCCACCCGAAGGGAGCATGAGGGCTAGGATACTTCCAGGTTACCCAAGCCCAGACAGGGGAAGTCGAGAGGCAGAAATCGGGTTCGAACCACGGACCTTCCGGTCAGTAAATTTGCGCTCTAACCACTGAGTCATCTCGTGGTCGGACGATGATCGCGTGGGCTACACAAGTTGCAAACATGCCAAGAAGGCCAAAGGAGAGCAGTCAGGCCAAGAGCAGAGAGACACCATACTACGAGTAGTCGTACCACAAGGGGGTCTGGGGGATGAAGTCATACTGTCCTCTGCGATGGGAGTGTGAAGGTAGTAAGGTGTTTTCCTCAGGCAACCAGCGTGTCCATCGTCATCACCGACAACATAACATCAGCGTTCAAAACTAATGCTTTGCTGCCGTACAGCCATGATTTATTTGGAAGCCTTATCGTATAGAAAAGAGTAAAAAGAAAGGACTTAGTGCTAGCCTACCACGATCACCCCGAGGTGCCTGCACCTACAGACATTCATTCAGGCAATCTGAATAGAAACTGACAAGGAGAACGCCACTGACATAGATCAGCGGTCATATCTTTCTAATTGTCTCGCTACGGGTTCGCCGACACCAACCCACACGAGCATTGGTTCTGAGACAACGGTTGTCGAAGACCTAGAGACTTCTCAGTTCCACTGCTCGAACGGGTCAAGTCTCACAGCCATACATAAAAACAACCCGTACTGCAGCCTGATACGCGTCCCTCGAGATTCAAGGATATGCCGGTTTGACGCCATAGATGTCCCAAATTAGCAAACGCGACTTGAGCGTTCCGTATTCATGCATGGACCCCAGTTGTCACACTACAGTCGGAACTAATACAACTTCCAAGGTATATAAAACGCTCCACAACTTCGAGTGCCTCCCTCTGGATTGTAAGTGGCGTGTTCAGTGACTGTATGTCCACGAGCATGACCTTACACTTTTGGGTTGCAAGCGGATGCCAAAGGATGGGATGACTGGCCAGTTCACCTGCGCCTCCGCCTCTTCGAAGACAAGAACGATATCGTCCGCTATTCCAAATCGTCCCAAGCTATTTATACACCAGGGTTTCAAACACCTTCCAGCGTTCTACTTATTGTTTCATCGATCACGAAATTAAACAGGAATGGAGCGAGTGGGCACTCCTGACGGAAACGGGAGCTTTCGGAGAGCTTCCCGTATACTCCCACACGCCCGGAAGTCTGAAAGTACAAAGAACTCACTATGTTCACAAACTCCGGGGGCATTCCGCTCTGGGCAAATGTGTTAAGGAGAACAGAGCGGCCAACCGAGTCAAATGCGCTTTGGAATTTCCGGACTACTAAAATTATGGGTAGTTTGTACGTATGGCGTTGTTCTAGCACCTGACTGGTCAATACAGTCCCTACCAAGCCGGAATCGCGCTGTCTGCCCTCGAGTCAGTGTTTCACGATTCAGCATAAGGCGACAAAGGACAAGTGACGCAGAGTC
Source organism: Opisthorchis felineus (assembly GCA_004794785.1). Taxonomy (NCBI): domain Eukaryota; kingdom Metazoa; phylum Platyhelminthes; class Trematoda; order Opisthorchiida; family Opisthorchiidae; genus Opisthorchis; species Opisthorchis felineus. Next base: position 97,867 of record SJOL01007687.1, read on the forward strand.
TGGTTACAACCTGGGCCAAGCTGATCCGCCTGTGATTACCGATCAATACGAGTCCCTTTTTGAAAATGGGCGCTATCATCGATTCTCCCCAGTTGTTTGAGACAGTCTCCTTTTCCCAGGCAAATAGATTAGACAGGACTTCACCCCCATCTTTGAACAACTCGGGCTGGAGATCATCTGGACCAGGAGCTCGGTGGCGCTTGAGAAGACACGCAGCTATAAACATCTTAAGCCGTAGGTGGTTCCAATACAGTTCCAGGATCATCCATAGTATCCATAATTCCAGGAGCTGTTCACTGACTATCTAGTAAGTCGAGATACAACCGTGGGAGATGGTGATTAGTGCGCGGTTTGGTGGGGGCGTCTTTAACAAGGTCTGTGTACAGCAAACAGGTAAAAGTATACCTTTTTAGTTCTTTGTTCTGAAGTCACAGGCATCCTGCTAACGAAGGCGGGACCAGCGTCTAGTCTAGAAGCGTCCATTCGCAACCCATCCCACGTTGTTTAAATGGTATTTCACGATTTTATCCACTCGACCATCCAAGCTAACTGGGGTAATTAAATAGGGTTCATACGGTGGACCACTGCCATGCTGTACATCTCCTCTTTCAAAATAGCACATTCATCTATTATTTGGGGAAATAAAACACTTCGTCTTCCGTTGGGGAACAACACTTGACCTTCGTGCCTCCTACCAGGTCCCTGAGCAAACAGGATTACAACTGATATCGTTTTTGTGTAATCAAGAACAGTAGTCAGAATGCACTCGTCCTTCAGTAGGGGCTACGCACCCAGTTTTTCGGCAAGTATTTTCTCTGAAAATATTTAACCCGGTGGTTACAGTAAAGGCTCTGCTAAACAACTAGGCCCCAAACAACACCCGCTGGGCGAGATGGCTCAGTGGTTAGCGCCAGAATTTACTGACCGGAAGGTCCGTGGTTCAAATCCGACCTCTGCATCTCGACTTCTGTCTAGGCTTGGTCAACCTGGGAATATTCCAACCCTTGTGCTTCATTCGGGTGGCATGGCAGCTAGGCACCGAAGGGGTGCTACAGCTGAACGACTAAACAACACGCACATAATTTTACCGGTCAGTTTGTTTTCTCTGCTTTGGAGGTGCACCGTTATTTGGTATCGAGCCCGTCAGACACCCCTTCCCCCCAATCCAATTTGGCTGAGGTTTGACACAGAACGTTGTCTTGATCCAGTTGTCAGAAAGAAAAAGCTTGTCAGCTCCTGATACAGACTACTTTGTCAACTAGTTAATCTCCAAATCATACTGTATAAATAACACTTTCTGCTGGTCGTAAGAATGCCGCCTGCATTGTCATCTGCTGTATGCAGTCCACTGGTAAGAACTTGGTAGCTACACCAAATTGTCTCAAAGAGATACCGAAAGTGGTGCCTCTTTGTCGGTTAGCTCTTGGTTGTGCTAAGACCGGAGGGCGACTTCAAATTCCTCCGCGTGTGGGTCGATGGCTTCTGTAACCGGACGGTGGTGACCGACCGGCTATGTTGCAATTACTATTGAGGCCGAACTTTTAGCTCCTTTAGGCCGAAATGGTGAATTTCTGGCTGGGCTGCATGTCCAATTCGCGGAGAACCTTCACCAATATGTCTCCCAGGACTTTGACTGCGAAATAGTCAAACCAGCAACTTGGGGATCCTATTGTTAGCTGCCGTGTGACCACTGGGAAGGACACATGCTCACAACATTCTCCTGATTTACTCAGAATGAAATGCGTATTAGATTATTCCTCCAAGACCGGCTGCTTCCACCTTGTAAGAGAATGTCCAAATTTTTAGTGAAAAAAGGAAGACGGAGGTACTAATGAGAATAAGCTCCAAGACTCTGGTATAACTTACCAGAACCAGTTATCACAACACAGGTCAACATTGCACTGGAGTATGTCATCATCAGCTGGACAGCTTAGCTTATACCTACAAACCTTGTCTAATATAGTAGCAGTAGGTAGGTCGGTAGTGTCAAGATACTCTTCACCGGAACCTGATCGGTGTCAAACACGATGCTTTCAGGTGTGTATCAATGTACCCCTAAGCTTAGTTGATCAACCCGACCGCCGGATACGTGCTTCTGAAGCTGATAACCGTAGAGCCATGTTACGGATTTTTATTCGCCCACTTGGCGAGTCCCATTGAGGACCAAAGACCTTGTTTGGCTGAACCTTGCGGGATCCGACCATGTCTTCACAACGAACCTCATTGGATCGTTGATTTGGCAGCTGCTTTACGTTCTTGTCTTTCATGTCTTGTAGTGCCATTTCTTGCTAATCTAAGTATTCATAATATTTTTTTCAGGTGTTGTACCTTTGACACTTGTGACCATGGACCTCCATCTTGCGGTGAAGAACTACTTGTCCAAAATGCTAACAGTCGCTGGCGCGGGAATGAAAGTTTTGCTTTTGGACGACGAAACTCTGAAAACCCTCAGCTTAGTCTCCTCGATGTCCGAAATTATGAAACAGGAAGTATATCTTATCGAACGCATCCGCTTACCACGCGAACCACTAGAGCATCTTCGCTGTGTATGTCTTTTGCGCCCAACCAAAGAAAACATCAATCTGCTCGCACAAGAACTACGGAAACCAAATTATTCGTCGTACTACGTGTTCTTCAGTCATACTTTGACAAAACAGTTGCTGAAACAGTTGGCAGAAGCAGATGATCACGAGGTTGTCGCTGAAGTACATGAGTACTACACGGATTTCATGCCACTTTCTCCTTTCCTCTTCGAACTCGATTTGCCTAACTGCCTTGAAGGTAATCGAGGGATGATTCCGAGCGCGGTTGGTCGGTGCACAGACTCCATCACTGCGGTTCTGTTGGCTTTGAAACAATGCCCACTCATTCGTTATCAGAACACGTCCGAGGCTGCACGGTACGCAGCCGAATCTATCCGTTCTATGATCTCCCGTGAAGCTGTATTGTTTGATTTTGGCAGAAAGTCTGAACAGTCCTCCGTTCTTTTAATTCTAGACCGACGTCAGGATTCTGTGACACCACTTCTTACCCAGTGGACCTATGAAGCCATGGTTCATGAACTAATCGGATTGAAGCAAAACCGAGTAAATCTATCACGAGCGTTGAATGTTCGACCAGAACTAAAGGAAGTTACCTTGTCCAGAGAGTTTGATGAATTTTTTAGGAACAACCAGTATGCGAATTTTGGTGAAATTGGACAAGCTATAAAAAAGCTTGTGGAAAATTTTCAGTCTGCTTCGCGATCCGTTGATACCAAAAACATTGATTCTATTGGTGACTTGAAGAAGTTTCTAGAACACTACCCTGCATTTCGGAAGGTATCGGGAACAGTCGAGACTCATGTTACCATTGTATCTGAGTTATCGCGACTGGTCAAGGAACATGCGTTGTTGGAAGTCAGTGAAGCTGAACAGGAATTGATTTGTCATGACAACCACTCTACCAGTCTTTCTCAGATCAGAGCTTTGCTTAACGATCCTCGAGTCTTGTTGTCCGATGCACTGCGTTTGGTTTTGTTGTATGCTCTGAAATACGAGGGACAAAAGACGGACCTTTCAACTTTAGCCAAGGCTCTTGTCAGTCGTGGCGCAACAGATGAAGATGTCCAAATGGTTCAACGCATTTTGGAGTTTTCAGGACCTCGATCTCGTGCAGACGAGTTCACGCTGTTCGACGCGATGAAAACCGTAGCCAGTGGGGCCCACAGCATAAACACACAAACCGCTACAAATGCAGTGACATCTCTGACGAAACGTCTTGTTAAGGGACTCAAAGGAGTTGATAATGTTTACACACAACACGAGCCGGTTCTGACAGGAATAATAAACGATCTCATCAAAGGGAAACTACGAGAAACTGCCTTCCCCTATTTATCTGCCGTTGGCTCTTGGGTAGGCACCTCATCGATACAGCGGCCTCGTAAAATCATAGTTTTCATAATAGGTGGCGCTACCTATGAGGAAGCTCGATCGATACATAGGTTGAACAGCTCCACACCGGAAGTGGATATCATTCTTGGTGGAACATGCATCCACAACTCACGTTCATTTCTGGATGAAGTGCGCTCTGCTACGAAAGATACTTCGGATTATTTCGCCCCAGAAACTAGCGGTTCCGGTGTAACCGAGACCACTTCGCGACCTTTTGGCCGTTTCAAAACCCAAGTGCGTTATGGATTACTGAAATGAAACTTGACCAGAGATACCGTCTTTCGTAAGCTGTGCAATTTCCCTCATTCCACAAAATCAGTCCAGACGTCCTCACCTCTGCCTAATATACCTTGTCCGTTTCGTTTACTTGTTTTTCTGACCAGTATACTATACATGTGATATGCTCCGTTGTGATTGTATTTCATCATACAGTTCGTAACTTCTTTCGATCTTCAACCAGGTGAAAAACGCTTGAAACCGATTGAGTAATCATCGTTTTCGGAAAAGTTTGATAACAATCGGTAGATTTATTGCTGGGCAACGTTTCGCTTTTGACACGAAAGCTTCGTCAGCTCAAGTGACTAGGTTACGAGGTTGGTCGAGATTTAAAGCGGAAGGAGAACCAATCATCTAAGTCAAGCTAAATCTCTGTTGGGTGTCGGCCGAAGGATTTTGTGTGTTAGGGTGGGTGACCAAGTGTTGGACCGATGGGGGAACCTAATTGGATTTGGGTCCAGCCTAGGGTGTAGTTCTTCTGGTTCGGTTCACTTAATGATCCCTCTTGAACTTCGTTTGCACTTTCTGTCCGTCTGTGTGGATGGGCTAGTGCTACGATGGTTGTGTAAGAGGGATTCTGTGAACTTTGGTCGGGTTGGGATTTCCACCCCCTGTTTTTGCTAATGATTCTAAGTGAATTGACAACCACACAGTCACGTGTCAACTCGGCTTATCTAAGACCGCTTTCCATACGCTCGCCAGTTCCACACCCTCGATTCTGTTCACGCTATGATGCTTGGTGATTTCCACCGCTTCGGCTATCAGCCGCTGTGGTGTGAATCGCAGTCCCCGTCTTAAAACTTCCACATTATCCAAATCTATACTATGTCCCGTGTCTAAGGCATGTACCGCCATCGCTGAGTCTTTGACCAGCGTTTGGTATTCTACCGCATTCCTTGGTGGTTTGTTTATTCTCCTTTTATGCTCACCAATTCTGGTGTGCAATTCCCTGGCAGTTTGTCCTATGTAAACCTTAGTGCAATCGTTGCAATTAATTTTATACACACAGTCCCTAGTCCTTTCAACCGGGAGGGGATCTTTCAATTGCACCAAAACTGAGCGTAGCGTTCTTCCCTTCTGGAAAGCTACTCTAATGTTGGCCAAGTTCAATATTCTTCGAATAACCTCCGAAGTTCCTGCTTTATATGGAATGACTGCTGTGCCAATCCATTCCTTACTGGGTCTAGATACCGGAGCCAATATCTTTCTTAGTTGACGCCTAATCAAACTCACTGGGTATCCTATTTCTTGAAGTCTGTTGGCAATCTCGATTTGAGCTGCCGTTCGGTCGATCTCTTCTGTGCACAGCGCTTTGACTCGACGAAACATCGATGAGACAATACTGGCGTACACGGACTTTGGGTGTGCTGATGAGTAGTTTAAAACGTTTCCTGTGTCTGTTGGTTTCTCGTACACCGTAGTTTTTAATTTCCCCCCACTCTTATGTGCTATACAGTCCAGGAAGGGTAATGTGCCCGAGGTGGACTCTATCTCCATGCTAAACTTGATGTGTGGACTTAAACTATTGAGATAGTCGTGGAAGCTGTTCACGTTATCTCGTTTGATTACAACAAACGTATCGTCAACATAACGCCAAAATACTTTCGGTGGACAATGAAATCCGGCCAAGGCTATTTGTTCGAAGTCCTCCATATAAATATTAGCTAAAACTGGGGATATTGGAGATCCCATTGCAAGACCTTGTTCTTGTGTGTAAACGGTTGTGTCAAAAACAAACTGATCGAGATTCAAACACACTCTTATGCCCTCAACTATTTCATCCACCGAGAGCTGTGTCCGTTCCCCAAGTGTCGTGTCTACCAGTAACAACCTCTTGGTTACCTCCAGAGCATCTGCCCTAGGTATGTTTGTGTACATTGAGACTACGTCAAAACTCACGAGGACTTCGTCCATCTCCAAGGGAAGCCCTGCGACTTTATTGGCGAAGTCGTACGAATTCCTAATGAAGGTGCTTGATTTCCCCGTGAGCGGTTTTAGTATACCAGCTAAGAATCTGGCCAGCTCATGTGGTGGCGAGCCTATACCATCCACTATTGGCCTTATCGGGACATCTGCCTTGTGGATTTTTGGCAGTCCGTAAAGTCGTGGTTGAATCGCACTTTTTGGATACAGCCGATACCACTTACCTTGCCCTAAATGGTTTATTACCGATCTTAAATATCTACCAACTTCGACCTTATTCTTATTCATTATTGAAGTAATACTGCTACTGGTAATTTGTCGATAGGGTCCATCGGCGAGGTGTTGCCTAACCTTTTGAAGATAGTCGCTCTTGTTCATAACTACTGTGGCTTTACCTTTATCGGCCTTGGTAATGACAATACTATCTACCTGTCTCAGTGTGTTCAACGCTCTCCTCTCTGATGGTGCAATATTCGGAGCTCCCGGCTGTTGGGATTTTAGGACCGTGACCAATTGTACTCGTAGCTTCTCAGCTTCCGCTGAAGGAAGTTTTTGAAACACCGACTCTACACTAGGAATTATTTCCTCCGCTCTTATTACTTTTTTGCTCACTGCGAAGTTTAGTCCCTTTTCTAACAGACAGCGTTCGTCTTCACTCAGTGGTCTATCTGACAAGTTAACTACACTACAGTAATTGGTGGATGGTTTCGTCCTTTCTGTGACCTTTCTAGAGCCCTGAGTCATGGAAAACAGTTGGTCGAACTTACGTATCTGCCTATCCTTGCATTGCTGGCCCTGCGTAAGCTTCACTTCTGTTGCTTTGGTGTTGAGCATCTGGAAGTTGGCGGGTGAGATTGCGGTCTGAAGATCTTGGCTGAGTTGACTGGCGTGGCGGCGTAGTTCGGTTAATCGCTGGGTGGTTAGGTAAATCCTCTGTTTGAGGAATGACTTGGCCGCTGACAAAGCAATTTTTGCGGAAGCAACTGACGTGTCCGGTGGCTTCACAATCAGGGATGGTGGAATAATATTGTGCTTTGAGCATCTAATGTTGAATACACGATGGTTCTCCCATTTTGCCTCCAGTCCCGCCAATCGAACGTACTCGCTTGACATTTTTCGAACATGAAGTCCGTAGGTGTGTTCAACCAGGTAAGAAACGCTTCTTTCGATCTTCTTTTCTCTGGTGCGCCTTCTGTCAGTTCATAGTGCTGCTACCGTAGGTCATCGTAATCCTGAAACTCGCGCTACTAATAGAAAAGTATTTGTAATGAATAGGATTATGTAAAATCGTAGGATCATTATCTTATTAGCACCGTTTTTGACTCATTTACTCGCTTTCCTTAGCTGCCTTGTGTAAATAATCTGAAGAAAGTACAACGGTTTTGTGGTGCATTTTCTTCAAGGGAAGACTATGAAGATGAAGATAACAGCGATTTCCCCACACAGGACTACCTTCTAGGCGTGCACCCTTCTTTTCAAAGTCCCAAACGTTAGGCCTAACGTATGACAATTCTAGGGAATGTGACTGCGACTCAAAACAGGCAAGATCCTTCTACGAAGAGGGCAGCCCCTCATAGCGGGACTGAGGGAAGTCGTCTGTTCTCGTGCACCATGCTTTTAGGCATAGCATTCTCCGATGACCCACAGTGTGAGACGCATGAAGTTAGACGAAGAGGTGGGTGACGAAGATGAACCAGAATATTATCCATACTGTCTTGGACACCTGTATGCCGTGAAAGTAGGCACTGTTTAGCAAGCTCGTGAAATATACGGTGGACGTCTGTTGCGGAAATTTCTATCGGACGGTGAGGAGCAGGAGCGATTCAATTTCGACTTCCTGTCTTCTAGGTCAGTTTTGCCCTGTTTTAGTGCTGTACTACAGTACGACCTGGATGAGAGCGGTGCGTGTAGGCACCATAGCGTGTGTGATCTCAATCAAGCAGGTTCGGTTGCTAACCTTGAGAGTTGATCAGGTAATTTTGGTCGGATTACTTTGAACAAAGCCGAAATGTAAGTGCACCCTCTCTTGAGGAGGCACTTTGTTACTTGTTTCCCGAGATCAGTTTGTATTCGAACAGTGGTTGACTCCATTCCAGTTGGTGTAGAAAATTTTTAATTCTTAACTTTCCGTCCAAACTTTCCTTATGACACTTTTATGGCGTATGCCGCTAGACTAGCATTGAGATGGGGAATTCCGTATTTGATAGGTTCCTGATTTCATGGTTCCTTTGGTTCGTACTTTAGTAAGTTGCCTCAATTAGACGAACAGATGGCACACATTACATTTGCATACTTGTGAAATGCGTTTCATTCAAAAACAAAGTATTTGCTTCTGGTTTACTCAGTCATTTCAGTTCAATTTGAAAGCTGTGTCCATATGTACGGTGCTTCGGGTCGCCGCAGCGCGGCAGCAGATGTTGTAGGGTGAGGGGGGTAATAATTAGAAGTCATTGATGTTAGAAAATGCACACTAATTAGGCTTCACAACCGTAGAATAACAGTGACCGCACCACTGCGCCTACCTTCAAACCACAGTTTGGTGCCAGAGAATTGTGAAGCTGACTCCAGCAAAGTGTTATTCACTCTGTTAGCAATGCTGCCGCTCGGCATGCTGCAGTTGCTCGGTTAATTATATTCGTCCACTATATCTGGCGGTCCTGACGTCCTGATCGGATTTGATTATCCGCTAACTCAGTCCAGTATTAGCACTTTAATGTTTCGAAACGCATTCCGAATCGACTGACATTATTCCGGCTACTTAATATATACTGAAGTTGGCTGGAGTATGAAACAATCAAGTTACGTGGTGATTTTTAAGGTCTTCTCCGGAGTTCCAGAAAAAGTAGACAGCAAGGATCTCTTTGATAATCAGCCCCATTACGAATTCGAAAAGGAAGGTTGGCTCACGGCAACCCTAACGAACATTACTTTCGGTGTTGAACTCAGAAGAGCACTCTCCGCAGACTTCCAGACGCTTACGGATGTTAGACTGTTCGGATAGAAGTGCGTTGAAGAAGAGCAAATTCAAGGGAGAAATCGCCACAAAGTGCGATCGGGTGAGTCCAACGTTGCATCCACACCTTAGAAAATGAAAATTGATTGTCTGTGCTGTGGTTATGTTCGACCTGTCGAAAGATAAACATGTGGTCAATGCACGCACAACGCGGACGGAATCCTTCCCGGTTTTCACGGCCCTGCTCGAATTTGCTGGTAAGTCGGTTAGCAATTTGGTGGCTTAGGAGCGATCGGGACTAGGCCGATACCAGGATGGCTGCCACATTCTTCAAGGGTAAGAACGGTAGAGATGTCTGTCACTGCTCCCGACAACTCATTTCCGTGAGTTTTGTCAGACTGTGGACGACGTTTTCTCTACACTTGAGCAGGGGGAGACAATCAGAGTAGTCTGTTTTGTACTTCATATTCCGCTGGAGTCCTACAATCCACATCAAACTGTGAAGCTAATAGCGCGTTGATCGTTATGCCGGGCACATACGACCAGCCAAATAGTTCTTCAAGACGTTCCATCCACCGAGGCAGACTTCGGGACGCAGAGTAGGTTCTCGAGCCGCCTTTCTCTGTGATGACTTCATTGACCGGTAGTTTTCTTGGCTCACCAGTGTGGATAAGTTGAAACGGAGTTTCAACCTGCCATCACTCCATTTCCTGAGTCTCTTTTGGCCACTACTTTTTCCGACCAGTCCTGAGACTGAGTTAGCCAACTCTTGAGAGATCCTCCGGAATATCGATAGCAGACGCAGTTGAGCTGCTCTGTGAGCGCGGTTCAAATTGGATTGAGGTTTCTACCTGGTGTTGTAGATACATCCCTATCTACTTCATTGCAGTGGCAATCACCTTCGGTGGACGGAATACAGACAAATTAGGGTGAATGTTATTTGAAATATCCAAAGAACTGAAGTGCTGATCAGGGGTAAAAGTCAATATGTCTTCAACGTATCGCTTGTATGGAGATGCATTCGATTTGGATCTCTCTATTTTCTAGAAAAACTTCAGCTAGAGTTGTACCCGTCTAGTTGCAGTTCATTCGAATTCAAAGCGGACTTTTCCTGTGCGCAACAAAATAAGAGATTCTTAAGCAACCCAATTGAAATACTTCAGATGGGGTATTATTTGTGATGTTTCCACACGGATCGTTAGTCGGTCGTGGATGCATACCAGCCGCCAGGCCAGGGTTGTCCCCAGCATCCGACGAATACTTACGATCCCCAACCAGCTTGCATGGAATTTGCCGGGTCGGAAATCTCTGTGACCTTTGCGGAACATTTTCAGTTGTTGAGAGCAACGTCTGACTAGAAGTGTCCCGAAAATCTCGGAAATCTTAGATCTCTTCTACTACCATCGTAAGAACTGTTTTTTCGAATGCCGATACAATTTATTCTGCGCGAAACGGTTTTTTTAGTGTACGATCATTTTAAATTGCCAGGGCTGTTTACCGGCGTAAAATGTCACATGCTTGCAAATCTTTGTAATAGACACTCATTTCAAACAAAAAAGACAGATTTTGGTCCGCGATATTCAAGGTTGAACCCCGTTAGTATGTGATTCATAAGAGTTGTTCATTGTTTATCATTTACCTAACATACCTCTGCCTGTTCCAAGCCGACATTATATATACTTTTGAAGATAACATATAGTCCATCAGACTGATGATCCGCGCCATTGTGGTTTTTTCACCCTTCTAGTGTAAGGCGAAAAGTACGCACGTCATGAGGATGCGTCTCTTGTGGTAGAGTGGGGACCACGTTCCATGGGCATTGGATGGATTAGCGGAGCGTCGACTCTTATTCGAGTAGACACCGCTTATCGCAAGTGTTAACGTGCCTCCCTCTCTTCATGTTTGGGTTTCGACTCATCAGGCTCTGCATAGACTAGCTAACGTTTAACGGCTGCGAGGAGAAAACTACAGATTTATCATGAAACATCATCCGGGCATGCTTAGGTTGACTGCTTGAAAGGGACCTTCTTGGAAGGTAGCTGATAAGAACGGACAATTTTTTAGGCATGGTTTATATCATATTTATCGAATTGCAGGTAGAAATGCAAAAACCGTAGATACACGTCTTCAGTGCACGAAGTAAGAATCTCAACAGGTCATACGGCTGAAATACAGTGGCTGACGCGTTGGACCATCACCCGAATGATGTGTTCCAGCTTTGAGTTTGTTGGACAGCTGACAGACTAGGAGAGAATATGGTGAGGAGAAAAGTCATGCATGCAAATTAGTGACGGACCGAATGAAAAATATGAAAAATCACCAGCATCGTACTATTCGGAATAAGTTGTGCAACAGGCTGAACATAGTTTATTGTGGCGTTTCAGTCCCGCTGCTAAACAAAACACTGAAAACATCTACACCACAAACAACAGAGCCAGAAAACCAAAAAAGGGAATGGTAACTTTTCAAGACACAGTGCACTGATTTTGGAAAGAAGCATGACCCCATTGAAGGAGAGGTTTTGATAAACCCGTTGAAAAACGGAGACGAAAGAAACTCGGCTGGAGGGGTCGTTCAGAATAATTCAGTGGATCAGAGGGTGAGAGGATCACTTCCGATTTGGCCAGAAAACTCCAGGTACAAAACGTTCAAGGGAGAGCATCAGCCGACATGGCTGCAACGGCGACAGACATCTTTCACCCAAATATGTCGACGAATGAGACTGAGCGACCTGGATGATCAGAAGGCGTAGTGAGACTTGTCCGAAAGACCATATCATAACGCTTTGGCACAACACCGGGGATTTGGGGGAGCGGGGTTTGCATTTTAAGTTCTGATTTATGAGCAAAGGTTTTAATATTTGGCGCTTCAAGCTAAGCAAACGCTATCTGCCAAGAATACAATTGATGTGTACACGGAAGTGGAGCGCAACTTCTCCTGGGAATTCACAAATATAGCCGGTCATTTTTCGCTATTTGACTAGATCGAAGAAGTCCTCTTGCGATCCAGTCACGCTAGGTAACTTATATTTTAGGTTATGGGCTCTGAAACACACAAAAACATCCGTTATAGGCGTCCATCGATTGTCCCATCCCAGGTGCAATCTCACATGGCGCAGAGTTTCCACCTGAGGTCACATCGTAGCAAGACACTCAATAGATATTTTGTAAGGCACGATTGGTCCATCTGGCTTACCGAACACGAAAACCACATTCACTTATCCAACTACTAATGACACGAGTTAGACTAGGCAATCGGACCTCCTGGAGAGCTCCATCATTCAACCAAGCTGACGGGACTTGAGAGATCTAATTAAATACATGCCATCACGAACTTCACCTCCTCAAAGTGTTCCAAGTTGTCTCGCGGAGTCACTCGTTCACTAAAAATGCATAACTATGGACCTACTTTGCATAACAGACAAATTTAGTGCATTTAACACCAGATCGTTCCAATAACTGTTTTAGGACCTGTATAAAGGATCGGTAGCGTTGGTGATTGGCTTTGATTTACAACCTAGCCGGTTGGTATCTAGCTGCGACGTGACTTTAAATGGAAGAATTTTGTTGGGTGGCATGACGAAAAATTGCACAGCAACCTGGGTTGGAACAGTCGATTTAAATATGGCATATGGCATTACTGGGTCTAAAATGACATCAGTGAAATTGTCATGAACAAAACGATCAGATGTGCTGAAACCGCGTACAAATATACAACCTATCTCCACGTGTGTGGGATGATCAGGCAATGCAGAACCCAAGGTGAGACCGGCACCCTACAAGCTGATAACACTCGCGGTCAACGGTAATAGGGATCTGAGTAGCCGAAATCTACCCAATTAACAGGGTTTCTTACTGCTGGCGGGCTCGAGTTTCGACTATCCAATCAGCAAGTCAGTTGTTTCAGTCAATGCTGAACAAACAAAGACCGACCGACTCCACGTGCCGCAGAACCAATCAAGAGCGAGCACATTTGAACATCCAAGAGGACACAATGAGCGGTAAACAGTGTTGTTTGTGATCTAATAAAATCCCATGGTATAGCACCAATAAACTGAGGTTTCCGTAAAGTGAAGTGGTTTTCCTGAGCGACTTCTGGGATTACGACATGAACCCCAATGGTCAATAGTCTGTACATCTCTGGTGAATGAAGAAAGTGGGCGACAGAGAAGATTTGGACTGAATTCACCACGTGGAACCCGACCATGTGTAGCTCGAAGCCCCGAAAGCTGCAGAAAAACAGCCATATACAGAATGTTCTGGGTTGGCTACGCATCAGACACGGGGTATAAGGAAAACTATGAGAAACAAATTACCAGGTCTGTTAAGTCCACTTCTGCAACGTGCGAGTCGACACGAACCAGAATCGACTTGGCATCCGGTTCGACTTCTTCTACTTCAAGGCAATCCATTCCAAAAGCGTCTTGAAGGGTTACTTCTAATGCCATGTGCAGCTGTTTTTTACTGGGTTCTGTTAAATGTGGTAATCCTGAAAGCAACACGACAGGAAAAGAAATATATTTGCATAGGTGTAATGAAAAAGAAATAAGATGATCGTTCAGTTGCCATGCCACTCGAGGGAAGCACGAGGTCTAGGATACTGTCAGGTTGCCCAAGCCTATATAGGGGAAGTCGAGAGGCAGAGGTCGGGTTCGAACCACGGACCTTCCGGTCAGTAAATTCGCGCTCTGGCCACTGAGCCATCTCGCCCCCTGAGCCAGGTGTGCCACAATGCAGTCGAAAGTATATCAACACTTCAAGAAGTTCACAGAAATCTTCCAAATATAAAAACATACTTGAATATCAACAGTCTGAAAAATATGGCTAAATGGGCCCACAAAACAAGCAAAAGTTCACCGAAATGATGCAGTATACGAACTTACCTCTGGGTGGCATCCCCTGCATTGCCGCCCGTAGGACTACGTTTTGCACAGCATCTGCATACATGTCATTTGTGGGATTTGACTTCCACTGGAAAGAAACAACATAGGATGGTAATTTACTGCACTGTACTTTACTATTGGTTATTTTGCGCAGTATCTGAAGGTAGATCAGGTAGACCCATCGAATACCGTAACTAATTTTCTCAGACATGTTTTCGGAGGGGCCCCTTTTGAAGAACTACTGTGGGATTTAAGTTTCATGTACCTGACAATCACGTTCGGAAACCCCAAATACATAGCAAACAAACTGGTACTCAGTGGGATTAGTCGCAGGCTTACTCAATGTTTTAGTGTGATGAAACCCGAGACGAATTTTGTACCACGGTCTTTGTGGAGACGGAAGTGTCTCTCGGGAACACCCAAAGTGGTCTTCCGGAGTAATTAAAAACACTGGTTCTCTATAAAGCCTCTAGTGACGAGGTGAAAATGGCCATACTAAACTGTGCAAAAGAACGCCGTGTAGGTAGAATTGTATCCTGTTCGCACGAATGTCCAAAGGCAGTTCCACTGTTTATGATACAGATATTCTGGGTTAGATCGGGTAACCCCTCGATAAAGGAAACGTGCCACTCGAAGCTCCTACCGGATTCATCATTGCTGCAGTAGAATTTTGAAACGCATGGGGAGTCGACGCAAAATCCAAAGAATGTATAAACATAGTGCTCGTAGTATATGCCAACAGAGCAAGAAGGTAAACGGTCGACCTTATTTTTACCAGGGCCTCAGCGAAATAAAACTAGGCTGATTAACTCCATCATGACCGAGTAATCAACTATTTCGGCAGCTACTTACCTCTAAATTGACCTGCTGGGGTCGCCATGTGACGTTGATCGAGTCAAAAACTCGGAATTGGACGATTTCGGACTTGTGTAAGACCACTTCCACTGTCCCAGCAAGCAAGCTGAGGTGAAACCTGAGGAGGGTGGCACTCCCAGTAAATGGGATTGAGATCAGTTGGTTTACAGTGGTTGTCGCAAGTTCCGTGTAAGCTGAAGCGACGGCAGTTGGAAACAGAAAAGATACATACAAGAGGTAAATTGACGTAACCTGCCTATACAGAAGGTCAGAGGCCAAAAATAAACTTTGTAAATTACATTTCCTCGACAAATTCTTCCAGCCTTGTGATTCTCGCACAAATGGTCTCAAAGGATATCGAAGTCGCCAGAGACTAGCGAGAGAGACGGCGTGCGTCATCAAAGTGAGTTATGTTCATTCCGCATCCAACTGCCGCCTAACTATGCAAGATTTCCGTGTACACCCTAGAACTCCACAATTTCACCATACAAGCCACGAGCTGAGTTGGGGTATTCAGGAACTTGACCTACTATATTCAGGTCACGTGGCGGAGTGACACGAGACCTACTGAAGAATTATAGTATGACTAATTGGGCGAAACATCTGTTGATGGAAATCACCTGATACCCTGCGATTCCAGGGGAATGGACAGAAGATTCCTTGAGTGGGTCACCCACCCAAACCCGCACTGACAGTGTCATCTTGATTGGTGATGAAACGTTTGCAATCCGACCGCCAAGCTCAGTGAACAGACCAACAACCAAGCAGCGCACCCGGGTTACCTACATTCTTCAACATCACCGAAAGAAGATTCCTCCAACTGGATAATCCTTTGACTTCAGAAGCATTTTTTCACCGATTACGCTGCTCATGGTCGTGTCCAGTAACAGAATGCCTCGCGAGATGGCTTAGTGGTTAGAGCGCGAATTTACTGACCGAAAGGTCCGTGGTTCGAACCCGGCCTCTGCCTCTCGAATTCCCGTCTGGGCTTGGGCAACCTGGCAGTATCCAAGCCCTCGTGATCCCTTCTGGTGGCATAGCAGTTAGGCACCGAAAGGGTGCTACAGCTGAACGGTTTTTTTAACAGACTGAGCAAAACACTTCTTAACACAAAGTACAGACAACAAATACCGACTCCATGCCAACTGTCACTGAACGAATCGTTTTTAAGGCATGTCAAAACTGTACTACTACAAAGGACCAAAAAGTCACCAGTTCTAATAAATGCCTGGAAAACCGGGAAAATGGATATTACGGCTGACCTTAGAACTATCAGCAGGATTGCGAGGCGACAAGAGGATCCGTAGAAAAACACCTGGAGTTCTTGGTTGGATCGCCGCGGCGTGAATGGGATTCCTTATGCACGACATCCCCAAAAGATAGTGTGCTTCAAAGTATCATGTTCCCATACATGCCATATATGTGAATTTAAATCCACAATGAACATTGATTCGTTAGTGGAACAGACCTACGAACCATTTTGATGTCAAATAATTCACGCACCCTTGTCGTGTGTTTTAAACGTAGATAATGTTCACTGAGAGCAAATCCAGCCGAAGTCCGCCTACCATGGATACGACCGATTTCATGAATGCGTAAGGAGAGTTTTTTTACCTACGGAACTATGCCGGGAAATGAGGATATACCTGAGTAAGCCCGCCCCGTACCCACGATCCAAAACAATTACGGAGAACTTACAGCCTGGTAGCTGTGAGTTGTTGGTTCGTTCATAAAGTTGCACAGTGAAGGAACAACAACGGCAGTTAAAATCCAGCCGAAGCGGAGGCGCAAAAAGTGGCTAATGTGATGTCAAGGCGATTGTGACTGGTTGGACCCAAGTCATATGCTGTCGTTCGTGTTTCTCCCACATCGTTTAATCCGAAGTCGTGTTTCTTGAATTTTGAATTCCAAACAACTGCATCTTCTGTAAGTTATCCAAATATCAGCAGAACTCACCGATTAGCTGACGCGCAATAATACTGATGTGAGATTTTGCGCAACAGCCGAGTTGCAAAAATATAGACTTCGTAAATCACACAAGAACAAATTTTCGGGTTTCAAACTGAACCGGATACAAGTGAACTGAGGCATTCGCCCGTGCGATCGGACTGGAATCTAAGTGGTTGCCACGACCTTGGTCTCGAAATATAAATGGGTTCGTTGATTCTATGCAGTTCTTACCATCATCGCGCCTTGCAACACCATTCGCTCCAGCTGAGCCGATTGCAGAGCTTTTGTTGTTAGGCTCTTCGGATCAAGAGATTGTAGTTCAAGTGTTCCCACAGTTGTGGTCTGCGTTAGTTAGGTCAGTTGACTGCAAGAAACACCGGCGATCGGGATCTATATAGTAACACAGTGCGTGCCCAACGGGGTTGGAAATATCTGCAGAAAATACAGCTGCAGCTGCGGATTTCCGGTGAAACGTTAAACGAATCGTTTGAGCCGTTTGGAGTTGCCTGTAGGTCTTTTCCCCAAACCTAAAACTGATACTACGAAATGCAAACAGCGAAGGATTGTGTCGCCATGCAGGTAAAGAATTATCTAGCGAATGTGGCGCCTAAGTATCTGGATTCTAAGGTCACCGCGATATCGAAAGATCTGCGCAGATGAACAACAGACGCGCTAGGCCATGGGAAAGATTTAATTGTTACGTCTACATACAAAACTATGTCTGCCCCTCCTTCAGCGTGCTTCAGGAGCAACATCCTGATGAGTCACATTTCGGTGAGTAGGGACCATTCCGTTTTCAACGCGATTATTCTGTATCGAAGCCGTGGGTTCTTGTGCGGTGGGGGAGTTCGCGTATTCATTGACAGAACATGTTCACAACACTTCAAGATAGAGGATGGCAGGCAACTCGGAAGGATCCAGGTGAGGTTTTTAACCCGCGTTGTCTGAAGAACAGTCGACTGTATTGTCCAGACTTCGTGATTATAATTCAATTTCCTAGTGAAAGTAGGTGTTATTGTTAATCACATAACTAGATACCAATTACCAGAAAATTAGCTTCAAGATAAAAAAAAATACTCAGTTCGCTCTGTGGAGCTTGTAATAATAATAATTGTTCAGCTGCAACACCCTTTTGGTGCCTATGTCACCTGAAGGAAGCACGAAGGCTGAGATACTGCCAGGTTTCCCAACCCTAGACAGAAGCAATCGGGATACCGAGGTCGGGTTCGAACCACGGACCTTCTCGTCAGTAAGTTCGCACCTGAACCACTGAGTTATCTTAAGCTTGTAATGACCTTCTACGTTTTTGCACAATTGAAGAAAAAAGTGAATTAGGCTCTCTCCGGCGCTGTAGCGTCAAAACACGGCCAAGAAGCACAGACTAGAAAACGTGATGTGAATTTGTTCTGTGTCAACTGATTCATCCCATTCTCCGCCATTTTTAGTGTAAATGACCATCTTTATTTTGTGTCAAACGGATTAATTAAATCCAAGAAGAATAAAATCCAAGAAAATAATATTCAAATGGGAAAACTCAGCTTGGAGTTTTCAATGCTTAAATCTACAAATGAGCAATGGTTAAGAGTCAGGTCAATACCAACCCTACGTTGACCTAAAAGCCGGACGTACTTGGAAGTTCTTCTGGTGTGAGAATGTGGTAGGCAAAATTTTTCTTCACCAAAACTCCAGAAATGGACTGATTATTTTTAGGTGGGTTCCGAGCCAAGCTGCCCAAGACTTTGGCAACCTTCTCACCACGAAAACGTAGATTAACCGGTACGCAGTTCTTGGGGGTAAACAACTCTAAACAACACGTGTCATCGTCTTCGTATTCGCGTTGCAGAGCACCTGCCAGGCGGAGCATTTCGTTTTGTTCCCCATGCACGAGAATCTAGGCGGATATATTGGAAGGTTAAGGACATGTATAAAGCTGATTACCCGTTATATTAAAAAGAAGCTAAAAAACATCCTACACCACAGCACACGCTGATACGATGACAAACGCAAGCAGCCTGTCACATATCGATACTGCCGAAGGAGACGGTCTTCTGGCATTTTAGAAGGATTAGTCTGCCCGTACAGGAGTTCGTCCACCAACTGACAACAAGTTGGCTATTGTCGGCGGTTATGTGCCATCTCATGGGTAATTTCCAAATACTTCCATGGAAAACCGCGTGAAGCCCAACCAGTAAAGACTTCTGATATTAACATCCTCACTTCCCAATTGTCTTCTTTTAGCCTTATGCACAATGATTGCCCTTCAAAAGCACAGCACACAAGGTATTTGGATTAAAAATGGTACAGGATTGTGTCAAACGGAACCCGAGAAATCGGCTGCTGTTGGATAGGTCAGGAGAACAAGAATTTGAAGGCGGCACACACAAAATACGACAAAAATTGAGACGCAAGCTACGTGGTCAGCGCTGAATTCAAGCAAACGGTATCAGGAACCGCGGGAAGACTCTATCTTCGACTGAAACACAAAACTTGTTTGAAGGACAGTCAGCTTCGGCCAAAAAATTAAACTGCTTCAACTGAAGAGCTGCTATAAATGAAAAAATATCGGAAACCAGATAAGTAACATAAGCGCGAGTCGTTCAGCCAATCGGCGAAGATACTAGGTACACAACCTCCAACAATAAAATCGCCTAAAAAGAGGCACCCCCGTCTTCAGAAATGTACTGACCATAAAAGAACTGCATTCACAAGACGAAAAATAGGTATGCATACATCCAAAGCAAAAATGCGCCCCAAAATGACAAACGTCAAGCGACAACCTATCCAAGCAGACCATGCGATAGCGTAACTTGAAAGTTACGCGCTTCGACCAAAAGATGATGGACCGAATATAGCTAAGACATTTCGACTTTCCATTCCTTCACTGTCCGTCCGACAGAATCTCAATTACCATGTCCCCTACGAATGGTAGAGCAACTATGAACGAGAGATACGCGACTGACTGTGGCGAAGTCAACACACAATTACGATTGCAGTAACAAAAAATCGTTCTAACCAAGTCAGTATGATAGTCCCATTAGAGAGCAGCCACCAGTAGAAAATGTGCTTTTCCGCCTTGTCTGGTGGATATACTGTCCCCAAGGTTAGTGTACAGGATCCAACATCGGTGTAACAGGCCATAAAAAATTTACGCCAAAACTATAAAATCTTTCAGAAATGTTCTTTTAGACAAAACACTCAGTAGTATAAAACCTCACGGAGAATAACGCCCTCGAATAATTCCCTGCTATAGTTCTCCACAAACTCTAGGGCCCATGATCTCTCCTCAATAAACAAAATCGTGGACACCGGGTAGATGAGGTGGATTCCCTAGAGGTGGGAAATTCTAATGGAATCGAGCGAAAAAACGTCTGCAATGAACTCTCCTGAGAAGTAGCTTCTCCCCGATGGGTCCCTTTCGTGAAGGATTCCTGGAGTTAACTGGACTCATTGAGCTTGTGCTTACTGCTGGATAAATTTTCGACAAAGTTCCCACAATCTCGCCAGATAATCATCAATGGAATTAATTCGGAATAACTAAAATGCAACTGGGACCATGGATCATCAAAATCTGGTCGGGTTGTTGGACTTCTACAAAAATCCATCAAATCCAGGCTATGGAGTTCGGTGGCTCGGTAAAAGCACAGGCCCTCCTGCCTCTCAAAGCCGAAGAAATGTCACAGGACACTTCTCATGTAAGGGTTATAGTATCACCAAAAACTGACTGACGAATAGGACATTTCACTTATTGTTACTTTTGTTCACAAGCACTTTTGGATTGCACTAGTGAATGTGGGGAAAATGACCCTGCCCTCGAATGCCCCGCCAGGCCTCACGATACCGTTTAATCCTTCTATAAAACATTGTTGCAGGCAAATTCTCACTAACACTACTCTGACATAAGCTCCATGTCCCAACAGGCTTTCAAGTAGATCGGTCTTTCTTTACTTGCCGATGACTAGGAGACTCTTAACTGACAGCTTTGAGTTCGGCCAATATTGCGAATTTCCCCACAAGACTGGAGACCAAACTGGAGTGTGTCTGCAAACAATATCAGTAGCTTCACCGATTGCAGCCGCGTTCTGTTTGTCTCCTCTGGTAACTGTGTTCTGAGGCCGTTTGCGAAAGTATACTTCAAGGAGAGCAAAAGGGTAAATGTACGCTGAAAAGCGGGATGCTGTTCACCAGGTCACATCATGCTACTGAGGAACAGGACCTCTACGACTGATTTTTCAGTTTTATGTAACTCATATTCTTCAACGCATTGCCAGCATCTAACTGATTATCCACGTTTTTGCTGAGAAAACAGGAAATTGCGCTAAGGATACAGAGCTACGTCAGCAATCAGACAGGAAATCAACCGCTTCAATAAGATCCGCGTCTGTGCCATTCTCAGCCGTGACGTAGCCCTGTGGTGAAGAAACAAAGTTGTTTTTCCGGCTTTGACCTCCACACACTCAACTTAACCGCTACATCCACCATCGCCAAAGAATGTAATGCCAGGAATAGCACAGCATCGGAGGAAATATATAGGAAAATGAGGCAAGTGAGGTCAGGCAAAGCCTGTAATTCCGAACATCTACCACATCACCAACATCATCATCAACAGCATGACATCAGTGTTCAACACCGATGCTTCGCTGCCGCACAGTCACAATTTATTTGAAAGCCTTATTTTGAAGAAAATAAAAGTGGACCGGAAAGGGACTTAGTGCTAGCCTACCACAATCATTCCGAGGTGCCTATACCTCCAGACACTCATTTAGGCAATCTGGACAGAAACTGACAACAAGAACGCCATTGATGTCAATTAGCAGCCATATATTGCAGCGTCTCCAACCAGGTGCCGTGGGGATCATACGGTCCCCATCCTGGAAGGCGAGTAGCACCGACAGCACCCAAATGTTTCGTAATCTCTTTCATACCCCTCTGCCGGGTCAAAGGTTAGCCACCTATCTGCTTCTGTCACTCCGAATTGGGCACGGAAAACAGCACTGTCTTCGGAAAACGATGGTTTGGCATACGCAATACATGGCCTAACCAACGCAGCTTCTGGTGCTGGACACATTCCTCAATGGAAGTCCCCGTTGCACAACCGAAAGCTCGCGAAAAACTATGTATCTTGTTTACTAATTATCTTCCCAGTAGGAAAATTCCTACTGCTGGGAAGTGCCTAAGGTAACACCGTTAGGGAACGGATAATAAATACACTTTAGTCCAGTCGCTTGCACCTCTGTTCTCCTGAAACTGTTTGGACGAGTGCCCCAGTCGAATGCAAGGTACTCTGTTACATGCCGTCCAGTTCCATAGTAAACTCTGTCATACACCTAGTTCACTCCGTCATTTATCCCTCGATACAAAAGCCAATGTTGTACACCCGTTGTTCGTTGACTACGCAGCTTTTCACTGATGAAGGACGTGAAATCAGCCTGTCAGGCCAATTAAAGACTACTTTACAGACTACACACGATCCATGCTACTCACTTTCATTGGCGACTGAGGCGGTGTCCCCCAGGGTGCTAGTTTCCACCCTTTTATCCCCCCTTCGCACGTAAGGTACATGCGCAACCCTGATTTTCTTACTCACTGCAAGTACACCGATGAAGTTGCTAACTGGTCAGGCGAGCGCCCCTTCATTCTCAGTGCCCCAAAATGACGAGGAATTACCTCCCCCACTCCTACCTCTGATCAACGTTACAATGACCTACTGAGTAGCCATCAATCCCCACTGTTTTGATTGCATCTAGCTGTAGAACTTCTAGTGTAAAATACCTGGGTAAGACCCTACTCTACTTGGTTTCCTCATGTCCAAAAAGTCCGCCTTTTTACGGTATGACACCGAGAATGCTTCTTCTTCCTTCCAACCTTATCCATAGGTTTACTAAAGCACGTATTCCCTCCCGATTAGTTTATGGTCCTCCTGCCCTCCTTCCAGGACTGCTTGAGAAAGATTACTGCCACTGATAGATTTGTTTAGGGGTAGTGGAATGTCAAGGGATATCTTGGTAAGCAGGTACTGTGATGCCTGTTCCTAGTTGACCCAACGAATTATTTCCGGGCGTTTTCCACTCTCTTCAATAGCCACCCACTAAAGCTACGTCTACCTCGCTCCATGTGAACTTTTATCGGACAGAGCCTCCACTTACCGCACTCCTGAGGTCCCGTGCTTGGATCACTTTCTGTCTGGTCCCATTACCCTGTGCAATAACCTTGAGTGTTAACTACTTGTGTAGAGCATTCATTGACAGAAATTTGACATGAATTTTTCGACGCACAATGAATTATTTTACTGTAAGCTTGAATGTTGAAAATTCTCCTCAAGATACCCAGTGTTTTACATGACTTCACCGTCTATGACACAAACGCGAATAGATTATTCGGGTAATCCAGCCTCGGGAAACACCAAAATGTAGCCCCGTTTCATCCAGTTTCGAACACTGAATGTGTATGCCATCGACATACGTGGCTGCGACGTGGAAGTTAGGTACCCCTGTGCGCTCAACTACATGCTCACATTGGCTTATGGAAGAATTTGTGTTTAGCACTCCATAATAGATAATGTTCTTTATGAGATGATAAACCTGAGGATGAACAATCATATAGCTTTAAAAAAAACTTTAGACAATGACAGCCGACTGATTTTAGAACCACGGGAAATGCTGCGGAATACCCGTCTAAATTAGCGAGTAGACAAATCGGACATTTAGATTCTTAGTAGTTTCCCATTTTACGGCACATTGTTTGAGGAGTATATTTCAAACGAGATGAAACAAGCGAAGGACAATATAAATATGAGAAGACTTCCTTAAAAAATGAATATATGATTTAAGGTTCGTTGGGTTATCACATAGAACTAGGGGGTTGGTCAGGTCCCGGAGTTGGGATCTCTCCCCAGAAGGAACCAATGTGAACCGTTTCCACGGATGGTCCCTAATAGGGGGACCACTGTATCGCGAATTCCCTTTTCGTGGAAATTGATCTTTGCAGAAAGTGAGTGCAAACCCCTGAATCATGTTTACTGAAAAGGGTGGCCACCACAACCTATTGGGGATCTCATCTATGTTAAAAAGGAGCAGATTTCAAAAACAGGTTGGCATGTCAAAATGAAACCAGCACTCACCACGTAGTTCGGCTTCAGCTCACGAATAAATGCACTTGTTTGTTGGTAGTCGGTGTGGGCTGAAAAACTGATGTAGTCCACAGAACACTTCAACGGTAGAGTCTGCCCAGACATTGTGGGAATTTCAGCGGGCAGGGAAAGAATTTGTTTGGCTAGCGTGCCCTCAACACAGTAGCCAGCAATGATTACCCCGTTACGCCTATCAGTGCACCAATTCTCGAACAACTCGCGACTCATTCCAGATTGCATCATACCCGGACTTGCCATGACTACGCATGGACCCGAGTCATCAAAGTGTTCAATACTCTAGAGTTCGGTACGAAAGGAAAAAGTAGAAATTAGTTACAATTTGATCACGGAATAACTGGCACGGTAGTTCCAACTGCGATTGGTAGATTGGGTAAGATTCTGATAGTGTGGGCAAAGGGTTCAATCGCTAGCTTACTGTTTACCAGCAGTCAAGTGGGGCGAGCTGAAGTGAACAGAAGCTGTCACCATACTCGGTGGAGCCGAACAGTCTGATAAACCACAACTAAAAGCCCCATCATCTAGAACGCCTAATTCATCTATCGTTGGTGAGTATTGCATGCTGGAGAGCACACTAAGAAATCAGTTAAGTTGCGTTTCTAGAATGAACCTTTACTTGTTTGTTGCCAACTGAATCCCGAATAAGCAGCTTCCAACAAGCTAGCAACCTCCAGGGGAAACTAATTGCAAAGGTACTAAAAGTTTCCATCGCAGAATGACTCCAGTAGGTAGAGAATAGCAGAATACGCGAGTATGTATCCTACCCCAAATCTGAAGCCACTGCGCCCCGTCTACACAGGTCCGGTGAAACAGCAGGTAAAGCTGAGGAGTGCCACACTTGAGTCTCATCAACCAATCTGTGAACATTAGCCTAGCGAGACAAGTCCGCCGTTATTGTTTCACTTCCGGTTATTTTACGGTAGAGGGAAAAACACATTCGCTTCATTTTCCTGGTCAATATATACACACCAGATCAGCTCTACCTTCAACAGTTAGCATCTATTTTTTACCTGTACCTCTGATTTCCTGGGGTTTAAGTAAACATTCGTAGAAGTGTGGCATGGTTCCACCTAGGCGGGTGCTGTAGTCACTGAAAGATAATCAATCCAAATTCAACATCAAAATGACCGAGTAGCGACCTTTGGGCGAAATCGATTTTGAAACCGAAACCATCGAACGCATGCGTAAAAGACTCAACACATGCCTCCTCCGTTTACCGAAAGAACCTTGTGTTCATACGTCCCACAATTTGGCCTTGACATTCATCTCCGAAAAATACAATACAATACAATATACAAAAATACAATACGAAATACAGCCTTATTTGATAGTACCTTTTGTCGGTTGGCACTCTGCAAAAGACCGTACCCAGCGACTGTAGACTTCACAAACAGCTTTTGTGACATTGGACCTCGGTGAGTTACACCAACGACGTCAGGACAATTGTTATGTCACGACGTTACCTGCCTAAACCCTAGGCCCGACAACCAGATAAAACTTTACAAGTAACACCAAAATTATCATATCACGTTAGTAACCCAACCACTGTTCGGAAAAACTCACAACGCTTTCGAGAAACCCATTCACTGGTACCAGATAGTCCTCTATGATATTCTTCGGACGGGTCATTCTGATTAGAGGAATAAGGAGGCTGAAGACACAGGTGCGTCTCGCTATCGTGATACAGTTGGTCAGTATCGCACCCTTTAACCACGTGTTTCTCGTGAAGTGCGTTTTAAGATTATTCGCAACTGCACGATAGCAGGTTTAACTTGGACGAAAAGAATAAAAAGCAGTTTGTGTGCAAAATGGACAACAGATATGGAATCTGTCCTATCTTTCATCAGAGCTAGCACCGAGGTGAAACTAGAGTGGTCGTTGATCTTTTGACTGGAAACAAAGCTTGTGTACACCTCATACACATGAGGGAGAAACAGGAAATTCACACTGCCTACTGGATTACTGCTACCATACATGGGCATTTCGTGGAGAGGATTATGGAGTAATCGCTGACAGGAGAGGGAGGCATATAGCACAAGCGTATACTACAGGTCTAAGCACTGTGGTAGCAGCCGTTCTGGAATGTGTGGACGTAACAATGCGATTGCAACCCTAAAGGTCCTCGATTTGGAAATATAACTATTTGTCAAAGTCATGATATAAATTTTGGAGGCCACATCCAGCCAAATTCACGTCTAGAAGGCAACTAACGTTATCAGCTCCCCCTGTGTGAAGTATGCCCACCGCGTCACAAACGCCTGAATAACAGTCGGTAAAGTTATTGAGTTCCACTTATTTCGCCATAGCTTCTTACATCTTGTTACAGCTGCTTGTGGTAAATTGTACAAACTAAACGAATTACACAGATTTTGGCGGACTTTGAAGCAACTTCGCGCGCCCGTTATTCTACTGCACGCATTACATTACATCTCGTGCGCTGTGTGACACAGATATTAGAATCTAGCATGCATCACGCATCAATAGACCTAAGGTTTGACTGTGTCGAGATAGCCTCACCCAACTTTATAAAGCTTATAAGGGAAACCGCTCACAAGGTTGCTGAAAACTCTTTTACAGCCCACGACCGGTTTCGCCCTTCTTGGGGCTCATCAGGTGGGCGCAGTCCCTGAGTTTCCGTCAACCTTATGTTCTACTTTTATCTCATTACAAATAAATTAGTTTTCTGGATTCGAATGGAAGATAACGCATGCTACTTCACCTATTGCTACTTCCTGCTCAGGTATTTAATCAAATCTGACTGCAATGGTCAGATGTTCGATTGGGTGGGCCACCCAACTGCGCACTGATGATGTCTCCTAGTATGATGACGAGACGTTTGCAAGTCAGTTGCCAAGCTCGGCGAACAGAACAACAGCCACCTGATCAACAACGAATAAACTCACCCTATCTACCAATATTTCGACACATTACCGTGTTGGGATGGTTAAAAATCTGCAAATTCTGTTGACCTCGGCAACGATGCGGTTGCTAATTCGTCTTTATAGGCCAACAGTTGAGATTTTCCCGGCTCAGCAGCGCACATCCGCGTTCATGCACAAACACACAGTAGACAACATCGTTTTTAACGCATAGACCTCGTATACAGATCAGTTTGACCCCCAAAACTGACCAGAAACCAACAGAGAGCACTGCTCAATATGTGGGTTGCATGTCATAGAGATGGCCCAGTGGTCAGAACCGGAAGGTCCGTGGTTCGAACCCGACCTCTGCTTCTCGACTTCCCCTGTCTAGGCATGGGCAACCTGGCAGTATCCCAGCCCTCGTGCTTCCTTCGGGTGGCATGGCAGCTAGGCACCGAAAGGTTGTTACAGCTGAACGATTATCTTTTATTTTTATTATAGAGACGGGCCTCAGTTGCAAACGATATGATCGTTTTACTTGTTGGCTAAGTGGTTACTAGTATCATCCAGTCAATGGGGTTAGGAGAGTATTCTGTGCCAATCGAGCACACTGTTCACGATTTATCGATTTCCTTTGAAACTCGATGAGGGGTTTAGACATTATCACACAAACTTCCGTCATCCCATGCACGCCCAGCTATTAAAAAATCGCTGGGTGCAATCTAATGCAATACTGTGCATTTCGGCCTGGAACAGCCGTCTTGTACAAGCACCCCAGAATCAGACGGTATATGAGGGCAAGATTCGATAGAAGTGGCACAGTAAGTTGAACAGCAATAAAAACAAACTGAAATTGACATCTTGATATAAGCCTCTAGGTGTAGTTGGCTCACAGTGGAATACTGTATAGTTAGCTGAAAAATAAAATTACACACAAAGGTGAATCCAATAGTATTTTCAATTTGAAAAAGCTCTGAAATCGCACACGAAAAGATCCTTATGAACTTGCCTTGAGGTTAGAAATATGGCGAAAGCAGAAAGGATTATTGTTTGCCAGCTGGTTTCGAATTTTTTCATTCATCGCATGAATGTAGGTCTGATAAACTGCCATGCATTTTCGAGCCAGTTGGCTGGCATAGTAGATAGGGATGTCATGGAGTTCCGGATGGTTGGCCCAGTACTCATCCAAAATAAGCATAAGTTCCTGGGCACGACCAAGGGCGAATGCAGGGATTAGGCAACGTCCACCTCGTCCAACAATATCATGTACTAAACGTGTGAACCGAGCTTCGCGATCCTCACGTTTATCATGAATGTGTATCCCATAGGTGGCTTCAGTGATCAAGACGTCTGGTCGAACATGCGGTATTTCAGCACACATTAGATGTCGATCCTCTTGCCTGCTGAAGTCGCCGGTGTAAAGCACCTGAAGAAACTAAATGAAATCGTTGTCAAACCGGTAGCGTACCTTGACGCCAGCTATTTCGATGAGGAACATTGCGGCACCCAGTACGTGCCCAGCATGAAATGCTGTAAATTTGATGCCATTCACCTCCAGTTCTTGGTGAAAATCCAGTGTGTCGATACGATCCAGACTGGCAATTATGTCGCGATCTGTGTACAACGACTGATCGGGAACACCTGAAGAATTGCTAACCGAGAAGTGAGATATATTAGAGCACGGACTGGGTACCTGACCCGGACGAAGTCAGCCAGAAGGTAACGGTAAATAGCTTTGGTGGCATGTGTCATATAACACTTTGCGCGGACCCCGGTCTTCAGCAATAAATAGGGCAGTCCTCCACAATGATCAAGGTGGAAGCTGAAAGCACAGTCAATATGTTACATGCCTGCGACACTTACTGGCTAATCAAAATAAGATCCGCTGTGTGGAGGTCCGGGATAGCGTCAATGAACGGTAGGCTTTCTTTGTTCCGCAAACCAGGGTGGATGCCACAGTCTAGCTACAGACTTGATCATACAGACGTATGTAACTCACGAGTATTTTCTTCCCCTTGAACGTAAGGAGAATGCATGATCTTCCAACTTCCTGACCAGCGCCACTGAAAATGGTTTATCGACGCCAGAAGAGTTAGTAACGTACAGTGAGAAAGCGACGCTACATATGAAGTAATAAACGTGAGGAAATCGTACCGCAATGAACAACAAATCAAAACCTAACCAATGGGAAATAGGAGAACACGACTTTAAACTGGATGAATAGGATGACGTTGATAGATGCTGTCTAAACTGAGAAAAAACAGCAAGGTACGAATATTCATCCAACACTGTATCGATGTTCCTCCAAAAAAGATGAAATGTTTGCAAAACAAACACCAAGTTTAGCAAAGAAATGAGGAGTTCTATCAGTATCAAAGGGACCAGATCATGGTTGCTTACGATTGGCCATTGACATGGAAAGATGGATATTGGCCTCAGCAAACGGACCTACCACTGATTGAAACCGATGGTATCTTGCAAGACTGGTGAGGCCATGCCCAAACCTCTGGATTGTTGCTTATGCTCCTAGTCTGCAGTCCAGAAACGCCCAAGTGAGCCGTCGGGGTAGTAACTGGAGGCATGAATGCCCGCGTGGGCCGTGTAACAATGGAAGTGACTCAGTTAGGAGATGGCTTTTGCCTACCTCATTTCCTATCGGATAATGGGGACAAGTTTCTGTGCCTAGTTTCGACTATAACCTGCTTTTCGCTGGTGAAAAAAGCCTCCTCCATCTCCTGAGCTTTAATTATCCGCCGAAGCTCTGTCATTCCTTAATCTCTTCACTATTTGGCATTTGGGTGATTTATGTGCGCCGTCATACTCGTTGCCCGCTGGTGTGGATTTCTTGGCATCAGTCAGGACTAGCAAAATCTAAGATATTCAGTGGCCGTTTGATCGTGTCGGAGAAATCAGACAGATACCAGTGAACGCCGCTAGCACTGCTCCTTTCACATTCATCATCCAAGTGCTCGCTACCAGTAAAGTGTTGGTTTGCTGAGGACAGCAGTTTAGTTATCTTGATACGGCTGAGCTACGGTAGTTTCGGGGAGAGATGGCTCAGTAGTTAGAGCGCGAATTTACTAACCGGAAGGTTCGTGGTTCGAACCCGACCTCTATATCTCCACTTCCCCTGTCTAGGCTCGGGCAACCTGGTAGTATCCCAGCCCTCGAGCTTCCTTCGGGGGTATGGCAGCTGAATGATTATCTTACTTTTCTTTCTTTATTGCTAATTTATTGTTAATTCGTGCATCCTCGGGCCAGGCTAGTCTTTCGCAGCCAAGTGGGTCAGACTGCTGAGTCACTGGTTCCGGAGAGAGCCCCCAAGAGAACCCTACCACCTGCTGCCTCGTTTGAAGTTAGAAGCTTGGTCAGGGTACTGGAGCAAAACCCTACAGTCTCCCATCGTTTCGTGAGTCAAACTTTTAAATTAAAGGCTCAATGTAGCGGGCCTCAAATGAACCCTCTTTGCTCGGCCTGCACAAATAAGAATCACCACTTACTACTGCAACTCTTCGCTCACCGGCGCTCATTCACACCCCCACGCCACCTTTCAATTGGTCCACTGCGGTCAAACCATCTGCCAGTCCCCTAACCATTGTTCCGCGCATCCACTAACACCCAGTAAGACAAACAAAAAACAGTCCCTTACTAAACCCGGCGGATGCACGCGCTTTACAGTCGTCTTCGCGCTGTGTGGTTGTCAAGCGGCGTTAAGACCAACAAATGTCAATGTGTTAAACGGTGCTTTTGTCGGGCTCAGATGGCGAGCCGAGATGGCTTAGTGGTTAGAGCGCGAATTTACTGACCGGAAGGTCTGTGGTTCGAACCCGACCTCTTCTTCTCGACTTCTCCTGCCTAGGCTTGGGTAACTTGACAGTATCTCAGCCCTCGTGCTTCCTTCAGGTGGCATGGCAGCTAGGCACCGAAAGGGTGCTGCAGCTGAACAATTATTCTGTCGGGCTAGCATACGCCCCGACGGACTGCAATTGTGAAGCTGCGAAAGCTGGATATTATCCAGATCTACCACGACTGCTCCGGTCACCAAGAAGGACGTGTCATCCTGGTGTGATGTGAAAACGCAGGCTGGACGAATAAGCACGGCAGCACAGTTACATGGTAGACTTAAAGCTGATGCTCACTGTACGAATAATGGAGAGCGACTTCTTCAATTGTGTGCTGGACATTGTTTGCTTGTGGTCAATACGAACTTTCAGCCCAAGCGTTAGCACCGAGTAACTTGGAGGTCACCAGCCGCAGGTCAGTCATGGACTCAGTGGGATCATCTGGCTGTCGGTTACCACCGAAGAGCCTTACTTAAAGGCCGCCGTGCAGACTGGACCGTACCATGATGTGATGGTTCACCTGCCTCTGCGACCTACAGAATTATACGAGGAAAGTTTCGTGAGATACCCGAATAGAGTCCTGACCAACAGTCTTCTGATCCTGCAGGTATGGCGACCCGTTTTTTAATACACTGCACTGGCAATCCTTGCCAGACACCACTGCCTTGCGGTAGTGCTTTTGACCTGAAGGTGTTGACCGGGGATCCTAATCTTCCTCCTGTCTAGGTATGGCCATCCGCGTATAGTGACGATCCCAACGATAATAACCCCACCACATCGACTGTCGCGTAGTGTCATCAACCATGCGGTCTTATTTGCTGCGCAGAGCAGGGCTGGTAACCAAAGTCAGGCTACTGTTGACGCCTCTTCCTTGTCCTGCAAATACTTATTCTCACTTCCCTCACCCCATTAATGATACTCTCCTTGTAGGCCAATCAGTTAAGACTGACAAGCAGATTCGTCTTCCATCGGTTTCGGCCACATCTGCGCGTCATCCAGCGCCGACATCCGATCTACCTGGCTGCTTTTGGCGTTCAAACTCAGAAGCAAACGGAAAAACAGACTGCTCTTGCTAGCGCATCAGCATCATAAACGACAGCACATCATGATTGCTCAAACACCGATGCTTCGCTGCCGTGAAACAGCAGTTCACTGGGAAGCCATAATGTGGAGAAAAGAATAAAAGGAGGTGGCGAGGAGACCTGGTGCGAACCAATCACAATCATTCCGAGGTTCCCACACCTCCAGACACTAACAACACAACAACACTGACAACAAAGCCATTAACATTGATAAAAATCCATATCTTGCACCATTTCCAACCACAAAAAATAATAACAGTCGTTCAGCTATAACATCCTTTCGGTCCATAGGTGTCATGCCATAAAAAGGAAGCGCGAATGATGAGACAGCCAGGTTGCCCAAGCTTACCAAAGCTGGGTTCAAACAACAAACCTTCCGGTCAGCAAGCTCATACCTTAAAAACTGAGCTGTCTCGAGCTCTAGCTCATCAACCACGCACAATGGAGGTACATCACGCGCACCCCATTCTGAAATGTGATCAGCACCAACAGTACCCAGACTTATCGTAGCCACTTTCATTCCTTCATGATGTATCTGAGGTTGACGACCGCTGTGAACTGTGCACGGAAAATAGCAGTCTTCTAGGCAGATGACGATTCGGCATGCGTACTACATGGCCAAACCAACGCAGCTTTTAGTGCTGGATACAACCATTGGTTGAAGTCCATGTCGCACAACCGAACACTCGTTTCTAATAGTCTCGTTGCGGGTTTTCAGGCACGAACCTACACGAGATATGCTTCCGAGACAACGGTTGTCGAATAGCTGAAGATGTCTCAGTTCGGCTGATTCCAGAAACTATGTCTCAACCATATAACAAAAAGAACCGTACTGTAGACTTACAAACACGTTCCTTGAGGTTCATGGATATGGCATTTTTCCGCAACGGTCTTCTAAAATTGGCGAACGCCACCCAAACTTTTGCACTGACCTCAGCTGTCACAATACAACTTCCAAGATATATAAAACGTCCCTCAAAACTGACCGCCATTCCTTGGATTGCAGGCGGTCCGTGCAGTGACTGCAGGTTCAGGAGGATGA
Source organism: Opisthorchis felineus (assembly GCA_004794785.1). Taxonomy (NCBI): domain Eukaryota; kingdom Metazoa; phylum Platyhelminthes; class Trematoda; order Opisthorchiida; family Opisthorchiidae; genus Opisthorchis; species Opisthorchis felineus. The sequence goes on from SJOL01007687.1 coordinate 130,609, forward strand.
ACTTATGATTCGAATGCGAAGCGCATGTCAAAGGGCTTTGGTCAGTTCATCCAAAAAATTCGCTCATTTTTATTCCTTTTGCAGCCGAGAATGATGTATCCACACTCCAGACGGACAAGGCTTTCTCCAGCCGCTATGCTAACAACCGGGTTTCAAAGACCTTCCAGCGTTCGTCTGACTATCTCGCCGATTGCGGAATTGGACAGGAATGGAGACAGTGGGTATCTTTGTCGGACATCATTTGGGGAGGATTCTACGTATGCTCTCGCATTCCCGAAGTTCTGGCAAATTCCTGGGGCATTCTTTGCTGTGTTGAAGAGAACAGATTGGTCGGATGAGTGGAATGCAGCTTGTATATTTCGGAATACTAAAATTCTGGGTCCTTTATACGTATGGCATTGTTCTAGCACCTGACAGAGTGTGAAGACGTGGCCAACGAAGCCCCTACTAGTCCGGAATTCCGTTTGCCGCTTTTGAGTGAATGCCACACGGACCACCGCAAGACGACGAAGGACAAGTGACTCCAACAGTCTTGTTATGAAGAGTCAAATTGACCTCTTTATGAATAATGCGCTCACTTTGGGCTTCTTTTTTTAAAACGGGCACCTCCACCGGTTATTATGGTCAATTGCTCCCACTTGCCTTATCTCTCAAGACCCATTCCCCCCTTATCATATATTCTGGAAATTCTCTTCAGCTGACTGGTATGGCATGCGTCAATATTTTGACAATTATTCTTGAGCATTGTTTTCGAAGGAGCTGAAATTTACAACTGCCCTGTCACACGGCATAAGCGAATTCATCTCCACTTTTTTCAATCCATGGAAGCACCACTGCTCTACGGGTGGTATGTTGGCGCGTTTGGTCATCCTGTCGGAACTCTTGGTGAAACGAATATTGCCGGACTTGGCATACTGACCTTGCCGCTAGGCTCCTCATGTCCAGACCTGATTACCTGGAGTTGAGATTTCCTGCATAATCATTCTACGCAAGAATGGGTGGCGCCATCTACCAGATTCGGAAAACCAGTGCTGGAGATCCTCAAGGACATGTGCTCTAAACTACACTGATCCTTCTTCATGTGAATGACCTCATGTGAATGTCTACACTTACATCTTCCATCCATGCCTTTGCGGATGATGACATTTTTGAATTTCTTTTAGTCCAACTGCTGCATACGCTCCGCTTCAGTCCAACTGTGAAACAAAAGGGCAAAAGCAATTTCCATCCTGAACACCGACGTTGTCAGCATCTTTGACTGAGATTTTTCGGACTCAGCAACGTTTAAGCCTTCCAATTCCTTTCATTTATCCATCTCCCTTCACAACTCCACTGCTGAATTAAATCACTTGATGGGGTCTGCTAACATCCCCCATTCTTAGTCGTTCATCCTTTCCGGCCTATGAAAGGTTTTCTTATCCTCATATATTAAAGTCATCGCGATGTAAGCATCAAGGAAGGCTGGTTACCCTTTTCTGATAAGCAAATACTTCGCCTCTGCCCGAATTCTCCCTTTTGAATCCCAAATTCACCCAGTACTACTGTCACGTTCGAAATGAAGTCCCTTCTTATCCTTTCTCGATTCCATCCAACGCAAAACTGTACGCCTGGTCGATGAACCTTCGTTGACTGAAAACCGGGGAACACGTTCCCACTGCCGAAAAGTAACGGCTCTTTATTCTACCTTTACTACCAGGGAAAATGTTTATTGGAGCTTCCTTCTGCTGCCCCCTTGCCCGTAAATTTCAACTGAATGACACGTCTTTGGTTATCCAAGTGACCCTACCAAGTGACCACCAAGCGATGTATAATTGCTCACTTCTCATCTTTTTTCCAACATCTCGTATTTGCAACTTTGTTTTCCCTAACCCACATAACCTCTAACTAGTCGAAGGCCAAGTTAACGCCCATCTCAATCCGCATTATTTATGTGTGGGTTCATGTCGCATTTTATCTTTATTTATAAGGGTCCTCTTACCATGGGTCAACCCTTCCTATGTAATCCACATATTTGAAACGAAAAGGCTTGATCACAAGGCAGCGGCGGTCGGCAGGAGACTAATTGAATAGCTCCAATTTCAAGAATCTGTTTCCACCCCAGCCTGAAGCCTTTGTCAGAGAGTTATCTGCTGGCCAACTTGGCAGGGGGACTATATGTACGTTGAATGAGCATCCTCTAGTACAGGTCAGCGGGTTATTGAGGTGGGCGAAAAATCGCACCATGGTAAGGTTTGGCCTCCTTGTGACGGCCCTATATGCCACCTCAAGTGTATACGGTAAACTCTCCTGAGTTTACCACACCCACTGGTGTCCGGAAAGAGTGCCCTCTTCCTCGTTAACTCAGTAATGGACGTGCTGCCTCTAATACACTGGGGATCGACGTATTCCCGCTAGCAAACATGACGATGTTTCTCTCCTAGGATCGCGCTTTGGATGAGCGAACTATTTTAAATAACCTAAATAATTCTGCCGCACGGCTCAATATGCGCTTTACAACTGAAAAGTGTGAAATGTCATTGCAAGACTAAGTGCAATCAAGCCCAAGTCCTCTGCTTCCAGATGAAGTGATCGATATGGTAGATAGGTTCGTCTGTCTGAACAGGGGCACGGTTCCCCGCAGGCTGGTGACGGATGAAATCACTTCCCTAATCGGGAAAACCAGGGCAGCGTTTGCCAAATCCAGACATTTCTTATTCCGAGGTGGCATCATTCTGATTATCAAGGTTAGGATATACACTACTGCGGTTCAATCTGCCTTATTTTATGAATCACAGATGTGGCCGCTGAGTGCAGATCTTCGAGAAGTTTTTGACCATTGGTGCCTCGGAAGCACTGTGTGGATCTGATGAGAACATCAGATCCAGATCATCCAGATGCTGAGGTACATCAGGTGGTTTTCAGGAAAGGTATTTTCCCCTCGATAAATCAGCTGGCCACATTGCATAGGTCAGATTGTTAGGCCATGTACTTAGAGCACTAGAGAGGACCGTTCGCCTCATACGACTCTCTGTAAAACCAAAAAACGATCTTTCAGCTACAACACTCTTTCGGTGTTCAGCTGCCATGCCACCTGAAGGAGGTTCGAGGGCTAAGAAACTGCCAGGTTGCTCAAGCCTAGACTGGAGCGGTCGAGGTGCAAGTGGATTCTAACCACGGACCTTCCGGTCAGTAGGTCGGCGCCTTAAACACTGAGCTATCTCTGCCCAATCACGTATCGGATAAATAGGACCCAGCGGCGGTCACTATATGGGCTGGTAACGAAGCATGGGAGCCCTCACTGGTCAACTCAGTCGCGTCTCTTCGGATATGGACCCCGGAACGAGTCAAACCAATGGTTGTTGACCTTGGCTATGTTGTGTAGTTGACGGCGATCCTACATCAAAGCTATCGCTTCCACTTCACTTCCTGACATGCCGAACAAACAGAACCATTTATCGTCCATGAATTGACTGGACCATCGCCTCCAACGTGCGACCCCTATTCCCTTATTCTCTCTATCTATTCCTGGCATTCCCGAAATGTAGAGAAGTGGGTTTACTATCCTCTGTTCCAGCTGTACGTCATTCGGGTGCACATACCAATGAATGCACTGGACACTCAACACAGTCAAATCCCATGGAAATAGGGCAAAGGTCACGGTATGTGGGTTTGTACATAAGAGAAAGTCGGGGATAATAATAAACCAAGCAAAACTCACAGTGGCATGACGGTAAGCCTGTCGCTGTCATCGAAGTTCTCATTGAAATCCATCTGAGATCGACGGGTCACCAAGTTCAGCCGTGAGCCAAACGGCAATCTCATACTTGATTGGTCTGCGAGATTACGGGGGCTTGTAGCCCATCCAGTAAGGGGGAAAGATTCCAGACGGTTAATGTTAACTTAGGAATACAGTCCGTGCGTGAGGGTGAAAAATTTGGTGGATGGTGCATCTTGCTGTTAAGATGTGTTTGACGGCAGTCAGGGATGAGTGCGCAGTGGACAGTTTTCTGAGGGGCTTTTTTCTTTTCCCGTTTTTGATGTTCATGATGTGTATGCCGCGCTTATCCCGATTTCCCTATTTTCATTCAGGCCGCTACACTGCATCCGCGGTACGTTCGAAATCGGTTTCGTTTTTCCCTCGTGCAAATTTGTGAAAGAATTCCTTTACTGTTCGATCTATTCACATAGTTCACACGTGTCATTTGTTGATTTTTTTTCACTCTAACATAACATCTACGTGATAACCTCTGTTAGTTCGCACTCAGTTCCTATTTTGCACCCATTCTCAGTTATGACCCAAATCAGTACAGGCTGCTGTCTGCAGCCATCGCTGTACCAGATGTGGGCGAAATGGGTGTCCGTCGAATGCAAGACGTGGAATGCAATGCCACACCTGCAAGGCCTGGTGACACCTTAAATGCACGGGTTTACAGGACGACCAGGTAAGCCAACTAGCTAACTCCCCTAACCCGTTTGTCTGCGCCAGCTGCCTGTACCTTGAGGGTGCAATGCACTTCGCAACTAAGAAGAGTCATCAAAAACGAAACCAAATCTCCACTGCTAAATCAAAAAGGGCAGTATTTATGTTCCGCTCTAATCTGAATACTCGACGCGGCACTGGAGCTTCTTTCCAAAGCTCTGGAGGAGGCAAACACAAAGAACACAGCGACCTGGACGAGTACCTTGCACTATCCATCCCGGGTCCGCTGGCTGCGAAGGAAGTCATCCAGCCCTCTGATGCGGCAATAAAGACCGTCACGGCGTCTCTAGTGGACAGACGCATAAGGGGGAGCAGGCTGATCATCTGGGGATCCTTCTCCAGAAAAATCACGCCGACGAAGCAGGCATAGTCGCCCCTTGGTAGTGTCCCGACGAAGGCCGACCATGAATTGCTTCACGCAGATTGGTTACGCCAAAAGGGAAGCAAGCAAACATTTGGGCTTCTGGTCACCTTTTCCTCGCCACCTGCCGTACAGAAAATCTTGGAGCGGGCTGTCGGCATTCAAAAGGCTTACACAACGATCAGGCATTTATCTGCGGATCGCCCTCTAGAGGCGAGAAAGCTGAGCCACAGCGGTTCTAGGGGAGAGGTGCGAAACAGGCTTCCACTTGGCGCCAGTTCAGCTGACCCCAAACTTATGGCAAAACCGATTGCAGTTATAGCCCCTTGTGCACCGGAAAGCACGCCGACGCAGCCGGCCGTGACTCCGGATTGCGGTTTCTACTCAACCACCGCAGACCCCTGGACTACCCAAGGCAGCGATGCTCTGGAGAAGGCAAGCCTCACGTGGACGCAGCGTCCAAGGTACGTAGAGCTATCAGCGCTTCTTTCCGTACCAGACAATAAAGGATCAGCAGTGATCCCCACATCCAAACCACAACTTCTGAGCTGGACTGGGTCAGACGTGTGGAGACAAGCGGCGAAGCCTACCGACAGATCAATCACATGCGTTGACCTCGACACCGGGGAATGTTGCGAGAACCATAAAACCACTGAGAATGTGAAGCTGCCAATCTCCAGCTCCACTCCGCCGAACGTGACCTCTTCGATTGTGGTCTCAGTCGTCGCCCAGGACCCCGACAGCCAAAGCCACAAACCTGACCACAATGAACCGGAAAATCCCTCGTACACCCAGTTGGCCACGCTGATCGCGGGCAACTCGGGAGTCCACACAAACACGAAAGAAAGGCGACTGCAGCCAAACAAGTCGCATAAGATTCGCCAAATCAGAAAACTGCTGGCTGGCTACAAGGCGCAGTCCTCTGCGAAAACGAGCCCCACGGGAGCGACACCAAAAGAACTAATTCTCGGTGCTGCAACCCAGCGCTCAAGGCCTCAGGGGTCACCTTATAGATCAAACCGCGCAACAATGCCCAAGAAACCAAACAGACGCAAGTTTGCCCCAAATCCTTGAACAACAGCAAACCTGGTTGTCCAAAAGACGATATTGAAAGAGCTACAAGTAGCAGCTGTCGAAATTTTTGCCCACGGGGGAAACGACTTCGTCCCCCAAAGGTAAAATGCCCGCGCAAACCTGGCTCCCACGAGGCGAAAAAACCCTGCACATGAAAAGCAGCCCTCGAAACCACCAAGGCGGGTGGCAGACCAGTATGCCGCAGAGGCTCCTTCGAAGCCTTGGACTCAAACCCGGCGTACAGCTATTAAGTCTGCTATCCTCTCTGGTTACACACCTCTCGGTTTCTCACCTTCGGAGGCAACAGAGACAGTGTTTAGATGCTTGTCCACAAGCTCTCTCAGCCTTTTCAACAAACTTTGCGATATTAAACAGTCA
>SJOL01007687.1:139004-173669 GCA_004794785.1 Opisthorchis felineus
TGTCTACTCAGGGCGCACGAAGGACGTAACCCTCACTGAGCGTGTCCAGCGAGCTGCTACGAAAATGGTTGCCGGCCTTAAATCCGAGGATTACGAAACGCTTCTCACGGTGCTTAACCCCTTTCCCCTCGAGTATCGCCGCCTCGGAGGGGACCTAATTCCTACTTATGCCCTGTGTGAACAAGGTTTGGCCAACAGGTTTTTCACCGTTGACTCAGCAAACACACGGTGGGGACATGTTAAGAAGACTTTCAAGCTCAGAGCGCACACTTTCATTGGGCAAAATGTGTTCTCATTTCGGGTAGTAGCTGCGTGGAATAACCTTCCCCCGGCGGTTGTCCACGCTCCTTCTAGAACCCAGTTCAAAGCACTATTAGACACTGTTTTATGTGAGTCCTCATGCTGGCAAGCATACTGCCCTGCGCTGAGAACTTAAAGAGCAGTGCTACACTCTTTTTGCGCTTGTGCCCCTCAGGTGAACGACAGCCGCTGAACGACAAGAACAAAACCGACCCGGGCAACTCGGGCAAAAGCCTGGACCCTGTACACCAGTTCGTGAATCTGTGAATTTAGTCCCTTGTTTCTTGCATATTTTTCAAATTTGTATCGAGCGTTTCCAAAAACCGCTCCAGTCGTGCCCCACAATCTCAACCTGTGCTAGTTTTTTTCTAAAAATGCTGCCCTATTATTACCATTATTATTATTTATTGATTGATTATTGCTCCTGGTTTTATTCCAAGTGGGCTAAACAAACGAACTAATAGGGGTTGTGGCAAACGAGTTGTTCCGTTTGGGCGGAAGCAGCTTTTCGAAGTGCTAAAATATGCCTTGGTAGAAACAACCCATGAGTTCTTTTGCATGGTTGCACTAGATCTCAAGGCACTTTTAGACTCATTTGCACCTCTCTCGCCACTTCTCTTCCTCCGGTACTCCGCATATATGTGTCTCGACAATCCGTCAACTAACCTCCCCATTTGCCGTCACGGACGTTAATGATGATTCACACTACTCCTCTCCTCAGTCCCGGGTAAGGCCTAAAACTTCGACATTACCCAACCTGGATACACATAGGTCTCCAGAGCTACCAACACAAACCTCTATTCACCTCAAATCATCTATCAGCAACCAAAGGATATTGTAGGCTGTCACTCTGATCTAATGAATTATCATCCCAGCCCACCGGATTCCGAAGACAGCGGCTAGGCTGCAAAAATACGTGCTCGAAGCCGCGTCCTTATCCATAGCTGACGCCAGCACAGGAACCCGCTGTGCTCCTGTTTCTACTCCCTTCTTATCTGAATGATGCAAAGGAAACGGCTAAAATTTTGCAAGCATCAGCCACCAACTCATCTAATTTCCTCCGGACCCACCATCCATCCATGTACACCGGGTGTATGCTCAACGCAAACCCAGCGCGGGTCTATTCGACTGGCACGTCACTCTTCTGCTTGCAAACCAAAAGCATAGTCCTATTGGAGACATATTTTTCCGCCGTGTTCCACTCCCCATCAATCCACTGCTGCACAGCTTTTGTACCATGACTCTCCCCATAAGTTTGTCCCAAATTTCACTCTTCTTTCTATTCTACATCCATACCTACTCTTCATATGATGCCGTTTCGCAGTGTGTATCCTCAGACTCTGTAAGTCACCATAAAATGTCGACCGAATTACAAGTCCCCGCGCCATAATTCTTTCATTATATTACACTCATGTCTAAGTACTGGCTCATAGCAGGCATGGACGGCTCCAAAATATCACCTCCATGTTAGAGCATCCACATGCATGTCTCTCTCTCTCTCTGTGATAAGTCTGGAGGTGCGCGTACCTAGTCCCTGTAGTTCCCGCCCCTAGCCTTTTTCTCCTCTCCGTCAAGTCCGTTTGGCAATTTCCTAAACCATGAGAATGAGTGCCCCACCTTCGGGGCGTAGGAACTGTTCCCCATCATCAATAGTTAACTATTCAGTACTTGTCGCGCCTTCAATTATTTGGATCGTTACACTGCCCTTCCGGGATCTCAAAGAACAGACGATCAGCTGGCGAGCAGCGACTTTCCCATTCCATCGAATGGATGATGACATAGTTCATATGACCCGTCTACGTAGTGTAAACTGGCCCCCTCTCCTGGACTTGCTCTTTGACGACAAAGCTTTTGTGACGTTTGACGTCAAAGGAGTTTTAACCCCTGGTCGCAATGACCATGCCTTGCAGCGTTGAGGCCTTATACGTTACTGGAAAGACCTCACAAATGATAACGACCTCAGGTTTAGCACTTCACTATTGATGACGTTCTGAGAGCTAAGGTTATTGGAATCTTTGCCAGCAACGTCTCAAGGTAAACGATAAACGTGAACACCCCCAAATACGTTGAAAACTGATAAAACGTTGTTTCAATCTTTGACTCGACCTCTTGCAAGTGGCCAAAATTATAAGAACTTCCTTAGTCCGTGAACGCTGTGCCTTAGCAAAATACTCTTGAACAGGGTGCCAGCGTGATTGCGACCGCTGGCCATGTGACAGCTGCCCGTTTCAGCAGTCATGTCTCAAACGCGGAAAATGGGATCCCACTGATCTCAGGAACGCGCAGCTTGCCGAAGTTCTTTTCAGCCACTTGCAATCCTAGCGGAAATCCAAGCCGTTGTCTCTACTTTGCACATAACCGACGACATCACATATCCAGACAAAGCGTTTCAATTATACGCTCAGACCTTCACGAGAGTGTCTGACGATAAAAGGCACCCGACGTGCCCAAAAGGTACGGTCACACTCGTCAGACACCATAAATAAATGGTCTTCTGACTGGTATGATCCAGTGGTTTCTCTCTTTCTACGATGGAACACCAGGCCCTGATAGCCTATTTCCCAAAATACACAAAGTTAATATGCCTCTGACCCTGCACGCTTGTGGAAACCATATTTAGTCTCCATCATCAGAGACGGCAGAATCAGTGCTGACGGTGATGCCTCACTGTGCTGTTACCAAAACGTTCATGTATTCATCTTCAAAGCCTTGGAGTGAAAAGAAGGGAGAAGAAAGGATGAGGGAGGTTCGTGATGGATTACCGCAAAATTCTAAGGTGTCTACACCTCCAAGCACTCCATCAAGTAATCTGAAAATAATATGACCACATGAACGCTTCTGACATCGATCAGCCGGCATTTCGTGCAATGTCTCCAGCCAGGAGTAGCAGGGGTCACGGGGACTCCATCCTGGAAGGGATACAACACCAACGACGCTTAAACTATTTGTAATCACTTTCACACTCTTTTTCCAAGTCATACGTTGTCCACCTTGCGATTTGTGCCGTTCTGAAGGAGACGCGGTGAACAACACTGGTCTCGGTATACGGTGTTTTGGCATGTGCTGTACATCCATCATGACAAATATCCCGCATTTACCTGGGTCTCGGCCATTGTTAATCGTGCCCAGGAAGGAATTTCATGTCACGATCCATTTGGTCAGCCCCGCACCGGCATTTGCTGCAAGCTGTCGGAGGCAGCTGTCAAAAACGTATCCCCGCTGACCAGTCAAATTCCTAGCAAATTTTTCCATCCCATCCCGTCCCTGTTCAACACATTCGATCATTTTAACCCGGGACAACCAATGTCGCCAAATCCAAAATTGATGTCTTATTGTGGTTTTCCTGATTTTCGCAAACATTTGGTTAGAAGCCCACATAGTGCACCTATTGGGAGCTAAGAATCTCAACCGTTACCAGTCTTACCGCTCAAAGTCCCCATGTAGGTTACTGCTTCTCTCTGTCATCTCCGTTCAGTGTTTTCATCAATGTTTCCGTAAATTCTGCCCTAAGACCTTCTCATTATTTTCCTCAACATTTGCCTCTAGTCTGTTTCTCCCTGCAGGCGTTTTCCGCTGACTTCGGAGTGTGATGCAAGGACCCAAACGATCTAGAGAGTGCCACCATTTCCTTCCTCGGAATAAGGACAGGACGGTGCAAGCGGCTTTCTTTAATCCAGTCTCACTAAGAAACATTTTTTGTGGTGCAGACACAGTCGCCATTCACACTGTACAACACCACTTATATCTAGAATTCCGGATTTTTGTGCTTCTCTCTCCAAAGATGTTTTTGGTCCCCTGTAAAATCCACTAAAATTGCGAACCGAATCCACAGCTCCTTCTCACTCATTGATTCTCATAGACCCGCTTAGCCTTCTCCACAATCTTTCAACTATTTTGAGGATCGCCGAGACTCAGGTGCGATGAAAAATCATCACACGATATCGAAATGAGTGCGACCTTCGCCGCGTACCATATACAAACGTACTCACTAGAGCCAGCATATCTTCCCTTAACTACCGCCGACCCCGTGGCAGCCCTGTTTAGTCCTGTAGTCTTCCAACAACACCTTCACCAACTTTTCCCTTTCGCCACAGTACCAATCCAGTGGCGCAAAAATCAAAGTCCACCCTTCACATACAAACCTCTCTGCGCTCAATTGTGTTAATCTTCAGCAACGGGCAATATTTACTAAATCTACCCACCTATCCAAGCAAACATATCACTACATCATCCCAGAATAATGATATTGCTCTTGGAATTTGTGATTTTTTTATCTATGGTAAGGTATATACACTGGGTGTGGAATCAGCCTCATACGATCCAGCCAACATTTGCATATATTCCTGTTTCATCACGCGCGGTAAACTTGTGTGATGTGACCTGCTTTTCACGAGGACTTTTGCAGGTTCACGTTCATTTTCAGCACAGATGTGGGTGGATTTGCTTCTGTTATACATTGTGCCCACAAATACCGCAAATCCACCATCATACGTGATGAGGATTATCTGTTTCCCTAGCTATCCACTGAGAGCGCAGGACGTGCAAGCAGAGGGGAAAAACACCGAGCCTTCGACTCTCCACCACAGTGCGTACTTGCAGAACCTACCTGCCGAACCAATTTCGTTTCCATTGTATGACTTCCCATTGTTGGTAACTTTTCATCCTTTTTAGTTTTGAGTGATTTTGGTCGCAAATATTACGCAGTTTGTGGCAGTGGGGTAAAAACTAAGCGGTTCGAGTAGCCCAAAAAATCCACCTATGGCCTCGTTACATCAAAACAGAATACGATAAACAAAAGCTGCCACACGTGCAAGCCAAAGAAGACTCCGTCAAAAGACTCAACACAGAAACATTTCACTGCATGTTTGACGCGCTTTACCTCCTACAACATGAGCGAAATTACAGAGGTTTTGCCTAGCATACACTGGACAGCTAATTGAATATGTCAACAAAACTTTCTTTTCGTAAATTTGCTAAGCTGATGTTTTTCGGCATCACATTTGCTGTCTATCAAACAAGCCTCAAGAATTTTGGGCTCTTTTCTCCGGCAGCAGTCACCCTAATACCAAACAGTTGGTGCGCGAAAATAAACATTTGACAGTCGCAAACCCTGCATCGATTATCCCACCCAAATAGAACTTTGATGCCCTTTTATGTGTTTCCTAAGCTAGCTAACTAACTGTCTAACGCTGACTTTGAAAATTTGCAACCCGTGACCTTGTATTGTAAAGATTAGTTGAATCAAAGCCACACAACGAGAAATCGACGTGACTGGGAATTTTGGACAAACATCCTGTTTCTGTACATCAATGTTCAAATTGGCGAATCTGTGAATTTGTATACGTCTTTCAGGTTCTCGCAGAAAAAGGGAGTCATCTTGGTTTCGTGTTTCGCATAGGATGAAAGTCACGTATTTCTGTCTCCTTCAAGAATATATCAGCTCCTGTCTAGACGTAAACCTCGAATGACTCGTAGCAATACCGATTTATTTACGAGTTAAATGTTCCACTTTTCTCGGGAAAAATCCGTGGATGTAGCCATGATTCAGCAGATAGCGTTGTCCTCTCCGGTCTGGAAAATATGAACATGCCGCTTCTTTTAGCTAACATTTAACAGATGTGTAGGCACACACTCTCGACGTGCGCTACTAATAAAAATGATTAATACAAACTTGTGGGTGAAACACCTTAAGGCACGATCTTGATGGTATAGTCAGGATAGCGACACGACCGACGTCAGTTGTGGGTGCCCAAGAATGAACGGGAAAGGTGCACTCACAAATATTTGACATTATCCGACACAGAAAACGTCATGCCCAAACCAGCACGGTCTAAACGTGGTGGATATCGAGAGCAGAAAAACAGTTACTAGGATGTTTCAAGCTTTTGGAGAACATATCAAATTGGAGACTCTCTCTTCTGCTCGTTCGTACGGAATTTTTTAATCTGATCCCTGAAAAGAAAATCTGGCATGTTATTCGTGGCACCCGGAACGATTTGCTGGTTTAGGATGATAAATCAAAGGGATCCAATGCGCTTTCCTTTTTAAAGGCGGTAAAAGAATGGTGAAGACATTTTTATCCCCCCAGAAACCAGGATCTTGAGGGAGCTCCCAGAAGAAGACTGGCGGGACAGGACTGGAGGAAAAGTTACTGTTGCCTAACGGGAACTCAAACGCCACATGACATGTCGTGCATTTATCAGCGCAACTCAGCTCACCGTTTATGCACGGGTACGACCGGCTGGCTCTTTCTGCATTTCGGCGCTGGACTGGAACGATGGGGGAAATTCGACGTGCCGTATTCGCAGTTGCAGACCACATTAACCGAATGAACCAGATTGCAATGGTCAAAAAATGGTGAGCATTTCATTTAGGGTGTCAAGGGCAGTGTTTTCATCGATTACGGATACCTGATCCTCCAAGGAGGCGGTCACATGGTGAGAGGTTTAGGCGCACAATAACATTCGGATCATATTATTTTTACACTTCTACACAACTATATATTTTTGGGGACTTCGGCGCTCAGTTTAGCGATGGAACAAAAGCCACAAGAGGGGTATTAAACCCTTTGAAATTGGATCTTGGACCAGTGAACAAAAACGGACAAAAATTACTGGGCGTGAATGGCACTGAAGGTTCCGAAAGCAGACGCATATTTCTGTAGTGAGTAAACGGTGCTTGCTACATGGGATATTGCAATGAGCAGTGAGTACTGCTTCCAGCAATCAGTACGGCCACGTTGAATTACTCGCAAAAACGCCAAAATTCAAATCGTTCTAATGGAGGCTTACCAAAAAATTTGGTACCATAAATACAAGAATAGAATAATAAAACTGTACAAACCTGAAATTGTGGGATTACGCCGGCTTCCATACACCGGTTTAGGAACTGCTAATTTCTAAAGGGACCCCAAATTCAACAATGACTCGCTGCAAGGTGGCCTCAACATAGCAAGACCCATTTGTTGATTTAAACGACACGTGTGAAAAGAAGGTCAAACAGCGGCTTACTTTCAGGCCAAAAATAATTAAGGCGTTATAGACGCAAAACCAAAGCAACAAAACAGGTAATGACGTTGTAGATAATAAGAATAGAAGTAGGGTATCAACAGCAAGTGAATGCTGATACCTAGAAACTACTCTTCCCAATGCTGCAAAACAAGCGCTCATTTTACTCGTGCATTCTGAACCTGGTAGACGAGCACAAGTGAACTACACCCACCTTAGTGGGACCTGACTTCGGGTCCCGATCACACTAACAAACCCATCCGCTTAATGCAAACAACTAGAGTCGAATGAATTTTTCTCCATTTATCATCAATACCTGCATGACTTTTGTATTTTAAGCAAAACGGCATCACACGTTGGCCGGAGGATTGCCCTCAGGTTGCTCAATACCACTGACTCTGCTGTAATGGGCTTGCGGTAAGGTGATTGTCACTTAAGTTTGGGAGGAATTCCAGCGGCCTGTGAGTTGAATTTTTCTGGGAGGGTTAAGGCTGTAACGACAGCTTCGATTTCTTGAGCAACGAGCACCAAGGTGAGGAACCAAACCGGCAAAACTCCGAAGGAATGGTTACACAAATGTGCTGTACTATAAAAACAAAAGTAGTTACACGAATACAAAATTACAAACCTCAACGGTTTTCGACAAACGGTGAGGTACTCCAAAAAGCAAGCAAAGCTGAGATGGATCAACAGCCAACGCGTGATCGAAACCGGGTCGCAAATTGATGCAATAAAACAAATCTATGGCTGACCAGAGTTTCGGTACAAAAATAGTATATCTGACGCGGTAAAAACGATTTGCGTAGCAAGGAAAACGGAAGATACAAAGGTCTTTGCCAAACTGAAATAGAGTTTAATTATATCAAAAATAAAAGGGGTGGTTCATTTGAGTTGTTAACCGAGAAGGCAGTCATTCACAATGGGAGCCAAGTTTAAAGGTATACAAAGTTGCAACAACACCGGCCAAAATTCCTCCGACGGTCAGCAAGCGAACAGGTAAGTTATCAGGAGAGCTCTAGCTTACAAGCATGCAACGTTAGCCGCCAACCTGAATGGTCCGAGTCCGCTCCTGCCACAAAGGCCGGTTTCAACGGTACATGCGCCTACCCACGATATCGCGCTGAGCTAAAACAAGTCTATCGGGATACACGGAAAACACTCCAAAACCCACATACCCCTCAATAAGTTTAGTCTTCCCCTTCCAACAAACACAGGCTCCCAACATCGCGCCTGATGACACTGGAGCTTGTGCGAAGGGAAACCGTTCTGACAAGGCCGTCTGAATCCGTTTGACACTCCGTCACTATACCCAATGGCCACCTTCCTCTAGAAAGATGCTCGGACACTACCAGAACGACATCATCCTTTCTGAGGTTCCTAGTCCGACTTAGCCACTTATGGCAAAGCTGAAGCGTGGGAATGTATTCTTTCATCCACCTGTTCCAGAAAACACCCGACAAGTAATTCACCTGCTTCCAACGTCGGGTGAGCCGCTCTTTCAAACTGCAATGTGATGGGATACCTGCATTAGCTTCGTGTAGCAAGAGGTGATTCGGTGTCAAAGTAAATGCGCCACGGCAATCTGAACTCACAGATGTTAAAGGCCGATCGTTTAGAATACGTTCCACCTCAACGAAAAAGGTTGACAAGCAATCATCAGATAAAGTTTGTTCTTGGGTGAGCACAAAAACGATTTGCCGCACTGACCGTATCATTCGCTCCCACACTCCTCCTCGATGGCTGGCAAGTGGAGGGTTAAAATACCACTGAATACCTCGAGCCAATAGCTGATTGTTAATTTTCGCTTGGTCCCAAAACGATACGTGCTCCCTGAGTTCCTTAACAGCACCAACGAAGTTAGATCCGTTATCGCTGTAAATGTCCAAAGGTTTTCCTCTTCGACCAACAAACCTCATTAACGCCAAAATGAAGGAATCGGTAGTCAATGAGTGCGCCACTTCGAGGTGAACAGCTCGGGTAGCCATACATGAGAAGATGCAGCCGTATCTCTTTTCCATGCTGCGACCACGCTTTACCAGAAATGGTCCAAAGTAATCGAGACCTACAGATTCAAAACATTTTCTACCCTTTTCGGAACGTACTGATGGTAACGGAGCCATCATCTGCTGACATATGTTCCGTGACCGTTTCCTGCACAGAATACACTTATGGAGGACGCGCTTCACTGCCTGGCTCCCATGTACTACCCAAAAATCTTGTCTGATAACGCCTAGGACATGAGAAGCGCCGGAATGTCCTTCGGCTTCATGATAATGTCGAATGAGTAAATCAGTAACTGGGTGTTTACTGGGCAAAATAGGCGGGTGCTTCAGGGATAACGCACAACTGGAGTACTGGAGCCGTCCACCCACGCAGAGAACTCCGTCAAGGAGAATGGGACAAAGCTTACGCAGTGCTGAGACCCTGGTCGGCTTCGATTGATTGTCCGTTTTCAAACGATTTATCTCGTCCCCATATACCTCTGCTTGGACCTGTCGAACAACGACCATTTGAGCTTCTGTCAGTTCTTTCACTTGTAGATGGCCAACAGTCGGCATGATTATATGCCTTTTAAATTTGTGCATAAGGTAGTGTATGAAGCGCCTCAACCACGCAATTGCTTTCAACAGCGTGAACCAGCTAGACCATCGAACAAACAACCGCTCGGAAACACTTCGAGTAGAAAGAACGTTAACAGTTGCTCGAATCGTTTTCAGCTCCACGCCATCGGGAATCCGATCAGGGGTCAAAGGTGACACAGGAATCTTCGGTTCGCTGATAAACTCTGGTCCATACATCCAGCAACTCAAGTCGTCCACCCCTTTAATGCCCCTGGATGCTAGATCGGCAGGGTTTTGCGATAATTTCACGTGCTTCCATTCGCTTCGCAAGGAGTATTCTTGGATAATGGCTAGCCGATTGGCCATAAAGGTACAAAATCTTGTTGACTGGTTATTGATGTAATAAAGCACTATTTGTGAGTCTGTCCAAAGAGTGACCGTAGAGAAGAAGTCCGGTAAACTCTCAATAAGTAGCTCGTAGACCCTAGCGGCCAATGCGGCGGCAGCAAGTTCTAGTCTGGGAACGGTAACGGTCTTCAACGGAGCTACCCTTGATTTTCCGAAAATCAAACGGCATGCCACTCGACCATCGTTTGACACAAAACTTGCGTATGCGGCAACGCCATAGCCTGTTTCTGACGCGTCTGAGAACACATGGAGCTCAGGGTTACCAACACCAACAAAACCGTCAGGAGACAAACATCTTGGATACCGCACAACTCCAATCGATTTGACGAATTTTAACCACGAACGCCATCGAACTGAATGCTCGTCACTGATAGGAGCGTCCCAACCAAGACCAGCCTTACATAGCTCTTGTAGTAGCTGCTTCGCGGTCAAGCATACAGGGGCTACCAATCCTAATGGATCGAAAAGCGAGCAAGCAGATGCCAGGATTCCTCTTCGAGTTACTGGTTTCTCGGGAATATGAAACCGAAAGCACAGGGTGTCAGGGGATGGGTCCCATTCAATGCCCAAAGCTCGCTGCGTATTCATCCCTTTTGAAGACACTTCCACAACAGTCTCCATTCGTTCAGACGGCGGAAGACCTCGCAGCACATCGGGAACATTCCTCACCCACTTATGAAGGTGAAACCCCCCTTTTGACATTAGCTCGGTAATTCCCTGCACAAACCTCTTAGCGT
Source organism: Opisthorchis felineus (assembly GCA_004794785.1). Taxonomy (NCBI): domain Eukaryota; kingdom Metazoa; phylum Platyhelminthes; class Trematoda; order Opisthorchiida; family Opisthorchiidae; genus Opisthorchis; species Opisthorchis felineus. Next base: position 150,018 of record SJOL01007687.1, read on the forward strand.
CAGTGACGGAAGGGACTGACACCAAGCAATCATCAACATAGAAGTTGTCTAGAACGGATGATTTAATCCTATGGTCGTAATCCTTGCCGAACTCAGACACTGTATGTCGCAAAGCGAAATTGGCACAGAAAGGCGAAGAGACGGCACCGAAAACATGAGAGGTCATTTGAAATTCAATAGGCTCACTATTAAGGTCATTTTGGGAGAACCACAGAAATCTCAGAGCACCTTGATCAAGCTGTGGGACATGAACTTGCATGAACATTTCTTCGACATCTGCCGACACTGCAACCGGGTCTCTTCGAAACTTCAGAAGAACACCCACCAAATCAGCAGTGGTATCTGGTCCCTGGAGAAGCATGTCATTCAGCGATCTTCCGTGGTGCTTAGCTGCACAGTCAAACACTACTCGCAATTTCCCAGGCTTTCTAGGGTTCGATACTGCATGGTGAGGCAAGTACCATCTTGTGGCTGATTGCAATGGTATCAGCTCAGGGGGAACTGGCACTGCATAGCCCTTCTCAAGATTCCGCGACATAACTGCTGCATATGTTTCGAAGTATTTTGGGTCCTGCAGAAAACGTCTTCGCAACGAGTGCAGTCGTGATAAGGCTGCCAAAAAGTTCGGAGAACCCGTGGGTCGCTCTGCTTTCCACGGGAGCGGTACAACAAAATGCCCTCTAGCATGTTCCACTCGTGCGCTCACCAATTCCACAGCACGTCTGTCCTCAACCGATGGGGTCTTCCGGAGCGAATCGATGTCTGCAAAATCGGCGTTGTATAAAGCACGAAGCTGACCCTCCACAGATGGCTCCACTGAGGACAGGCAGCTGGCGGCTACTCTTCCTCGGCTGCCTGGACCCTGTGGCCCAAGTTTAATCCAGCCCAGCGGTGTCTTCACAGCAAACGGTTCTTTTCGACCTCCTAACCGCTGATCTAGTACCCAATGAGCTTCGGGAACGTCACAGCCAATCAATATCCCAACAGATTTAGGCGAAACATCGTCAAAGAACAACTCCTTTAAGTGCGGCCAACGACTTGCAATTTTCAAACGTGAGTCTACGACCATTGATGGGAGAATTTCGGATACTACTGAGGCACTTTTCACGATAATAACTTCGTCATCGCGGAGTGGACACACCTCGAAACTTCCTGATTCCCCCAGAGCTAAACAAGATCCGCTGATTGTCTGTATTTCACGCGGCGTTCGATGATTCTCTACGCCGAATTGGTGCAACAAGTTACTGCATACAATTGTAGTATCAGACCCGCTGTCTAAGAAGGCATACGTCACCAATTCTGTGGTGGGTCCCTTCAGACGAACTGGAAGCAATCCCAAGGAAACGTTCGTCTTGCAATCAGTCATCGCATTGCTTTTGACGACAGGAACTTCCTCTGGTCTTTTATTCGGTGGTCTCGAATGTAGCAGAACGTGATGCTTAGCTTGACATCCATCCACCCCACATCGATATTGTGATCGGCAATCCTTTGCTTTGTGCGCCCCTTCGAGACACCGGAAACAAGCATCAAGAGACCTCAAGGTGGACCATCGTTTTGCTAGGTCGAAAGACAGAAAACGTTCGCAGTTAGTGATACGGTGTCCACCACCACAAACCTTACACCTCGTCTCGCTCAATAGTGGGGCTTGCTGTGCGCGAACTATTGCATGACTCCAAGCGGTTCTGCCCTTGCCTGCATCCGGAACAGGTTGGCTACGCACACCTGGGTCCCTTTGCGCAACGGATTCTGCCAGAATGCCGTAACGACTGCTTAACACTCTTGCCCTTTGAGTGACGAACCGTGTGAGGTCAGCAAAGGTCGGCTCCCCCTGATCATGGGTGGCTTGGTAAGCGAATTCCGCCCATTTCTGTTGTAAATTATAGGGCAAGCACCTCACTAACCTATCCAAGTTCTCCAGAGAACTTAGTTCTGCGCTGTAGTTCATCTGAGTCAGGGCTATTTCGCAATTTTGCATCTTGAAGGCCAACTGAGTCAGATCTCTCGCCTTGCACGATGTAGAACGAAAACATTTTATGAGATCATCGATCAGGGCTCTGGCCACCACATGAGGCCTTCCGAAAGACTCATGCAGAATTCGGCGGGCTCGCTCATATCCTTCTCTAGGCTGAAGCATGAGGCAATCTTCGATTGCCTCCCTGGCTGCACCGGAGCACGCGTTTATTAATTGTACGAGCCATTTTCCAGCGTCTTGGGTCTTGCTTTCGACATAAAGCTCGAACTGACGCATAAACCTCCAGTAGCTCCTAGGGTGACCATCAAACTGCATGAGGCCAATTTTTGGTAACTCCAGGCCCTCTATAATAGATTCCAGATGACGAAAGTCACCTAACCCATTAGTCTGTCGTTCGGCTAACCCGAAACCATGGTGATTTTCAGAATTCATTGGCGATGCCATCTTTCTACAATCTTCAACATAGCTTTTAACACGCTCCTTTGAGGACTCTGATAAACTTGACCGGCTGCTATGCGCTAAGTCGTCTTCGCCACCAGTCACGGATGCTTCGAGCTCCGCCAACTCCACCTCGGCTTTAGCCTTGAGGAGTTGTTTCCTATGATTAGTTTTCATAGCCTCTGATTCCAGCTCAAGTTCCTCCTTAAGTTGTCTCTCCTTAAGCTGTGCTAACAATAGAGCAGCTTTGGACCCAGAATTCCCCAAACTAATCCTAGATGGTATACTAGCCCTAGAGCTCATCGCTGAAAACGAACCCTGTTCGACTTGCCTGGTGTTCTTCTCAACTTCTTTGTCACGTTTTGAATTGACCGACATTGACCTGGTGATGGGCATCCAAACAACCACGCTTGTCAACGTTGAGTACTGTAACGACCGTTTCGATTTCTTGAGCAACGAGCACCAAGGTTAGGAACCAAACCGGCAAAACTCCGAACGAATGGTTACACAAATGTGCTGTACTATAAAAATAAAAGTAGTTACACGGATACAAAATTACAAACCTCAACGGTTTTCGACAAACGGTGAGGTACTCCAAAAAGCAAGCAAAGCTGAGGTGGATCAACAGCCAACGCGTGATCGAAACCGGGTCGCAAATTGATGCAATAAAACAAAGCTATGGCTGACCAGAGTTTCGGTACAAAAATAGTATATCTGACGCGGTAAAAACGATTTGCGTAGCAAGGAAAACGGAAGATACAAAGGTCTTTGCCAAACTGAACTAGAGTTCAATTATATCAAAAATAAAAAGGGCGGTTCACTTGAGTTGTTAACCGAGAAGGCAGTCATTCACGATGGGAGGCAATTTTAAAGATATACAAAGTTCCACCAAAAGCCCTGGGCTCTTAATGTTGCTGGATTGGATTCGCGGTGCTTCCTGTCTCTTTTGGTATGGACTCTGGCGTCTTAGTGAATTCTAAGCACTAAGCACCATAATTCTAAGCACTCTTTGCATGCCGCTTGCTTCAGCATCCAGACTACCGGGATGAAGTTCGGAATATTGTGCGATAACGAGGAAGTGATGATGAAGATGGACCCACATCGGATACAGCAAACGGACAACGTATTACACGTCGCATGATCACAGCGTTGCAATTTTTATGTTCAGCTTTTTCTTTCATAAACCGTCAAGGGCCATACACAAGTCACTCAATTGCTGTAGACGCTACAGTTCTGTCAGCTGAAGAATGATGGATCAGACCGAAGGGACTTCGCACCCTGCATTGGGTTAGACACAGCGGAGGCTCCATCACGTCAGTACTCACCGTCAGTACGCAAACATTTTGGAAGTGTCTACAATCACAGACCCCAGATGTTGAGGGGCATGATCACACGATTACAGTCAGAATAAAGCACGCCTGAGAGATTTGTGGGTACTGGGGATTGCGCGATAAAAGGACAGTCATAAACATTGGCAATATACAATATAGACTTGGTCACGCCCAAACTGGCATGGGAAAGGAAACAGTTACCAGGAGTTTATCTTACTTTGGGGAGAACATATCAAGCTGAGACAAGATCAGATCGTTAAGATTTGAGGTGGCGGGCAAAAACAGAGCGAGGGAGAGCAAAAAGGAAGCATACTGCCTGGCACATGATAAGAAAACTTCAAATTGCGAAAAATGAGGAACCAGAACAACAAATCTTCGTCTCTTCAGGATGGGTTTTTTAAGCATTTAACTCTGTGTTCGTATAGCTTCTAGCACTTCGGAAAACGAGATGCCGTATCCCCTGATCCATTTTGAGTCTTATTTATTCATAAAAATTTTGCCATGTTTCCTCAAAGTTTGTGCGATCTGATGTGTAACCATTGGGCTTTCTATCTATACATATGTAATGCGAAAAACTGGCTCACAAGCGGCCGCATTCAACCTCAACGCATTATGTTCACGTTATCCTTGTTGGACATCTGGTGGCCTAGTCAGTGTTGCCAGCAAACAAATACCCAACTTAGCACCCATAATATAAAACCTGCTTATCTCTGCAAGTGGTGGAATTTTCCTTAGTTATTGCCAAAGTTCGCCTAGAAGCCGTGGAATACCCGGGGTCTACCAGTGAAATTAAGTACGTTTGGGTGAGTGGGCCCTGTCACAGACCCTAGAATCACCGAATTTCAGCTTGATTTCAAGGTTTTAGTAGAGTGGTTGTAATGTTCTTTCTAGATTTGGTTATGAACTACGATGATATGACGATGACAGCGTTGCAGACCTTAAGGGCGGTGTAGCTTCCACTCTGCTCTGTTGGTCCTTTATTCGCTGGTTCTGCATACTGCAGCTCTACCCCGGTTCAAGGTTCTATAAAAACACTGGAAACTTTCGTTTTTTGTCGCCATCATTAGAGACAGAAACATCGATGTCGATATTGCTCACTGTTGTGCAACCACAGTTTGTATGAGCGTATTTAAAACCAAAATGAGAAAAAATTGGTTGGCGGGAAGGCCTGGTGCTGGCCCATCACAAATATTCTGAAGTGCCTACACCTTCGATCTGAAAGCTGACGGCACGAAAGCCACTTGCATAAACTACACGCGATTTCTTGTAAGATCTCCATCCAAACGCACCGGGCGTCGCGGAGACGCCACCACTGATGGTCAAGCGCGTCAAAACCATACAAACCCTAGATCTGTTCCATCCATTACGCCAAGTCCCAGAGTGTTCGCCATTTTGAAGGAATTATGGAAAAAATTCGCCTTGGTAGACGATGGTTTGTCATGCCTAACGGCCGAGCAACCGCAGTTGATAGAGCTGGGTGTTTTTTGCGACTACTGCGCCTGCTGTACAAACGAATAGCCACTTTTTACGCACCTAGTTATGGATTTGTCAACGTCATTCGTTGTCGGCGACACTTCTGTGACATTGGTGTTGGAAAACCTTGGGACGCGGCTGATCTGTTCGTAGAGACAAACTTCCGCCAGAGCCACTAGAATTGCCGAAGTATGTAAGATGCCAAAAGTGTTTCCCTTGAATAGCGAGGGGAATGTTCAAAGGCTGATTGTTCCGAAACATGACATCGAAGTATGCTGAAAGATGGCATGATGGAGGTCAGGTTATTCAACAGTGCTTTCACAGCGTCTTCATTTTCAAGCGCGAGGACGATGCCTGCTTGCCCTAGGTTGACAAGCTTCTCATCAACAATGAGTTGTGCACCAAGGTTTAGAAGACCCTCGAACGTTAGCAGCCTTATTTCATCAACGAGAAAGTTGGACAAAAGTGGAAAAAGTGAATATCTTCGTTGGACATCACTTGTTTTAAGGATGATTTTGGAGAGCTCTGCCTACAGTATCGCATTCTCATGTATATCATTACGAACAACCATGATATTTACGCACTTCTGGGGCATACTCTGTTGATCAAACGTGTTGAAAAGAATGAACCGGTTGACAGAATCGAAAGCCCTCCTAGAGGCAAGAAATGCTAGATTTGGTGCCTATACGCCTGTCGCAAGTCTGATGTGGCCCCCTCGGTCTGTTCCCTGGCACTTACTGCTCTTGGATCCCATCTTCACGCTTGTTCCCAAGGTGACGTAAGATAAGCATCTCAAAGAGTTCGTTTATACTTGAACTCAGGACAATTTTTCCATGAGTACACTTTTTGTAAGTAGGCACCACTGTCGGCTCACCAGAATTGATTGAAACGGTCTCTTTTGTCCAGATAGGGGTACATAGGTTGGATAAGCATCGACTCAGTATTTACCCTTCATCTTCGAACAGAGCGGATGAGATTTCGTCAGGACCAGCTTGAGGGTCAAAGAGCATTCGCTTAAATCCGAAGTGAATTTTCCAAGTTCAAAGTTCAGGGCTGCATTGCGAGCCGGGAATCCGACCGAAAGGATGCAAGTGGCCAGCTGAATTTCGGTGTGTTTTCAGCCTAACGATTAATGCACTTTTCCTTCTTGCAGATAAGCGAAACGTTTCTATTATTGATTGTTTCGCGGGTGCAGACTGGAGCAGCTTACATTTATTCAGATTTTCTCACCTCCCCCACCCCTTGAGCTTTCCTGATCCACCAGGCTTCACAATCCGCTCAGGCTATCTTTTTCATTCAAATTCTGACAGGTCGTGCAATGGAGGTATTTACTCAACTCAGTCATCGCTTTGAACTTTCCCAGCTAGCTACCAAAGGTGCATATCGTGTATAAACGCCCATAACCAGGTCAAAAACACTTGTACAGCGCGTCGGTTATAAAGTGTATGCGGCGGCAAAATTCTGGAAATTCCGACGCCTTCTAGACACGACATTGGCAAACGGAAACCAGCAATCGGCAGATACTGGGTCATAATTGGCTGTTTGGTCCAGCCTTTCGACCAATCAGAGCTCACCTTAATTCTGGACTGCCAGCGGGCCTATTCTTTGGCCAATCGCGTACGGGACGGTTTTTGTGGTCGTAGCAGGATCTAACTGGGAGCGGTAAGGCGGTGTTGGCGTGGAATCCCGCCTAACAGTTTGTCGAATGGTATTGCACCTTGAACCAGAAGGAATGCTTGTCCGAGCTTCGAACTACTCTAGGTTGTTGCTGCGGATTCAGTGCTTAGATATTGTTGGTTGCGCCATTCCAAAAGCGGAGTGCGCAACATCTTTCAGTGTTGTGGACAGAAAATTGCAGTAAGAGTCAACAACAGAAGACATTGGTAGTGTGAGGAGATTTGGGGATTCAGATGAAGACTTCGCCCCGTAATTGAAGCTAATCTATGATGAAAATCAGAGGAGCATTGTACAGTCGTTTGATCCTTATTGGGAATCGTCAGCAGTGCGCATCTTCCAAAAGTCGAAGGAATCTAGAACTTGCGACCTCCCGGCTAGTGGTTTGATAGCTGATCAGCAGTGTGACTAACTCACACTTGACCATGTGATGTAGATCCCATGATTGAATGATAAGCGGCGCTATATCCTGTCAAAGTGTGATTTAAACACAGCTGACCAACTGCTCGTAACCGAATGGTTACGTGTTTAGACTGTTAGCCGCGAGGTTGTGAGTTCGAAACTTACTTGTGTTTCGTGAGAGGCGCACAGCTACACCGCTCTTCTCGGCTTTTCAGCATAGATTGGCTTCAATTGCAGCACGAAATCTCCATCAGAAGACGTTGATGTTTCTGATATGATTGCTCCACACCAGGGCCCGAGAGCTTCTCAATGTCCGGGTGGGGTGTGCGCATCTTGCACGCCCCTAAAAAGCGCAGCGAGAAGCAGCGACGAACGAGCGCATTGTCCGAATTGACGTGTGTTCCAGGAAGAGCGACAATCAGAAATTGATCCTTGCCATCTGTAGTTAAAACAGTTGTGGAAAGTTGGCTTTTATGCGGGGGCACCATGTGGACAAGCAGTTTCGTAAGTTAGTAGTGTACAGACACATTCTGTGGTCAACACTGTATTAAGCTACAGTACGGGCTGTGTTTTTGTATGGGTTCGAGAAATGGCCTCTGCGGACAGATGATGTGAGGCGTCTTCAGGTTTTCGACCACCGATGCCTCAGAGGCGTGGCTGGTTTTGGATGGCGTCAGCGTGTTAGTAACGAGGTGATTGGAAAACGGGTATTTGGTTGTGCTGCAGGTACTTCAATCGGGGAAAACATCCAGCACCACTGACTACGATGGCTCGGTCATGTGCTACGCATGCCGAAACAGCGTCTACCGAGACGAGTGTTGTTCTCCGTGCCTCCTTCAGAATGGCGCAAACCGTGAGGTGGACAACGCATGACTTGACAGAAGGGCGTGAAAGATCACGAAGAGTTTGAGTGTTGTTGGTGTTGTACGCCTTCCAGGATGGGGCCCCCGTGACCCCGCCTGTGCTTGGCTGGAGACGTTGCAAGAAATGGCGGCTAATCGATGTCAGTGGCGTTCGTGCTGTCAGTTTCTTTCCAGATTGTCTGATTGATCGCTTGGAGGTGTAGGCACTTCAGAACGCCAGCACTAGGTCCCCCCTCTCACCCACTCTTTTTCTCTTCTTTTCACTCTAGGGCTTTAAATATAATTAGACGAACCTTATGGTTGTACGGCAGTGAAGCATCAGTGTCAACACTGATGTTGCTGTCTTTGATGATGATGGTGATGATGATGGCAAGCGCTCACCGTTTCCCGTGCGACTCGAGTCCACTCCAAAACGACCACCCAATTGAAGGTCAGCGGCGCATTCGTACCTCCGACAACCTCCAGAGTATATGACCTCTTAGGCCACCGCAACAAAACGCACAAAGCAACGTAGAAACTGTCTCTGAGGGTATCAGAGCTACAGTCTGTTGGGGCATGTGCAAACTCAATAAACAGGCAGCGATTATCGGTGGGTTCACGGGGTACTCTCACAGACGTTGCCAAACGGACCGCATAGAGACGACCATCAACGGGCAACCATTCAACCAGATACCCTTCAGCTCAGTTTTTTAGAACAGTGCCAACCCCAACACAGCCAGCTGCAGCGGCTTTTGAATCACCAGGAGTACGCAACTGGAAACGAGCGAAAACCGACTGGGATATCAGTCCAGCAAACGTACTTGGGTCTTGAATCCTCGTTTCAGGGAGGCAGCACACAATAAAAAGCGAACCAAAGCACCGCGCAACCTGCGTCTACCGAATTCCCCAGAATGTTTAGCCAAATACATGGGCCCAACTTCCAGGCAACTCCATGTGTGAATCACGGAGCTCAAACAATGCGCCTTTTCTTCTACGAACTCCAACGGAGTCCAAAAACTTGAAAGCGACTCAGCCATTGCATTCCACGCACTTGATCTAGCTTCAGTGACACGTATACTCCATTCAGGATTCAACTCACGCAGAACAGGCGTCCGCTGAAGCGTAACCAAACTGCATCCACCTTAGCGATGGAGCCAGCATCCTGTCTATCTGGCTTGGACTTACTGCACACCGCAATAGGCAAGATTCCCAACAATGACTCATCACAGCCAGCACAACAAAAAACGGAAGCACATCCCAACCAAAGTACACACAATCACGCGTACACACACACAGCTAACACGCACCACACGCCCGTCGCATCTGACTGACAACTGATCACCGAAACACACAAAGCATAAGACATAAAAGCGGACCCAAATGGCGCTGCACTTGATTCGTATTCAATTGATTATAAAAGTCCTTGACAAAGGGTGCCCACGACAACCGAAACGTCTAATTATAACATCTTATTCCACTACGTTGTGTTTTGACTTTAACGTTTCCATGTCATACCACATGGTGCTCAATCTGTTGAAAAGATCCGAGCCGAGTTTGGCCCGGAACTCCTGAAAGCAGCGTATATACAAGAGAAATCTGTTGGGCTTTTTTTTCAAAGTAAGAATGGTAAAAGCTATCATATTAACTGAGCGTCGGGTTTGAAGAATGATTTCGAAGTGTCTACTGTCGTGGCGGCCGAGTTAACCGTAGATACTGCAGCTACCGGCAACCGTTGGTAAACAGATTTGCCAGTCCTAAAAAACAAACAGAACTATTTATTGTCAATGAATTGGCTCGGCCCTCGTGCCCAACGCGTGACTCACCCTAATTCTCCGTATCCTCCAGAACGAAGTTGTAGCAGCTCGAACCAGGGTACGTGGTTTATGGCTGAAAAAAAGCCTGCCGACCAGTGCTCAATGTCACCAGTGCTCACAACGGCATCTTAGTTTTAGCTCGTCGTAAAGCGCCGTGCAGCCTCATACAAACTGCTTCGTAGCTATAACCCATTAAGACGTAAGCAGACAGCGAATAGAGAGCAGTGGACCTCTCCTGGAATTCTTTCACAGACGTTTCCGAACGAACCGTGCAGATGCGACCACCAACGGATATCGAATCCAGTAAAGACACTTCCGCTCGATAGTTTAACACATCCATCCTGCCCTATCCAGTTGCTATCGCTCCCGCGACACCAGAGTTGCGCAGCCAGGAGCGGGAAGGGTACGATGGGGTGGTCAGTTCAATTGCTGTGCTTGGGTCTTGGATTCTTTATTCTAATAGACAACACACTGGGATACAGAAGGAATCTAGCGTACGAGCGAGAGCTGCTTGTTGCCCTGCTTGCTGCGGAATGGGAACACTTAAGACAGCCAAGTAGACCGGACTTGGTAAGACAAGGAATGTCCTTTATTCATCATTGCTGGCGGATTTTCAGGGCTTTGGTACTCTATTTCGATGCGTTTAGTGCTGTTACCGATGACAGACGAGCGGAAGTTGCCATTAAGGGGGATACAAGACGAACCAAGCCGCCTACAGCGTGGTTATTCACACTGCAGTGGGGTGAGAGAGGAAGAATGCGTGTAAGTGTTAGAAGGGCGATGACTGCAATAGCCTGTTTTCGTCTGCTCACCATACCGTATGAAGCATGCAAGTCGATCCAACTGATGGAACTACGTGGCGGCCGATGTGGCATGGTATCTCTTCTGGTTGTAAAGCGCGTGGTTGTACGCGGAGTGTGATACTAACAGAGGAGCCCACACAGACAGTGGGTGAGCCCTTTGACTTGAAATTTTGACCACAAAGCAGCGGGTCGATTCCGACATGCTACCAAAGTAGTATAAGTTTTCAAACTGCAAGCTACCACACATGTTCCAACCTGGAGGACCCTGTCACCGCTCGTCGGACCTCCATCCTTTGATAAATCCTGTATGAGGAACTCTGCTGGCGTCAAAGTACGACCCCCCCCCAGTACAGCTCAATGAGTCATAGGAGTAAATAAATCGCCACGCCACGATTAGGCCCACTCTCCGCAAAGACTAATTCTATATTCGATCGCACAAGTTTCTGAGGAATAAGTATGCTACTGACACTGGTAGAGAAAGGCGTTGCCGGTCTTGAATAGAACACCTAATGAGTTTTTTTGGTGATTTAACCACACTCATTCTGTCGAACACTGACTTCCTTCGTCCACAACTGTACCTGTCCAGTTGACGTGGTTGCCGTCATTACCTTAGACAACAGCATGTCAACATCGGTGCTCCACTGCTGTATAATGAGGAAAAAATTATCTTTCAGAGGTTCGGGATCGAAAATGTGGGTGGGAATAAACCTGGTGCTAGTCTACTGCAAGCATTCTGAGACTCAAACTTTCAAACTCTCAGACTTTCAAGTGGTCAGAGAAATCTAATTAGAAACTGATAACATGTGCACCATTGGCATCGGTTAGCAGACATGTTTTGCAGCGTCCGCAGCCAAGCTTAGCCAGGCTGACAAGGACCGCATCCTGGATAAGGTGTCGCATCATCAGCACCTTCCAAGTCACACGTCGCTCACTTGTAGTTTTGCCGCTTCTCAAGTGGACTAGCTGCGACGCACCTACAACTGTGCATTGCTTATTATCCCTCCGTATCTTTGAAATGAAGATGAATCTCAGTAGCTGGATGATGTTCTGAATGTCACTTGTCGACTTATTCCTAATCTCTTGTTCGCGGATAACAGTTGCTAAAGCTCAATACTTTACTTCTTTGACAGGACATTCAGTTTTGCTTCTAGCCGCCCTCTGAAAGCGATATCATTTTGTCACTTGGTCTCAGCTAGATTGTAACTAGAGAAATTAATTCTGTTTCACTGTGTGGTGATGGTTCCTCGTCGTGACTCACGCGTCGACTTTGGATGTTAAAAGATCAGCCTGTTCATCCGATGACCTGATCCTCAAGATTTATCTCAATTTATTCCAATGGGGGATGCTCATCAGACAAAGACCGGCTATGAGAAATTTTCGTTCACCAATTCGTATAAGATCTCACAGCTGCTTGGCTCTGGAGCATATGGAAAAGTTTTCAAAGGAACTGCTCCGAACGGCACCACCGTGGCCTTGAAAGAGATTATTCTGGAGACGACAGATGAAGGAATCCCCTTGAGTACCTTGCGAGAGTTAAGTGTGTTGAAGAAAGTACAGTCCTATAATTCCAGCCATTTGGTTCAGTAAGTCCTCATTTCACAGCCACAACCTATCTTCAGAATGTTGGACATTTCGTTGACAAAGAAGCAAAACAAGCTGCATATTTACATCGTGTTTGAATTTGTGGAGTGTGATCTAGCACGTTTTCTATCCCATCATGTCCCGCCGAACGGTTTGCCGCCGGATACTATTCGGGTAAGGGTTTTTCATTTTCCTCGTTACATTTCACCAATCATATTGGTCCTCCAGGATTTGGCGGAACAGTTGTTACGGGGCACCGATTTTTTGCATTCACATCGAATCATACATCGTGACCTGAAACCGGCCAACATCCTTATCGACCGCGAGGGTCGTCAGTTGAAAATTGCTGACTTTGGCTTGTCACGGGTGCTCGGCTGGGAATCTCGATTGACCCCGGTTGTTGTCACCCTGTGGTACAGAGCACCTGAAATCTTGCTGCAGTCAGAGTATCTTTCACCGTGTGATATATGGGCGGCGGGATGTATCATTGCTGAACTATTCAATTGCAACGCTTTGTTTCGTGCGGATACTGAGTTGAAACTTCTGGGTTTGATATTCAAGTAAACCTAAGGTTTCTATTTTCACCCATCTGTCCAGTATGCTTGGTTTTCCAGATGAAACTGATTGGCCAGCTCACTCACACCTAAAACGCAAGGATTTTAAGATTACTGCACCCAAAAAGTCCAACCTGAGGAACTCCATCGAGACAACAGACGTGGCTGCGCTGGATTTGTTGGAAGTGAGTTTATCTTTGGTTTTGTATTTGACCGCTCTTATGAAGCATTTTTGCTGTTGTTGGTGTGCATGCTTAGTAGGACCAGTTTTTCAACTTTGTGTGCTCACATGTATCCAGCAGTTATACTCAGCTATTTAGTGGTGTAAAAGCGGTATTTAGGGGTTTATCTACCATGCCATCTATTGCTTCCGGTGGCGGAATTCGCTTCTAATCTACATTTCATACAACATTGATTCTATTTTCGCTTGGTTCTCTTCCCGTCTCCCGACTACAACTTTTGACTCTTTGTCTGACTGGAGACAAATTGTTATTCATTCCTTTTAGTTTTTTAGTGACCTGATTATTTTGAGCCTTAAGACAGATCTTTTCATATCATTGCAGGTATGAGTTGATCTGCGATTTCACTCATAATCACTCGGCTTTCTCTGTTGGTTTTAGTTATGAGTTTCTTGGGGTTATCCTTAAGCTTTTAAAATATACATGCACTCTGTGTTCGTCCGTTTTTACGCGGTGACACGCAGAATCGTAGATCAGTGGAGAGTTAAGCTACTCATCAAAGCTATACAAATGTTTGAGTACGTTTTGTAAAAACAGGGGGAACTCTTTGGTGGCGCAGTGCTTCGTTAATTGTACTCAGTAGTTAGGTTTTTGTCATTTCAATAGTAGTTCAAGCAGTTTTAAAACGTCGTACAACACAGTGGTACTAGACTATACAGGGTAGCAGCAAGCTTTTGTTGTGTTCCAGTGAATTTATCTAAACGCTATACTCCAAATACGATAACACCGCTGTCCTAAACATCATCAAACCGGTGAAACGCTAGGGGGACTAGTTGTTTCTTAAGCCAGATAAACTCTTATAGTTGAAATCATGAAACTGGAGGTGCACCAAGCGAAATTGGTCTCAATCTTGTGTGGTACTGTCTCAATCCTGCTCAGAATAGATTATGTGGCAGAATGTTCATTATCATTAGCAACAAAAAAATCATAAGCAACAGCATCATCATCAACTGTCTTGCAGTAGTTGTCAGTTTCGTACGCCGATGGTCTGGGAAAAAGGGTTGGATAGCTACGCAGTGGAGGCAGTAGCTGATGTCGGTAACGCATGAATCCGGTAGTGACGGTGGACTTTCCTCTGGGAAGATCGGGAGAGGAAACTATGCGTTGAAGTCAGCAGCTTGGATGGATGTGCGCAACGGGGCCATGTCTGCCAATGTGTTCAACCATTTATACTTCCTGTCTCGTGGTCCCCATCTAGGGAGATGACTGTAATCAGCGCAGCAAGTTTTCGGTAATGGCTTTCATAATTCGCTGTCAAGTCATCGCTTAACCTCTTCTACTTCGTTTCTACCCTTCTCGTGGTCTTTGCAGAAGGGCTCCCAGAGGAATTCGATTGGGCGACCTACGAAGCACGTGACCAGGCGAACATGACGTGTGGATCAGTTCATCTATCATGGACGAGTTATTTCTTTCGAAAACCATTCAACGTTCTTCAGCATTACTGATCCGATGCTCCCACCAGACTCGGGCAATGCTCCAAAGAGACCGATGGTCAAATACTGAAAGATTCTAACCTCAGTTCACAGTGACTAGGTTTCTGACCAATATAACAATATGGAGTGCACAACAGCATTGGAAACTCGACTCTTGATAGATAAGCAAATGTCATGCCTACGCTATGAACAATGCAGGTTAAAAAAAGCCGGTCTGACTTTCGCCGACCCGGATGGAAATACCGTCTTTGGTCTGATGGGCGGGGCTGATACAGCTGCCCAATACAACCATCTCAATCAGGACATCGGCACCTTGAGATGAAAGTATTTAGATTATTTAATTTTGTTTGCATTTCGTGTGGCGTCAGGTCCAGGAAGAACCATGCCATCTGCGTAAAAAGCGTCAAGGACGCCTCAACCGCTGGGTCGAGCACTCTGAACAACAATTCTCCTGACCACCTGCTACCACCCACTTGGACCCTTAAAACTGCATTGGAACCCTGGAAGGTGAACCTGGAATGACCATAGGCCTCGTAACGAGGCTGTTAGCGGCATCTGTCCTTCGTCGCATTCTGGGGAAACAGTGACTCGGGAGCAGCAAGCAGGATAACGGCCTGGTAGGGATTGCGCTGACTACAGCTTCACACTCCGTCCTAGAACAGCGCCGTACTTATAGTCGACCCAGGATTTTAGTATTCCTGGACTTTCAAGACGCATTCGGCTCAGTCGACCGGTGTGTTCTCCTTAGAACGTTTGCTCATTAAAGGATATAATAGGATCCTTGTATTCTCAGACTTCCCGCCGTGTGGTAGTATACGGAAAGCTTTCCAAAAGTTCCCATACACAACGTGCTGTCTGACAATGATCCCTACTCTCTCCATTCCAATTTGATTTCGTGCTAGATGAGATACTGACGCTCGAAGGTCTTCAAAACCCCGGTGTTTAAATGGCTGCTGACGAAACCCTTTTCGATCTGGAATGTGTAAACGACATCGTTTTCGTTTTCGAAGAGGAGAAGGTACTGTTTTCTTTTTGGATGATCTGACGAAAGTCACCGCGTCGTTTGGCATCCGCTTTGCACCCACAAAGTTAAAGGTCATGCCTCTGGACATGAAGTTACCAAACACATCATTTAATCCGAGGGGGGACACTCGAAGTTCGAAAGCGTCTTACGTATCTTGGAAGGTCTATTAGTTCCGGTTGTAATGTGACAGATGAGGTCAGGGCACGAATCTATAAGGCTCGGGTCATATTTTCTAAATCGAGTCACCTGTGGGGATAAGGTGGTATATCCCTGAATCTCAAAGGACGTGTGTATCAAACTACAGTCCTGTTGTATGGCTGTGCGACGTGGCCTACGCGAGCAGCGGAACTGAGATCTATGCAGTTCTTTGACAACCAATGTCTCAGAACCGTAGCTCGTGCAAGCTGGTGCCGGCGCACCTCAACGAGTCAATTAGAGAACGAGTGTTCTGTTGTGCAACAGGGACTTCAATGGAAGAATGTGTCCAGCACCAGAAGGTGCGTTGGTTAGGCCATGTACTGCGCCTGCTGAATCATCATCTGCCGAAAAGACTGCTGTTTTCTTTGCCGAATTTCAAATGGCGCAAGCAGAGCGGTGGTCAACCCTTGACCTGATAGAGGGAAATGAGGTTGATTACGAAACGTCTGGGTGCTGTCGGTGCTACTCGCCTTCGAGGATCTGGTCCGCGTGATCCACCCTTTGCATGGTTGGAGACGCTGCAAGAAATGGCTGTTAATCGAATTCAATAACTTCCTTGCTGTCAGTTTCTACCCAGTTGGCTGGATGCGTGTCTGGAGGTGTATGCACCCTGCAATGATTTTGGTGGTTTAGCACTAAGTCCCTTTCCCGTCCGTTTTTATTCTTTTCTTCACAACAAGGCTTTTAAATAAATTATGGTTGTACGGTTCTAAAGCATCGGTGTTGAACACTGATGTTATGCTTCGATGATGGTGACGATAATGAGGGAGTATATCTCTTGAGTATTTTTCGAAAGAGGGCTTTTGGACAGCTCCCCAAAAACTCTCACACTCATGGGCTGTGACTCAAGAAGGAAAATTTCATGTTGACAAACATTTTGGGTGTAGTCTGTTGAGGAGGCATGTCTACAAAAAGAGCCTGGTCAGCGAGACTGTGGACCTCCATGTGTATGGCACTACTCCCGTACCGGATGGCGTGATGATTTGATCGACCTACGCTTGAGTCGCAGTCAGTTTACAGGCAAGACCCAGTCGTGTCGTGGTCAACAGATGAGACCCAGCATTATAACAGAAACTTGAATCACTTTTTGATTTCTGCGGGAGCTCCCTTTCTTGGAAAATTGCTATATGTTTCACCTGTTCTCGTCATTTTTTGGTCTTCCACTCGTATCGCTTACATTTCATTATGTCAGCTGATTTGGTATCACTATGCTCCGTGAGTTTCGTATTGAAGCATGTTGTTCTTTCCGTTTGTGTCCTGCATGCTCATGCTTAGCGTAATATGGTTATGGACATTCTAACTGGAATTGCATTAGCTTAGTAAAGTTAATTGTAATATACGCAATATGTGGCGCATCTATTCCGCTGATTTTGCGTTGTGTTGTACTCCCAAATTTCCAATCAATGCTGGATTTTCGGGTTGTTGCAGTTTCTGCGAGTACTTGACCTGTTTGGGATTCAACAAGTTGGGCCTGTTTTTAAGTTGATACAAAACCCGATTGCGAGCACTTTTAGACATTCTGTGCTAGTCTTAGGAATTTGCCATGGTCAGGCTTGACGAACAGATCAACAAGCAGTAAACACACCCGATTCATATATATTTCAACACGTTTGTGGTGACATCTTTTGTTAGACTATGTTTGCCTGTTCTCACGGCCGACCAGCTCAATAGTTTAAATTCGTCGGGCAACAGGTAACGTTACCGATCAGAATAGATCAAATAGTTATTTTCTTGTATTTGGCCGCCCACAGCAATTGCTCACTACAAATCTCTCTCTCGATCTCATGTTCCACCACGAAGAAAAAGGATTACCGGGCCTTCTAGAGAAGGGAAGTTCGGTAAATTCTGCCTAACGGAAAGGTGGTTGTGGATTTTTCAGGGGTATGGCTTCCCTTCGATATAGTCCCTGCATGGGAATCACCGTACTGAGTGTCAGCTGTTGAACCAGCTCTCCTGCGAACGACCTTGCACAGTTGGCTCTGTTTTCGTTTGTTCGTTGTAACAACAGTATCTATGTTATCGAATTGGTTTTCTTTACCCAAACCCAGACGGACACAGCCGATTTTGAATGGTGGAGAGAGACGTCTGTTAGGACAAAAATACCTTACATCATAAAACGAACGGTTTTCGTTCGTCTTCATCTTTCCAGGGGTGAAGAAGGGAATGGGGATTATTCAGTATGAGGTGTTCGAAGCGGAGACTGTTTTTGAAAGTTCGGTCTTACACTGCCTAATGAAGCCAGTGTATTCCTGGCAATTTCACGCATCCATTGTCTTTCGTATCACCAATGTCTTCCATAGAAGTAGGCAAAAACAGACAAAGAATACCCGTTGATGTGCTCGCTTAGCTGGAGTGTGGGCCTTCTCATCTACCGCCTCGATTTATGAGGAGACGTTTGTAATCAAATCGCCCAGTTCGGCAAACAGATCAACATACAATCTAACGTAACAACATTTCTTCATGATGGCGGAGACAAGGAGTGCACTAAAAACTTCAATATTAGCTGGCGTGTGTTTGAAATTGTAGGTATTTGCCTTGTAAATGACAATAGACAGTCGAGTTTGCAGTAATTTCATTTGGGATTTTCAAAATCGTCATGCATAGAATGATTAAAGGACTGAGTAGTTATGCGCACTGGAAAGTCTCCGTTCTGAACTGCACTTACTAGCTCAGTAGGATAAAGTCACACATAATTGGCGAGTTGTATATTCTGACGGTTTACAACAGTGGATACCACGCAAACGAGTAGCACATTGGTTGTAACCCAGGGTTTAGTTTTTGGTTATTCGGCTTATGGAGCAAGTGCTGGCCTCGTTCTACAGCTGACGCACTGACAAACATGTCCTTACTTGTGCTGTTTAATTCCCATGTTCCGGTTGGCAGTCCTCCGTAGGCATGGCTTGTTGAGACAGATCTCGCCCTCAACAATGTGTTCACATCAATAACAATAGGAGGTACTGGCACTTGCCTGCCACAGCTACGGTTTAGTAGCAACATACTGATTGCGGATTTCAGACACCGGATCTCCAGTATCGATGACTTTACTGACAACATTGTGTTTTATCGTAAACCTATCTGGTCTACTTCGTTATGTTGTCTAAATGGATGTTCTTTTTAGCATGGTGCACTTTGTGATCCTTTTCGTGGTTCTCACTCCGTCTTATCCTTCCATAAACTTCACCCCACGCCTCCCATTTTATTTTCTTTCACTTGAGAATGGATCTCCCCTAGGAGGGGTCAAATACCCTGTCTTTCTGCGGTAGCGTTTCTTAGGAGTTTTCGCTTACTGCGCTAGCAGCGCATGTAGTGACCCGCATGTGGTGTTTATGTGTTGGCATGTTCGGTACCAAATCTTTTAGTAGCACCTCATTGGGTGATGTTTTGCCAAGTTTTTGCGGATCCAGTTGGTCGCACTGGAAGTACAGCCTAACAACGGCGTTTTTACGGACGCTTTAATGGGCCACGATCACCCGTTTATTGTCTTCTTATTACATATCAATCCCCTCCTTTATTTTTCCTCGCTGTGCATGCCAGCGCGTTACTCTGACCCTTTATCCACATTTCCCACTGTACCCATCTACTTCAGCGGATGATCCAGTTCAATCCAAAGAGGCGTATCCCAGCGTGCGAGGCCTTGTCGATGCCGTACTTCCATCCTCGCCCCAACACGTTTCCGGGTTTACCATTCCACAGCCGTAGTGTGGTTGGCCTATCATCTCTGGTCGATGGATGTGCGACTGGGTCGAATTTGTTGCTGCGTCCGCATCGACATTCTGCTATGCCTTCGCATTCGGTACAAACGTCTGCAATTCCGACAGTTGCCGGCACATCCGCCCCGAATTCCATTCCGCTGGGTAACATGAAATGCATGCATCGACCAATTGTATGTACTTCGGTCGCTCAAAATGGACTGAACTCTCGAATGCTGACTACCGCTCATGGTGCTAACACATTGGTACCATTTACACTAACCTGCAATCAACCCGCGTCTTCGCGCACGCCAGCAGTTCTGCGATCAGAACAGCCCACCCCCGTTAGCGAAGTTGATCAACACCAACAAAATTTAATGATGTCGGTCGTCAAACATGCCATTGAGGATTCCCAGACGCCGTCACCTTCGTGCTCAACTTCAGAGACACCACCACCTCCGAAAACTCCCCCGCAGCGCCCTGTGACCAGGCAACAGACACGTGCCACGCGTCGCCATACTCAACCAACTGTTTCCTTGAGTTCTGCTGTCACTCACCCTATGGGTAAAGGTGATTTTGCGCTCCACCATGTGATCCAGACCGCGTCAACCAGAATTTCTAGTTTGGCAGTGGCTACCCACTCTGAACAAAACGTTACGTCGACCGGATCTGTTGTTCGTGCTCAGACAAGTTCTACACTCGATAGCACTAATAGTCGAGGAAGCAGACAGCGCAAAACAGCCAGACGACGCACTGTTACAGGCGTGGGTGCTGTGAGTTCTTTTTCATATGAACATTTACTCACCTTATCCGAACTCAGAATGTTTTTTATCGCCTTCGAATTAATGTTTCACTTTGCTATTCTAATTCACCCTTGCACGTTTTTGCCGCACGTTCGTCCCCATCGAGAACCACTTTCAGTTAATTCATTGAAGCCTACTTCAGTAGTAAACTCTCCCAGAAGAGGCCACCTTTGTTCGGCCTCCGGTGGTAGTTTCCTGAGTGGGACAGCTATCTCAACTCACAGTTCCACCTAGAAACTTCTTAAACAGATACTTTCTAGGGCACACATAGACATTGTATGGACCATTTCATTGTGCCCGGTGTGCAGAAACTTGTACTCTAACTGGCTTTTCGACTTCTCGTGTAATCTTAGTATGTCGCAGTTTCCTTCCGGTCGGTACACAAGGTCTGAAGATATGTTATTCTTGCTCGTTTGTTGACATCAGCTTTTGGACTGCGTGAACACAGTTCAGGACAGTCCACCTTAGTCAACGACAATAAAACACCTGTTTGCCTGTTGACAATCACATTTGCCGGCAGATTCGACTCGCTCACGAGCGAATTGCGGTAAACTGCTCATGTGTTTCACAATACCTTAGGTGTTCATCATAAAGTACCAGTGAATTGAACACGTGCTTTTCCGTGATGTATTCTCAGCCCTGTACAATGGCTTTTCTTATAGATTATTTGCTGTGATTAATGGAACGGCAAACAGCTAAATCTATTTGTACGACTGACCCAGTGTAACTACACTTGACGGGGAAGATCTTCGGGCCAAAAGCTAAATAATGTTGTTGAGACAGTCCGGATGGTCACAAAACTGTGTTTCGATAATCGGCGCCCACCGATTATCAGCAGCTTACTGAAAATTTTGTCACACTTAGCCACTTTTACGTTTACACCTGTTTAATTGTTGTTCTATTCAACATGACAACCAACCGGTTATATAGACAATTGTACAAATCTAGGTGAGATCACGTAGGACGGCTCTGTTCACTGCAGTCTTATTTTTTAACAACCAGCTTATTTTTTCATGCAGCATTCGATTCATGCCCTTTTGCAGCATTGATTGCAGTTTATTGATCGTGTTTACACTTTAACATTTTCCGTACTTACTGGAAGGATAGGGGACGACATTTTGGTCCTCACTGGAGCTTGTAGTTCCCGAGTTTCCATCAACCGTATGTTCTGCTTGAGTACTAAACTGTATGCAAGTGCTGGACTGCAGCTGGATCGACAGCCTTCTAGAACGAATCAGACGAGTAGTTAGAGAATGTTGGACTCAGTAACATTATTTCACCCCAGAGGTCAAGCTTCAACTATTGATCAGTTGTTTGATGATTCAGAGTCCTTTGTTTTCCTGATTACTACCAAGACACTTAGACGTTTGCTATAGTTTACCATAAGTCATGTCTTTCAATGCTTCATTTCCGTTTCCTCTCTGTCTAGCGTTCTTCCAAAGGCACAATCGGTCCACAGGCGATGCAGTTGGGTAACAGGTCAAATCGCATTTTCACAGTCGGTTCATCTGGATCAGTCGCCTCAAATGTGCAGACCACTTCCTCGGTGATGCCGTACATTGATCGCGTCCAGCCGGAATTTTCAGCGCCTCTACAAAGTCAACAGTATCATCGCCGTTTGACAAAGCTGTTGGACCAACATCAACTGAGGTATTCGCATGGTCCACAACAAACTCATCGCCCTAATCCATGTCGTTCTGGGCGCTATTCGATGGAACCCTCGCTGTCATCTCATGTGCTCATGCCCATCTCGGAGCAACGTCTGGCGAGTAAGGCGTCCCTAACTTTCAGCGGCAGACAAGATGACGACTTGAAGCAAGTCCCTGAGCCGCTAGAGGAGAGTCCAGTGCGACTGACAGGTTCGGACGAAAACATCTTATGCTCCCCGTCTAAGCAACCACGAGTTGTCATTCTGTCTTCTCGGAATGCCGAACAACACCGGTTGAAAAACAACACACCAAGCAACTGGTCAGTGCTCACTGATTTCAGTGATCAAAGTGTGCTGGCCGATGAGGATGACGTGGGTGGTGCCACAGACACAGAAGACTCTGACAGTCATATCGTAAACACCAGTCTCGGCATCAATTCCGCTATGACCGGATTGGCTTTGGTTCATCGTAACAATTCGTCTACCGGTGGCTTATGACCTATTTCCACGACACTCAACTAGGTTCTTGGTCCATTCTAGTCCATTCCGCACCTCCCGGTTTCGCTCACTGACACGATGGTGTCTCGCATTTTGCTCATTCAGCACGTTTTTTGACCTTCATACGTCCGTTTTTTAGTGAACGTGACTGTTGTCACATCTACATGGTTTCCCTGTGCATTTGTACAGCCATTTCGCTGACAGCTTTCGATGCATTTAATCTCAGGTCGAGTAGAGCTTCGTACGCATGACCGTCGCCACTATTTTTCTATATGTTTGCAAGACTTTTTGATAGAATGCGATTTTTTTTTGTTATTAAGTAGGCGTAATAATTATATATTTATGCGAACTTCACAACTGGAGTTATAATATGCGTAGTGGTGAGTGGGAAATTTCGGGTGAAACACCGAGAAGCCTGTGAGTCTTCACCATAGTGGATTTCGTGACTGCCCTCCTGGGGGTTGACTCGTCCGGATACCTGATCGATGCGGCTGGTTATCATCCACTTGAGCTCCTACAACGTAGGTAGATACATCTTTGTTTCAATAAACATCCCAAAAACTACAAACATCGTTTAATACAGATATTTTCGATAAGGATCAACAATGACAGCTGCCCCTCAGTCTTGTGTGATTTGTTATCTTTCGCAAGCCACCCTTATCTCTTATTAAAAGCCCTCCGGGCGCAAATCCCCTAATAACGACACAGGTTTTTCCCTGCGGCGACAGTTCAAGAGACCCTTTAGTATGTTTAGTTACCTGATACTTGCTCCTTAATAAAATACATTCTCGCCTGAATTTCAGACAAGTAGTAGTGTAGCTTGCGAAGTAGCTTTTCACCAGAAAATCGGAAATCGACTTTATTAAATTCAGAGTAAGAATTTGATGGAATAAACAGAATGCATCTGTCCGATGGCTTGATCGTGGTGTTCGGACATTCACTGTTCGACCCACTTGCAAAACATATACGCTTGTTACTGGGGTATTCGAATACCAAAAAGTAGATTTCGACCTGTAGTGCATAACTGCTGCATTGGCCAAACTAGGGTAACCATTGGATCTTATCATTTCGAGTGTTTTGTTTTCCATGGATAGTGAATGTCAACAAACAATAGCCCCCAGAAAAGGTAAATATGGGTGATTCAGAAATTCCGTCATATTTGGGTGTGCTAGACTTGTTGTCCCTACTTCAATGTTTTCCATAGAACGGACAAATCTACCGAACCGATGCGTTTCT
>SJOL01007687.1:176063-189407 GCA_004794785.1 Opisthorchis felineus
TCTAGTAAGCTCTGTTTACGGTCGTCATGCGAGTTCCCAAAGATTATGATTACTTACCACTGAGGGAGAATCCGGAAGCGTGCAAATCGCGATGGCCATGTACCATTCGTACACCGCTCAAGTTCTCTGGAGTCTGCTGTAAATTTGTGACCAATGTCGGGCTTGCAGTTGGTTGCGTGGATGACTTTGTTCCGCTTGGCTCAGCGGATGGAGTTGATTTAGCAGGTGTATTGACCTCGTTTTGCAATGCACCCATTGACCACGTATCATTATCCATAGAAGCTTGGTATCGTCTCCGTAACTAGCATATAAGGATAAGACGATTAGCAGATAAACAACTTCCCGATACAGTGATTTATGATGATAAGCAATTGTCCTTGTTTCGGGAAATTTTGGAAGACAATCGATGGAGTCCTTGCTGGGCTTCAAGGACTACTTTCGAGGCTTTTCTGTAGCGGTGACTCCTCTACCCAAGCAGTTTTCAACCGAATGAAAGCAACAGTCCCTGTAAATAGTTTACGATATCGGGAAAACATACAAACCCTTCGCTTCAGGGACCAGGAATCCGTTTTACAATAGCTGAGATGTAGCAGGATGGTGGAACTTTCCGGCATGCAGGTAATCTCTTTAATGATATCATTATCCAAGGATACCTCATGAAACCGAAAACGTTTGAGTAGATAGGTCCCAATGGTGTCGTCTTTGGCTCCCGATGCAGTCCCCTTGCGTCTCCCTTCAAGGTAAAGTGATGTGCTCATATAGTATTAGGGCCTAGAGCTTCACATTATCTAAATTTTCGAACTACGAGTGGAATCAGTGAAATAGTGGTTCGTCCCTCGAAGATTCGCCTACGAACTTCGAGAAGAGACTACTTTTGGCCAGTTCCTTAAGGTGAAAAAATCCGACATGTTCCTTACTGTAGAAAATATTTACGGCTAATAGACTGAAGTGACGAATCAAAACTAGTATAACTCCCATCCAAATTATGAGTATGGGGGATAGTTTCCTATTCACCCTAAGTCGCTAAGTTAAAAGGTAAAAATCTGTTAACTGCGAATATCGTAATTTTGTTAGCGAGACTACTCCAGTTCAGCCCGGGCAGCTTGTAGCAAAGTAAATACACGTAGTGCGAACTCCAAGCAGTAGTTTGTCATTCCTAACTATGGAGTAAAAACTTGCTTTTGAAATGATACCAATGTCACCATATGTAGTAATGCATAATCCGAAAGGAAGCCCAATTCGAATAACACATTTAGACCGAACCACTTTGGTTGTAGTTTCCATGTTCAGAGGTAACTTACGCGGTCTGTTGCGAGAACCACACTGTAAACGGTCATTGGGAATGGTTCGCATGCAAGAACTTCTCCGAGAGGTTCTGGATCCGCCACATCCTGAGGGATACCATCTATGGTGATGCAAGGTCCAACGTTCATCGAACTATCAGCCAACTTTCCCTCACGAGCCACGATCATTCCACGGAGTAGTACCAGAGCGGGTCTTCCTGTTCCTGGCTGTGTAAGGCTGTCGCTTGGCCACAGTACAAGATCAGCATCTGAACCAGCACTTATCCGCCCCTTGTTTGGATATTGTCCGGTGTAACGTGCTGCGTTGGTTGACACGACCCTGACGAAACCGGAGGCATCCAACCAACCAGTGGGCTGAAAGAAATTGAAAGCCAAATTTTTGAGTCAATCTCCATTTTAAGCTTCCATGCACATGAACGTAGAAGCCTTGGTGAGATGTAAACTGTGGCGACGGCCACACTGTCATACTATGTCCGTTTATGCTATTGAAAATTCCACGAAGTTATGGATATGCATGTTGATGTGGTTTGATTTCTGTCTAGACCAGATCACGAGCGTTCAGATGGTGCACTCCTTCAGAACTGGATCGGCCTTCAATGAAATGCGACTTATCAAGCAACTCAGGATAATTTGAAATGGTTGTGTTTTGAGACAACAACTTCTTGTGCGAAACTTACGAATCTGTGCTTTTTCGTGAGAAATTTAAACTAAACTAGGACAACTACCGGGTTCATGTTATATGAAGTTTCTGTCTGTGAGGAACTACCGTGACAAGGACAGTAGAACGCAAGTGGGGAGTGGACCACGTACTTGTCTTTTTCAGAGCTACTGGGCTGCTTGGCATGCTCATACTAATTAGAAGACCCCTGGATGCAACCCATCTGCTTATACGCAACTCAAACCATAAAAGTTGCATACTGATTGAAACCTGATGGATAAAAGTGCAAAACTTATGCACGTTTGACTAAATGCTAGCAATAGTTTGTGTTTGGGAGATCTTGAACCTTTTTACAAACAACAAAACTAACACAACGTGGACATCTGAAGTTCTCTATGAACTCCGAATGCAAAGCCAGTTGTATTTATGTGAACACTATGCTGTTTGCGAACACGTGGTCCATGTGTTCAGCATCCTGTTTGTTCGACATGCTCTTTGATCTAGGAGAGCTAGGAGAAACTATGTAAAATACACTTTCACCCACCCACCTACTTTTCTTGGCACTTCACTTGTTTCAGTAATCGAGAGTTACCACTGTTCCGTCAGCGATTCCACGGACCTCTACTCGCTTTCGCTTTTTGCTCCCATGACCACACGTTCCTGCACAAATATTTAATTATCGAAATGTCGTTGGAGTTTGGGCGCCGATGCTATCGAAGGTTACTTCCGACCATACTCTCTATAGCTGTTTTCCTTGGTGGCAAAAGAGAGTTTCCGCACCAGCTCAGCGACGGCCAGAAATTACGTGAACTGAGATCAGAATGTATTTAGTGCTGCATTGTGAGTCGGGGGTAAAAACGTGATGTCTACCCAGTAAGCCAAAGCAACCTGACCAGTAAACATCACGACTTTGAATGATTTATTTATTTGTCGATCCTATCAGCAGAGCAGCATGTCGGTATATTCATTTGATTTCAGTTGTATGGACAAACTAACACCGAATTTGAAGAGCAGCACTCACTGGGCTGATCAAGTAAAAGTACCGACCGGGCTGAAAAGGCCATACTATAAAAAAATCGTTCAGCTGCAACACTGTTTCTGTGACTAGCTGCCATGCCACCAGAAGGAAGTACGGGGGCTGAGATACTGCCAGGTCACCCAAGCCTAGACAGGGGAAGTCAAGAGACAGAGGTCGGGTTCGAACCACAGACCTTCCGGTCAGTAAATTCGCGCTCTAACCACTTAGCCATCTCGCCCCCCCATACTACGAGGGCTGGAGAAACCCTGATCAACAGCAAAACAACGGTCCATTGGTGGTACAGCACATCGAAAAGCCCTCAAAGCATACCTATTTACCCCCACAACACAGTCCCTTCTACCCATCTTTCAAATTCATACTCTTTCAAGATCACTGGGTTCTAGTATCAGTCGAGGCAAGCCTTGCCGGCGAGCAAGTAAGGTGAGCATTTTGTACTTTCGAGGCTTTGGCCATCACCAATTCGTGTGAAACTCAAGAGTGCAATGGACAAGAGGTAGCAGAACGTTGTTGTGACATTTCCCCATGAAGGTTTATGTTTATTTACCAATACGTTGTGATGGCGACGTCACCTGTTGGCACAAAGCAAACAATGAGGCATCAATGCTTCGCCTAATTACTCAGTATGCAAATGTGTACGTAAGGAAATTATGTTCTGGGTCAAGATGTCCTTACCACGCTAGCCTCCCAGACAGCAACAAGGCGTTGACCGATTGCACCTAGGCGTGCCGACCCCTTTGGATGGTTCGTTCCAGCCTGGTCACTCGATATAGCTGCGATATCTCCGGTTGCTAGTGGGCTGAGGAATTGACTTGAACGTTGCTGAAATGCAAAAACGATGATCATGATAAAAGTATTGTTCTCAAGTCAAGGTTTAATCGGGATATTAATTAAAATCTTTCGATATACGTCCCGTGTATGACGACATGACGATCGTTGGTGATGACAAACGTTATGTTCATCAACGTCTTTAAACTCTTTAGGCACACGTAATTCTGCGGAAGAATGGCTAGGAAAAATATAGAAAACGTCTAATGATGAACATGTGTTGTGCACTGAAAGTCATCAGTAGTCTCATTTTACAGCAGCAAGTTGTTGGCGTTCTCAGCTGTACACAAAATAAAGCCAACGCTCCAGCTTTCACTCAGCTGAATCTAGAATGAGGTTATCGGTCTAGTTTGAAAAACCAAAAGACTGCGAAGCGGGGGGCTGAAGCAAGTAAAGGCATTCCATAAATCATTGTACCCCAGGACAAATTCAAACGTCATTATGATCTGCACGCAACCTGCCCACCCCTTCGAGCAAAAGATCACTAGCTCAATCGGGACATTCAAAACCGAACCGACCGCCCAGACAAGTGGCTCAGCTTGTAGGATAAGCCTTGGAGCCAACGGAGCAAAGACCGCTTGGTAAGAGCCAGATACATTAAGCTCAAACGTCATCGCGACCCCAATACGAGCCAGACGCCTAATCAATAAGACAGATCGTCCAAACGATCAGTCCCGATAGGAGGTCACCCCCAATCTCGTGAAATCAGTGTGTACATAAATTCAACACTGTCGAACGCCTAGAAGGAGGCGTACGGTTGAAAGGCGGTGAATTGCGCACGAGTATTACTCTGATCTGAACATAGCACCTGCAAAACAGTCGCCATGCTCAACACAACGAACAGTCTCCTGAAAGTCGTGATTGGATCGCTGTACCACAGGACTGTCACACTGACTGCTTAGATTATTGGACCTAAATTTGGTTGTGGTACTCTTAGACAAGGTCATGTCAACGAGATCGTCACTTGCTCCGTGAAGACAGCCGGGATTAATGATCGACTGAATGAACCATCGGCACACATAGAGCAGTCCTGAGTAAGGAGTAATTACGGTTGCTTATTCTTGACACCAGACATCTGGAACACACGCAAATCGGAGACATCAGATTAAACAAAATGAATGCAAAAAGCTTCGAATTCGGAACACCACTTCCCCCAGTGGCTGAGACTCAGAATTACTGTGCGAAAGGTAAATCTGAACGGCTCCCTAGCTCATGTCATTCAGACTCATCCAGTCCTCTTTTTCACTCTCCACTGTTTCACCAACTATATGTCATTCATCCACTGAGGAATAATAGCGCCATACTTTACGTCTATCTTCTGCTTACTGAACAGAAGGTGGCTAAGGTAGCTGAGTGATAATGGAGCAAACTTACTGATCGGAAGGTCCTCGGTTCGAACCCAACCCCAACATCTCGACTACTCCTGTCTAAGCCTAGGAAACCTGGCAGTACCTCAGCCCTCGTGCTTCCCTCGGGTAGCGTGACAGCTAGGCATCGAAAGGGTGCAAAAGCTGAAAGGTTTTTGCTATTATTATTATTATTATTATTATTATTATTAATTCTAGTGTTTATTGGGTTGGTCACATCTTGTTGGTCATGTATTCGTAAACCTTAGTCAATAATGGAGTCTTTGATACATATTTTACCCAGAATCCTGATTTAAATGCCCCAAAGACGTCCTCACAATACTGGACTGATGTACAGTGTAGATAAGTAATGTCTAAACTGAACCACTGTGGTCATCCTGGGCGCACGGCTGCTCGTTTTCTCTCCCCCACCAACCAGCCACTCAATAATCCGTGTGGACCTGATGAAGCAAGAAACGCGGCGTCACCGTTTCAGAAAGGCTGAGACAACATTATATGTATTTCCAACTTTTACAGAACGTTCCAAGCATACAGCGTCTGCTGTTGACACTTCATACACTAACGATCAGAGGAAAACAAATAGAGTCTCAAAAGTGAGGGTTTCTTGTCTCTTTGAGTTCAAACTGATCTAATCGATAGGAAGAGTCTATTTTGACGAACAGTATGCGGTATCTGTTTGTTAACCAATCTGTTACACTCTTTTTCTTCTTTGGGCGCATTTCAAATAAACTATTTGTGGCGTATGCTTGTTGCTCAGGTGGTAAATCCAGTGAGGTGTGTTATCAACGCCTCATTTGGCTTGGGACGCCTATTTGTACATTACAAAGTTGGCTCCACCTAAATGCACTGCCTAACAAAACGCTACTGAGTTCGAGGAGTGGAATCGACTGTCAATCATATGGTTGTTTTTTCCCAAGTGGAATACGAATCCACTGTATCCCGGAGACGCTGACTTTATTGGAGATCCTGATAAATTCAAGAGAGATGTCATCATTTACTATGAAGAATGGTCTGGGATGTTTACTGCATCCAAAAGAAGAGTGAATATAGATTAGAATCCTGCTATTCTCTGTACTTATACTAACCAACAGAGAATGGTGTTTACGGGTCTGTGGGTGAAAATAGGTTCTGATGGCCTTCACAGAATGTTTGTTTAAAGTTGATAACTTTTAGCTTCTTTTATAGCGTCATCTGCTAAAGACAAACCCGATACTATCAACCCATGGGTACCAAGAGAAATCTGGCTGACTAAAAAAGTTCGAGTGATGTTTCCTTACCGGTCTGATCAAGGAACCCGCTGCTGCCTAATTTTCCAGGTCGCTGTTTGATGGTGCTGCTGTCACTCTTGGAACTACTATTCTGCTGAAAAGTAGCACAGTTTTCACTTTTCTTTTAATGACAGTTTCGCGAGTGTATCCACAAGTAACTCAGTTGTACAGACTAGACTGTGGGTATTGAAAAAATGAGTAGTATCATATGTAATTCAGCAACTAGTGCTTTCTTCGATCTAAACTCTGCCTATACACCTCATATGCCAAAACACTTTTCAGTTATCTGCTCAGTCTGCAAGCACAAGGAACACTTGCTTCCCAGAGTACAAAACTTCACTTACCATTCCATTTGTGGTTGATGGAAGTAAGCTGCTTGGTGCTATACTGACATAAGCATGCACAGGGGGTACTCTTCGGCGTGACTTGGCAGTCTCTTCAACCGAATTTAACCCCGTTGGCGAAGTCAGCAGAATGGGACAGTTTGCAGAGCCTGCCGCATGCAGTATTGATAAGTGAACTTTCTCCTCCACCTTAAACATAGTGTAAACAATATGCTTTGTTAAGCTGATGCAACGGAAGCATAGCTTATGGATGGTAAATGAACACTTTACTACGAAAAGAAAAATTCGTCTCCCCAGTAGATAGTTTTCTACTCTCGCATGCAGCCAAACATGCTATACATAGGCGGTATCCTGTCATCTGCTACGGAAAGTTTTGCCCTTTACGCATTACCATCAGTATGGACCTACATAAGTGAGGCCGATTCAGCTCTAAAAAATTTAAACGTCTGCTATTGCTGCAAGGTGTCTAGTGGGATAACTGCTGTCGAAGAGCGCTTACCATTCCAAAGTTACAAAGGTCTTTCAGGCAGTTAAAAGAAGACATGGTATTGGCCACTTGGGTTTTAAAATTCGTAACCAAACAACTAACTGCTTGCTTGCGGAGAGCTAGAAATCTTTCAAGTGTTCCCCAGTAGCAGAAATTTTTGGGTCCTGATCAGTCTCACCGAATTTCGTTGCACTAAGTGAAGACTCTGAGTACGTCAAGATGCCGACTTGGTTTTATTGTCTTGAGGCCTGATTAACGAAACTACTAATGCTCTCGTTTATGATGTCTCTAAGCTTAGAGATATAATAAACGAGAGATTCAGCTGGGTCCCAGGTGAGTCTCTCGCGAAACCAAATTTTTTGCAAATGAATGTATTTCGCTAGGTCCGCGTATTATTTGTACGTAGATGGAGATCAGGAGTGAATCAAGATATACGCGAAAATTCATGCGTATTTTAACCCTGAGTCATCAAAACACCAAATATTCCCAGCTCATTTTTTGAAGGCCAAATCTCCTGAAAGAGCGCATGAATTCTTCCCTAGGCGGACATCCAAGTGAGTAAATATAGGACTTCCAGTAGGCATGGGAAATAACGAATTGCGTTGAACAGTATATAGAAATCCGTTTCTTGAAGATACCAGACTGACAGGGGACACCAGATGAAAATTGCTACCAGTGGGATTATGTATTGACACTAGTGACAAAGTGACATTAGGTTAACATTAAAAAGGCCCTGTGCAATACCAAATTCTCTTGTCTCTGTCGGAGTTTGGGTTCGGTTTTATTCGACAGATTTTAAAAGCGATATCACGAAATGTCAACAGATTGAAGGCTGATCCAAGATTATGGCTATGAATGGGATTTTATAAGAACTCCTAGATACGGTTCACCTAAAACCTAGACAATAGCATTAATTTCAGGCCGATATTGGTTGAAAGACCACCCAGCAGCCCACTAGTTAAGTGACGATTCATCGACGACTCTTCAGAATACCAACACACGTTGCGGTTTTGAATTTGTTCTCATCTTATAAATGGCTGAAATCTCGCTCCCTCCTTCTTACAGGACAATTCTTGAGGATTCTAAGTTAACGTGCAGGTTTCTACATGGATTTCCACACCACAAGGAGTGTTTATTCATCCTGTGAACCAACAGCACTCGACAACCATTTTTCCTATTTGTTTTGACTACTCATGAGTAGCACATTCACTGTAGCGCCAATTGGATCCCCCACCACTCGTTCCCTGATTTTCTGCTCCCCCTTTGGTCTACTTACGTTCCAGACTTCGTCGCCTGTCCGTCTTCGCATGCAATTTCGTGTCAACTCTACCTATCTTCGAGTGTTTGTTCTGACGGAAAGGTGGGGCACCAGAGAATTGAACACGGACCCCTCAGATGGCAGACAGGCGGGCTATTCACTGCGTCAAGTCGACTTCCCCGGGGGCCGTTTTTGTATTACCTCTGCGTCGCATCTTACGCGATATCGTGTATCGGGAATTTTTTTAAACGGGCCTAAGCGCGCACCTCAAGTTCGATCCGTAGTAAGTGCTCCTTTTTCACACTGTCAGCCAAAAGACTGCAGGTATATTTAATTTGTGCCAAACTCACCCGATATCCGTTTTCGAGGTGGTTTGCATTTCATTTTTATTCGGAACTACTCCCGAACGCATTGGCTGTCTTCCGTTTCATTATTCCTGTGTACTGCCTATTTACACTGTCTCATTGCCCGTTTCTGTATGGTTGTTTAGCATTTGGTACTTACTTGTTATGGCGTCCAAAAAGCCTTCCTGAATCACTGCCTCTTTTATGTTCCTGCTGATTGCGCTGTTGTTGACTGTACGTTCTACGCAATTCATGATGTTTGCTAACCATATTTTCATAAAACACAGCACCTACTGCCATCATCCTTCTGTTCCTACTGAGTAGTCTGATAGCTCCAATTGGTCTGTAAAGTACTAGGCCTTCCGGATCTTACAAGGAGTTTGAAAGAAACAACACCAGAAACCAGTGCCGATAAGGCCATTCGGTTTTTCATAGCTGCTCCTCAAAAGCCGTGCATCAGGATGCGGCTGGCGTATTACTTCACGCACGAACAACCAGCCCAAGTGGGGTTCTTAAAATGACCTTTGTCGACTAAAGCAATAAATTCACACCACATTCGAATATATCAAAACATTACCATCAAAAGACTTATATTGAAAACTGTAACAAGAAAGTTCGGATTGGTCGGAATTTCCAACTGGACATGGTTCCTGCATAAAAATATTACTCGAAAATTCCACTTTACGTATCCATTGCGTCGACGCACAAAAGACTGACTCCCTTCTTTGCAGGGAGTATGTTGAATTTTGTTTGTTGTTGATTTTGTAGAACTTTATTCTTTGTTCTTGGTCTTTGGGATTCACTAGCTAACCTCCATAGTTTCACAGTGCATTTATGAAACCATCAATGTAATCCTTGCAAACGTTGTCTCCAGGATCAAATAAAAGCTGGTCAGACTAGGCTGAGCAAATAATGTAAGAAAAGTAAACCAGCAGGAACGCACTAATTATGAGCAGGTAACAAGATGACACTCCAGTCAGCATAATTTTGTGAAACTCTGAACAACTAACTTCTTTGCCTACCGCATCCAAAGGAAATTCCTGTTCACATTTCGAGGTCTGGTTGACGGGAACACTGGCGTTTCGCACCAAGGCTAGAACACCCAACTGGCGGCAGCGATGTAAGGCATTTTTCAGATTGGCTGGAGATATTCCCGCCTGTACAGGTCTACACGCAGCATCAGGACTGGAGACAAAAAACTGAGAAGAAAGGTGGAAATGCACTGTAGTTGGTTGAAAACATTTGATTTTACTTTACTACCAAATTTATGGCATTTCCAGATGAACAGAGCACAAAATAAAACATTCAAGGGTAAAAAGTAGCGTTGCTTCATGTATCTCTTCAGCAGATGCCAGTAACTCTTTTAGTAATGTGTTGACAGAAATACTGCAAGTAGAAAAGCATGTGTCTTAGCAAGTGGGGACTTCAGTGGGGACTTCTTGATCGAAAAAAATTAAATCGGCTTTCTTACGTATTCCTATGCAGAACTGAATGAGTGCTGACTGAGGCTGTCCCCCTCAGGAGGAACCACAATAAAGAGGCGGCCAAAAGCGGTAACTTTTGTAAGATGGTCGTCTCTAAAAAGGATGGTATCACCAGTCTCATCTTCCGAGGATATTCCCTTCAGAGAAGGATATTCGTAATCGGAAGCTGAGTAGTATCTAAGAGAAGTGTCTGATATGATCTTTAATCGTAAGCCCAAGAACGCCCATTGGCTGCATTCGAGAAATCAATATAATGAGACCAAGGGATTTTGTTACTGTCAGTAGTCTGGTTGCACCATAACTACACATCGCTTTCAATTCACTTTCATCTTCTTGAAGGAACACTACTCATAAGTATGCTGATAACCCTTTGACAGCCCTTTTTAGGTCTCATCAGGTAGGCGTAGTCCCCGGGTTTCCCTCAATCCTGAAGATGAGGAATGCGTGGAAGAGGGAGCTACGTCTTTAGAGGACGAAAGATGGGAGAGACTATGCAGAAGTGAGGCCAGTTCCGAAGCACCGGCACGGGAGCAGCATATAGATACTGTCCGGACCAGGAAACCTCAACCAACAAACCCCAGATGAAACGGCGGACAGTGGAAAATAGATTGAAGCTGCTGGGCAGACTGGGAGGTTAGCTGGAGTCTCCTCCAATTTGAAACATTAAGTTGGGTAAATATTTCAGTCTTTTCCTGAACGAAAAAGTCCACTCCCGAGTAATGCAAAATTTACTTTCTATGCTCTAGAGTGAACGATGTGTCATCCGTTCAGACGGTCAACGGACCTCTGTGATAATTGATGAGTGAGTTCCTACGGTACTCGTTGTGTGTTGCGTTCAGTAAACGTCCACAGTCTTTTTTAGCATGACTAGGTCCAAAACACTCACTAACGTAATCAGGCTTAGTCACTTCATTATTTGGTCAGATACGTGCATTATCGATATTTTTAGTTGCTCCCCACATGCTTAATTCACCGGAACAGACTGAATGCAAAAAATCGCACAACCTGATTGGTACCGATACCTGCTACAGTTGGCTGATTCCAGTTCGTCTCTACCTTTTCCACTCACAACGGTCATTTACAAGCTAAGGTGGTAAAATTGCGAGAAGCGAGGTCGTTTGTTACTGTTACAGCCGGATTGCGTTGGTGGCACTAAAGAGTGCACTTCACCGCTTGCCTTCCGGCTGATGTTCAGTATTAGTTACGCAGCCAACGCGTTTTGTTTGGTGATTAGACTTCAGTAAAAAGTAATGGGTTTGTAAATGTAGTTTTTCACTAAGTGCCGGCATCACCATAACTGTACATCAAGCGGTATTGCCAAGGCCGTAATCTAGTTCTGGACACAGCCTGCTACAAATGAGTTTTGCTACTGAGTCAACGCGGTTACAGGCCCTGGATATACCGTCGCTCCTACTTGCATTCGGCGAAGTTTTTCACCAAGGCGCAGCATGAGTGCGGTGCATACCTTTACGAAGCTCGTACATTTTTTTCCGAACCCGGATACACGATTGGTGTACGGCTTGCACGCACACACGTGTACGCACATCCCATGGCGCAATTGGCTGGGTCTTGTTCGCACGCCTGCTACGTTGGGAT
The DNA here is from genome assembly GCA_004794785.1 of Opisthorchis felineus. NCBI lineage: Eukaryota > Metazoa > Platyhelminthes > Trematoda > Opisthorchiida > Opisthorchiidae > Opisthorchis > Opisthorchis felineus. Next base: position 188,038 of record SJOL01007687.1, read on the forward strand.
GTACGTACTGTAATGAATGTATTGCCTTAAAAAATCGAATAAGTGGGTCACCGAAACCATCCTTGGAGGTAGGCTAGGTCAGCTTGCTCGCGCTGGGTGTGCTGTGAGGCCAGGACATTCCAAGCACGTGACTTGCTCCATCGCGGACCATGGGGATAACAAATACAAACTGAGATCATACGCTATAGATAAATGCACCAGCCCCACCCACTGAGCCCATGGGATTGCAAATGAAACAGAAGAATTTGCTCAATACGTCGGTATGTGTCCCTATGCAGCTCAAGTAATAAGCGCACAACCGACAACTCCAGCCGCACTCTAATCCAACATGGCCTTTTGGACACAGCTGACTGCTTACGCCAGAGCCACGTGGCTGTGAAGTACACACGCAAGCTGAACAGCCTTAAGTACTCATTGAGTTGCACGTGCAGTCACGCTGTGTTAAAAAAAACTCGAATCACTGGTCTAGCAAATCAACTCCGAATGACACGTGTTCGGCAGATTGGTCAATCGGTTGGTTCTCACGGTCGCTCTTCCGCAGCGATACTTTAACCAGTCAGATCGCTATAGGATGGGTGCTGGTGGTGACTGTTTGTTGGATGAGACTGTCCGCGATGACTGCAACCCCGGTTACGGATGAGCGACGAACGTGTATATACAGCTAGCAGATAAACTTTCTACCGTCGATACGTGTTACCAAGTCTAGCTCGAATTGCCCTGGGGGCTGGCAAATGAGCTAATGCAAACCAACTCAAATGGCGTACGTTCTCTATGGCAGTCCAAGTAACCGATTAATGGGGTTAGAGTTGACAAAACTGATGATACAAAAACCCAAGGAACATCAGAATAATTTGCAAATATAATTCCGTCCAAGGTTGTTTGAACTGCGTCCGAAATGCATTGGTACGCAACATCGAACCGCACCAACGTGAACCTAGGTTTGCTGGGCAAAAAATCGAGATAGTTAAAACTAGAACACCGATAAAATTTGATGAGATTAGATGGAGTCTATTCCGACAGTGGAAAATTTAGCAGTAAGCAGGGGCATCATTTTATAGGTATGCAGTACCCTACATCTTTCGGTAGAGAATTTAATTTCTAGTCAGATTCGTCTAGAAGGGAAGTGAATATAGGTACCTCAGGTTGTAGTGATGGCCATCCGACATACTCATTTTGAGTTGCTTGTGATGTTCTATTTTGGAAGCACGTCCAATTTTTCTGGTGAAAATTTGCTGGTTACCGATTTGTTTTCAGTAAATCGTCAAGAATCTGGTCGCTCCAGTTGGCTTTCACTCTCAAATTATAGCCAAGAAAACATGCTACAGTATGTTTGTTATACACACCGGCCGATGCTTCTAATCCACCTTATA
>SJOL01007687.1:189499-217441 GCA_004794785.1 Opisthorchis felineus
TATATATATATATATTGATCACTATAAGAACGGGCAGCCCAATTTCTTGTGCATTCCAATGGCGAACAATGTTTGCAGTTTTTGGCGAACGGTTCAGGCCAATCAGTAAACTCGTGCACGGAGCGTGATGAAGATTGCGTTTGCGTGCTGCTTTGTCACAATCGTATCAATCTTCCCGGATTGTACTCATCTAAACGAATTTTAGTGCGCAATCTTTCTATAGAGAATGTCAGAGGCTGTAGACCGTACGTTGAAGCTGATCATTCTAGCACACTCATCACGAAACCGGTAGCAGCCTGCTGATACATTGATTGCTCCAGCAGTTCAGACTTCCTTCAAAGTAACAGTTTGAATACACTTACTAATTAGGCAAAGCCTACATAATGGACCAAATGTATTATGATCATAAACTAGGGATCCAGCTCAACAATCCACCAAACTGTCGGAAAACTGGAGTCCTAGCGGAGTACAATCAAAACTGCCAGTTAGTTCTCAAAGTCAGTAGAAATTCAAGGGCTTGAAGTTTTCAGCTCAAACTTCAGTCTGCATGACACTTTCAGGTTCATTGCTGAAGTGCGTTGTGATCACAGTTAACCGTAGTCAACCGGTGTAAACCCAATTCATTTCAAAACGAGTTCTTTGGTACTTATTAGATCTGCCTTGAAAACCGATGATCAACTCACAAAAGGTAGGCTATTCAACGGAAGCTATTATGCTGGGTCTTGACTGCAAGCCAGTCATGCTAGCCGGTAAATTTCTGCTATCTTCTGAGGTGGATTTTGACCAACTTGTGCACTGAAATCAGGTCCGAGGTCCGACCTTAGGGTTGGTCTCTCCGTGCCCCAAAACCCAATGAAACTTTAGCAGACCAGGCAAAAGTGGTCTAACGAGTGATTTCTCCGAAGGTCGGTAACTCCAGTTAGCTGCAATTTATCCTCCATGTCAGGTTTGGTCTACTGGTTCACGTACACAACGAACACCTCCCAGTATTCACTATGACTTTTATGAGATAGAGTAAAAGCGATGAAATCCGCAACGTTCTAACTGTAGTTGCGTACCAGCAACTTTCCTTTCTGACAGGTTCGATGAGTTTTCGGGCTATGTACATTCTTGGTTGGCGTCGAATTGGGTTTGGGCAAAGCAACACTACGCTTCTGCAAAATATCAGCTGACTGACCCACAGCTTTTGCGACCTCGAGTCTGGGCTGAAACTAGGTCACGAATTCTTAGTGTGAGCTCAGTGGTCGAGCAAATCACGTCGCGTTTTGAGGAAGGAGATGGAGTGAGGAAACTGTACTTGTAATCTGCCGAACATTGGGAAGACTAATAAGCCTGCGGATTGCGGGGGTGGAGAGGATGAAGTGAGCGAGCATTCTGTGAAGTGTCTAGTAGGGTGAGGCGAAAATCATCCAGCATATGACTGGATTGGAAAACCACCGGAACACACAACCCAACGAGCTAATTCATTCAGAAGAAAAATAGTTTAGGTTGGTTAGTTGGCTTTCCCTTCCTAGCACGTGGAATGAACGTGAACAATGGTCACATAGAGTGGAACACACTCGCTTGATAGATGAAAGTCATTGTTCCGTCCAAGTTCGAGGTGTTTTGCCAGTCGCTTCAGTCATAGCGGATACTACAGATCCGGACTTGAGTAACCGCTTTAATTAATTAGTTTCAGAAAGTGCACGAATAGGAGTCTAATGAATCAGCCGACCGAAGTGAACGTGTATACGAGAGCTTGGCCCTTCTGTAGTTGCGGACTTACGTCGCGCTTTAAGTGACAGACAACAACTTTTCTCTAGAGAACGAGCTCACTCGTATGGAGTGACGTTAGCCACAGTGCCACGTATATCTCGGTGAGATTCACCATCGTCCTGATATTTCTCACCGCCAGGACACAGTGAGTCAGCTGATTTGAATTCTTTCTCAATCTCGGGGTATGTACAGGGTGCGACCACCACCAAATCCACCAACATCGTAAACTCTGACCCCGTCAGCATCGTGTTTTTCGTGTGAGGTCAGTTTGTACACGAACGGAAGTGGTGGAGGCCCGGGGGTGTAATTCAAGGGGCCTGTTTATGAAACGTCAACTGGAAGCACACTTTAGACAAAGGCTTGACTTTTTCGTCAACGCAGAGCTGGGCTGAAAAAAAGGACTGTCCGGTAGTGAAAACGTGGAAATCGCCGGTGCGCATACCACGGTCATGCGCACTGCTGAAACAGGCGTATGATTGGTCAACGAGGTGTTGGAAGGACGATGAGCATGTTGCGCCTTCATATAATTGTATGGGCGGGGTTTGTATTGATTGGCTGAAGTGTTTGCCTGAGGTTGGGTAAAAAATAAGCTGGGCTAGAGATGAGCAAGCATTGAAATGATGCTAATGTAACTGACGCCAGACTCGAGACTCGGGACGAAAAAATGACGGCAGCCGGAGATAAGGGCCACCAGCATCAAGGTTTTCAAACAGCAGGCCTTTCACAGGTTTATGTTGGTTTGGACTGCCAAAACATTTGGTTGCAGTGTTTACGTTTATCTTATCCAGTTATTCGGTGGACCGAACCTTGTCGATAGGGTTAACTTTTATCTCCATATCTTTGAAGCTCAGATGAAAAAGGTAAACAAATTCACTGAAAGTATCGAGGTTTTCGTGTCACGCTTGCTCATTTTGCTTTATTGTGGCTCCAAGAAGGGTTACAGGGCCAGTTCGGGTAATCCCGTTGACGGACTGCAATTAACAGAACCAAAACCTCTGCAATCATAGAATTCAGTGACCTAAAACATGAAACTTGATGGGTAAAAAATGAGTTAATCTCAACTAGACAAATTCGTGGAGATCACTCGCCCGGTGAACGAAAATCTCTTACTTTGTTATAAGGTGCTGGTCTGTTGGGTTGTGTATACCAAACTTAATATCGAGTCTACCCATAAGGTCGATTAAAACTCTGAACAACTCAAAAGCGGTTTCCAACTTCTTGGGATTCATCAGGCAGGCTTAGGTTGGAATTTTCATCAGCTTAATACCGGTCTGTATATTGTGTTGGCAGCTGAGACTGCTATCAACAATTGTTTAATTTGCAAATTATTGTCTCCATAAATGTCATGACCTTTGAGATACTGTTTCATTCACACCCGGTTAACCTTAACTGCAGACAAGGGACATCCATTCTGTCAAGTACACAGTTTCCATCGCTTGAAGTTTTCTGCAGAATCGATCATCAAAAGACTACAGCCAACAGAAGAAACGGCCAGATCTGTCATACGGAGCTAACGTAACGCTGTTAGCAGAATTCACCGTCATTGTGGTCTGGATAAAACTTTGCCACTATCTAAATGGCCGTGCGAAGCCTGAATGCATCAAAGTTCCACGATAGAGCGATAGTCGGTTTTTCAACTCGACGGTCAGAAAAGCTCCTTCTGGAAACTTGTGGGTCACCAATATCAAATCACCTCTTCATACTTAAACTGCCTCAATGTAGTTAACGCAAATAGTCTCCCCGTTATCTTGTAGCTTCTCCATCCATAGAATCCTCCGTGTCAGATTCCGTGGAAAACCTGCATCTTCACCCTCCATTGCCGTGTTGGTGACTGCCCAAACGGCCAGGCGCTTCAATCACCTTGTGAATGTTCGATTCATCAACGATGCACAAAACATGATTCGGTCAGGCTGGATGTTTCACCTGGCCAATATGGTGTGGTGGAACAGACCAATTAAAGCACCGAACCCTTGCTAAGGGTCCAGCTAGAGTCACGGAACAATGATGTGGTCGTCCCAACGGAACACAGACACTAGAACACGTCACAATGTTCAAGCATGACGTACCGATTAGTTGCCAAATCTTTTTACGTGTGCGGGCGCTGAAGGCTGCGGTTGTGATGTTCGGTTCACGCATGCCGTTAGGGAAAGACTGGGTGTAAACCTTGCCCTTCCTAGTTGCTCGGGTGACCTGAGCAAACTCATGAATTTTACAACTATTCTACGAGAACTTCGACAAACACACTTATTTTCAAATCAATTTGGTTTTGACGGGAGACTCAACCTGAATCCAGCTGCATCTCTCGTTTATGATGTTACTAAGCAGCTGAATGTGCAGCACCGCGCCGCCTCATGTTTCAGGTGCAACGATATTCGAGGTATCGCGATACATTGTATAGACGTAATACGCCATTCATAAGGTTGTTGGAAACTCTTCGACAGATTACGACCGGTTTCGCCTTTCTTGGGGCTCATCAGGTAGGTACAGTCCCCGATTTTCCGTCAACTTGGGTTCAAGTAAAACTCGGGGAACTCGGGGACTGTGTCTGCCTGACTGGCCCCAACAAGGGCGAAATTGGTCGTGGGTTGTCGAAGAGTTTTCAGCGACCTTATGAGTAGTGTGTTACATCTATTCTACAAGGACTTTTAGTGAAATAAGTATAAGGGAACCTGGAGTCGGTCGCATTGCATACTGTCGAAAGTATGCCTCGGTGATGAAGCAGGTAGCCAAAGTATATAGAAAATGACCATTCGAAGACAAACTCTCAAAGGTATCTGTTTGCTGCTTACATTCAACTATTACTAGTGAAGGTCGAAAATGCGTATGCTTCATATGGAGTGTAGGATTCTCGTCTGTATGTTTAAACTTCTTTTAGACTTATCAAGACCCAATACACATCGATATCAACAGTGTTACCAGCATTAAGTCTGTTTGTTTGTAGCCATGAACTGTTCCAGAGTTTACACGGGCCCCACATTGGTGGTCAGCACTGTTCCAAAAGCTCATTCGGATTATGATGTAGCTAAGGTTCACGACTAGATTGTAGGTACGCTAACTTAGCACAAAGGTGTATCAATCCTATTCCCGCATTTCATCAGCCTTGCCTGCTTATCAGCCGTTGAGAGTGACTCGCTCTTCTAAAGTTTAGTTATTTTCCCGTCTGTTTGCTATCGTCTCTAAATCCATAGCACATTTGTTATCGCTGAGGTTCGTGTCACACGCTAGGGCCAGGTACCATTTTCCCCTAAGTATTTTGGGCTACCAGTGAAGTGTGACCAGAATTAGGCCTCCTTATGGAGATCAAAATGGTGTATCGTGTGATGCGTACAAGTGATTCTGTGTCTACCTGTTCCGTAACCTTGGTGCCGTTGATCCGTACGGTTATATATGAAAGCATTTTTGAGCCGTAGCTGAAAGCAGTAAAAAGCAAAGTCCGACTGTCTAAGAAAGGTATGGAAGGGTGAATCCCAGGTGGTTCACGATCAAAGTTCTCGCATGTACGATTTCGAAGCGCTTAGACACATTATTACACAAAATGACGCCAAACTGTCCATAATTGTACGTTTTCGGAAACGGTGACGGTGAGATAGATTTGCACCAACGGCCTGACGGACGGTTAAATGCTGCCTGTCATACATTCAAGTCCACTTTTCATGTGAAGCGAAATTAAATCAGACAGAAAGAGAAGGTCTGGTCGTGGTATTTCTGACTGAAAAGTCTGACGAACTGCCACACGGCGAATACTCACACTTTGTAGATGTCAACTATTCCAATTCATATTCGCTACCCCCTCCACCTAAAAATCAGTATTCTTGAACATGCAGCAAAGAGACTGTAGTTTTGGGCTACTCCAAATGCTAATAGTATTTTCTTGTTGGGATACATTCCAGCGAAAATTTTGTTTGAGAATACTTGCTCACAAAGTCGGTGATCATCCAAAAGAAAAAAACTGTTGCTGAGGTTCAACATATCTTTTTTCTTACACTGTTTGCAATTTCCAAGTCACATCATCCAAGATACGACTAACAAATCAGTGTGATTTTCTTCTTAGATTGAGTGACCGCAACACAATACTCGAGAGTGGTATAGGCCAGTACAGACAACCCACAAATGTTTTGTGGGCGGGCCTTGATGGCAGGGTCATATAGTAGCGAGTTGTAGAACAACTGCAATCTGACCATCAAGATATTACGCCTATGTAGGACACTGCTTGCAGCTATGCATACTATCTCCAGTTAGACAAGGGCATACGACAGCTCGTCAAAAGGCTCGAAGAGTTTCTCCTGTTGCAAGGACCCCAGCGAAGCTAGAGGTGCCCCCATGGCGGACTTCTCATGAACCGTGGTATAGCATTCACACCCACGTTTACGGATAAAAAAGGACAGTATTTTCCTGTTATTGTGGGGGCTTATTTCATGTATCCTGTTCAAGTGAGAGTTAATCACAATGCTGATCAGGCACACGTAGCCGAATGTTTAGGTGTGCAAACTATTAGCAGGGAGGTCGTGGGCTGGAGACCGCCTGGAGTTCTGTTAGATGCGCTCTGCTAGTGCTTCCCAATAAGGATGAACCTATTGTACTGTGCCACTTGGTTTCACTGTCAGGATGTAATCTCAGTTGAAAATTAACACATTTCCTCACACTACCATTGGTTTATTTCAGATAGCTGGATTTTATCCCCATTCGTCCTAGTTCGTCTGCATTAGCTACTTCATTTCTGCAAAACATACTTCACAGTTTAGCGCTGGTGTCTGATAGCGGTCCACAGTTTCCTGAACCGAACTGGGCCAGTCTTGCACCTGCATTATGGAATGCCACTAGAAGTCCAACGGTAAGGCAAATCAGAAATCGACGAAAGCATCATTTTCGGAGTGCAATTACGCACTGCACTTGCTGCCTTGCCAAAGCACAAGAGTACTGCACAAAAAAGTGACAGATGGGACACCAGTTTGGTCGCTACCCGGCTGACAAACATCTTGTGTTTGAGCCAGCCGGCAAGATCCATGATTCGACTGTCGTAGCAATAAAACTCCGCTGGGTGACGGCAGTTATCGCATGCCATAGAGGTCACATGTCATGTGACATACTGGTAAGTAAGATACGGCGTGCTAATCGTATTAGGTTGAACAATACGGGTGAAACCCCCGATAACAACGACACTGTATTGCCACCAGACATTCTGTCAGAGTTGTATTTCCTTTGTAAACTGCTACACCTACTTCGGAAGCCTGCTCTATTGAAAAACATTTGCATTCACTTCGCTGCCAGTAGCTATATCTGGACTGTTCCGTAGGTGAACGTTTTAATTAACAGAGGAGGCTGTCGTGATTGGAACTTCACTGAAGCCTGACAGTGATGCACGTACGCTTATCAATCATTCATATTACTCCATTCATTACCATGCCATTGTTCGTACTGATTTGTCAAGTCGCGTAACTGATTTTTACTCACTTAGCAGATTGTTATTCGGGCAGTTGGCAGTCCTCACAAGGACGTGATGCACCAACCTGTGCTGTTCTATGTATGTAACGGGTTTGTGGCTTTAGGGAGCGCGAATGTGAGAAAGTATGGCTCTCTGTGCCATCAGATTTCACGTATGCTGCTGTCTTAAGCCATAGCAAGCCTTTGTCTTTTACTTCGGAGGTATTTTGTTTGAAAACAACAGTTGAATTTGTGTACTGGTTGTTGGACAGGGTGTTGCTGCTTAAATGGACTATCCTGTCGTTAGCATAACTCATTTCCGTTATTTGGTATGGTCTAGAAATGTTCCCATTGTTTGCCTAACATTTAACGTGAACGTCGATATTTCTGCGGACCCGTTTGTGTTTGTGAGAACTTTCAGTTTATCAGTATTGGTCCTTAGTAAAGCAACACTACTTTTGAAGAAGTCTATTTGTTTTCCTCACAGTTTCTATACAGACGACGTTTTGCTTCATGAGAGCTAGACACGCCTTTGCTGCCACGGCTAAATTCACATTCAGACCGGAATACTCAACAATCCACTGTCAATAAACTTGTCAACAGGCATTCACGATTCCCAGACATCAACATCTGGACCAGTAGTTTCCGTTTAGTCTGATGATTTAACGGCACAAATGGCTCTCCACTAACCTGTGTATTGGGCATTAAGTTTATAATCGAGCAATTCCGGAACTGAGCGGGCTAGGGATCCGCCCTTTCCAAACGGACCTCTTTGAAGAGGGACCTTGAATCAGTCTGGTTTGAGATCGCACGCATTCCCCACAGAGAAATCTGTTGTTGGGATTGTCTGTTAGATGGAATTTAAACAAATGGGCGACTGGGGTAGCAATTCCAAGCACTAGTATTGCCGTACGGAGGACGAACACCGATAAAGGGTGGTAAACAATCACGCTGTGGTTTAGCGGACAGATACATGATCGGCAGAACTACTGTGAACGCTGCTTCGCTCGTTACATTAGATTACTTAGACTTGTTGGCAATGTGTCGAAATAAGAGTAGCTTGGGTGCCTTTATTGGTTGTTGATCTGTTCGGCGAGCCTCGTAGTTGGCTTGCAAACATCTTGCCGCTATAATAGGAGACATAATCAGTGCGCTCAACCCCTGCTCAACAGCCAGTCAGACGGGATTACCGTCTATGGTTTTTGTCCTCACCTTTTATTTGCTTGTACGTTAACGTTAGATGGCTATGGGTGCTTTGATTCTGCTTGAACTGGAGCGATGAATCTAATGGCACTCCTATCCCAGCAGAGCCAAGTTCAAAAAGATTTGTCACCGCTGTCTAATCCGGTAGTTCCTTGGGCTTTGGCGTCACCATTTTATCAACTCTTCATCGATCCACTGAAGCCTTCCTGATTGGGTCGACACAGAGAATGAAGACTAAGGCTTGACTACAGCATGTGCCGTTCTAGTCGTCCCCAGCTGAATCTATTCACACGTGCCATTTCGGGGCAAGTTTCGATCTTCGGTCGGCCTCTATCCTCTTCGCGCGTCCGCAGTTGGTAGGGCACTTATCCCGAACGAACCTATCCAACGACATCCAACCACCATCATTCCGACTACGACCTGACTGGACAGTCCATAGTGCAGAAGACCGACGTGCAAAGCGAGCCTGAAAGAACCAGCTAACTGACACCCCCATCCGGACACAAATCCCACTTGAATCTGACTAGCTGGAGAGTGATTCGAGTTTTTTTTTTCGATGTAGTAGGTGGGGCTTGGGTACACATGTACGTCAATGAATACACAGGGCTATTACGGCCTGGAGGACAGTGGTCAAATAGAATTTTGCCTTCATCATTTTCCAAAACCGTTTTTCAAGCTTCAACACAAACAGTGGGGTTAACAGTGAATAACTTACCAGGAAAGAAGAGACATGATGTTGTTTAACCAACGGCTCCATTTGATCCAAAATCACATCGTTCAGTTCTAATAAACCGACCCGGTAGATTACGTTACACCAAAGTTTTGCAGCCTGCGTTCGGCTTTTCTGTTTACACAGAACATCAATTGGATACTCTCCCCGAGGACATATCACAGTGTCAACTGTGGGTTGGGACAAACAAGGGAAAAGAGGTGAAATTGTTTACATTAGTTATTGACTTGGATAATTGATCTTTGGACCTGGGGAAATCTGGGCTTTAGAGAATGATCTTAATCATAATTTAGCATTGAAACTCCTGGATGGGAGTGTCGGTTTTTGCCTTAAATTAACCGTACTCAAACAAGACATCGAAGTAGTGAAGTCCAGTGCTAAAATTTCCTTCTGTTCCATCGCGCTCAACTTAATGGTTTGACAAAACAGCCGTCGAAACTCTCGTTTATGAAATGGTTTGTACCTGCTTAGTAAAGCAAAATATTTTCAGCTATGGGCTAACTAATAAGGTGCCTTTCCCCCACGAATCAGCATCACTTACCAATAGTTGTAGTTCCGCCTAGCACTGCTTCCTTTGTGGTGTTTGTGTAGTCCTCTTCACGGTAGTCAAACATCTCATTCTGGATGTAGGTTGCAATATCTACTCCTCCGGGCATGATAAGTAGACCGGACGCATCGATTGTGCCAGTGCCCCTGGGTACGTCCAACTTCTTCCCAATTGATCTGAGGGTTGAAGTTGTGGGTGGTATAATTCGAAAGCACGTTGGACAACTTACATTATTTTCCCATTTTCAATGAGAAGATCCGCCTTTTGAATGCAGTCACTGTTGACAATTTCACCCCCGATAATATGTAAACATTGTTTCTGTTGGGGAAGACAGAGATATATAGAATCTGTTAAATAGCGCGCCCGTTGGTTTTTTAAATTAGTTTTTCTTGTTACTGGAGAGTTTCGTTGTTCGGGACAAGGTAATATATTGCAAATCAGTTCCTGTTTGAGCCGTATCAGGGAAAATTCAAGGATGAGCTATACGATTTCTCAGCTATTAAAAAATAGAGGGCAGTCGGATGCTTTCTACATCGTGCTTCTCCAAAACTCCTAATGGATTCAGTTTGAAGCAACTCGGAGTATCTCCTGATGAGTCTTCCGTAGCTGACGGAACCGAATCGCGGAGGATTCAGCTGTATTCTTCTTTTGTTATATAAATATATGTCATATATATATATATAATATTATATATATATATATAGGCTGATTACAGCTATACAGGCCTGCATGCCAAGGAAGATAAGACCCAATAGAATAACGGTAAAATAAACCAATCGTCAAAGTTGGAATAAGTATTCCCTAAAATCCATGCACTTCTAGTGGGATCAAGAGGACATGCAGCGAACTTTATATGTTTTCATCTAGTTTGCCGTTGACCAGTTAAATCTAGCGCTTGACTAGCGAGTTCCTTGACATTCACCATAATGATGTACTCAGAACTTAAACAGCTAGGTGCAGTCAGTTCCTCTGGAATATGGGGCTTAAAGGGTTTCTTTGGCTGTTTGTCATGAACTTATGACGGTAAAGTACGTCACTGATGGCGGTCTGCTTTCACTAGATGTTTGGAGTACTTCCTAGGTATTTGTGGTCAAAAGCGTTTGGTCTTTGAATATCCTCCGTGTCGATATATCGGTTATCACATCTGACTTGTAGAACGGCGGGTACGGAGATATTAACCGTTTGTCTTTTAGCTCAAGGCTGATATCTCGTCGCCGCTACAGTTGGCGGAAGTTGGTGTAAGCTTCGCAGGATTTGATTTTCGTACCAGGAATTTCGTCCTTGTGCATTTGGTGCAGAAGCAGCTTCACAGGCACACGAATCTATCCACAGTTTTGAAAAATTTCCAAGCAAGGCAGGGTGACTACAAGATTTTAGTGGAACAGGGCTGAGTATAACATGTGGGGGAGGAGCAATTGTTTGAACTCCAAGCAAACAATCGGGAGTGACGACAGTATCTTCCGCTTATTCAAAGTCTGAGTGGTTCACCCAGTCGATCACTCCGTACCGATCTTTAGCTTACTGTGCTGTAACCTCTGGGATAATGCCATGTGCTTGTTGGTGCATTTTCTGAGGGGTCCCTACAAAGTGTACAATGCTCCTTCTTGGCAACAACTTTGAAAGCAATGGGTAACGCCATTTGGTCAAACAGCTAGAGAGGAACGCCCCCGAGGAGAACGGATTTAATCGTCTAGGCCCAAACAATAAGTCGCTTCCACTGCATCCCTGATATCCAGAAACTCTTGGAAATCGGACAGCTACTGCGGTTAGATGACAGAGTAGAGTCAATGACTGCAGGAGGATTTGTTGAACAACCCAGTGCTATGCTCTAGTTCAGGCGATGGCTCCCGTGTCTACCGTTGTGCCAAACTGGATGCCGACCCTTAACATGTTTCGTCATTTGTTGTCGGCTTTTTATCCCTTGGGCCAATGGTAAAATGGATAGTTTACAAATAACACAGCAGTGGTTGCTATCTGAATCCGGTACAGTATAACAGATTCGATTCGTTAGGATTTTGAATGCACACCGAATACAGTAATAGTAGAGGGCTTTTTACATAATGTTTTAGTGGGATAAATGAACTATTTGTTGCAATTTGCACGCACTCTCCAATGGTTGTCGTAGAGAAGTACATTATGTCTAGGGGGTGTTGAATATGGACTCTGTTTCAACTTGAATAAAGCATTGAGTAGAATAGCTGAACATTGTGATATGACACTATGTTGAGCTGCGTTCCATTCCAGTTTTGTTTATTAGTTTCTCACTGCGACTGGTCTGATGTCTGTCCCGATTGTGCGCATGACCCTCGATGAAGTGAACATCTGTCGATTATCGAAAACAGTAGTCGTGTATGCCTCGTAGTTATGTGTACTACATAGGAAAAATCAGGTTTCTACAACGACTAATAAACATGTCTTCGAAAACTGGTACAAACAGCTGTGAACGTGACAATTTGTGTTTATCTTGCAGGTTCTTAGGAAGAAACGTCAACAGCCGTCCAAGTCGGGTTTGATCAGAAATAATCAGTTTTCTGCTCAACCGTTTCTGTAAGACAATGTGGTGACGGAGGTTCCTCCAGGGTATTTTATGGAGGTTCGGCTATTCTATTCCAAGGGCAATTCTTTTTCTTGTTTTCGTGTTTTCATGTAAGCTTGAGTAGCTGACCTCCAGATGTAGTTTTCCCACACGAGAGTCACATGTGGTGATAGATGTTTATATCGAAAATACAGGTTTATTGGCAATGAAGCTTCTTGGCACATATACCGGTTGAGGATCAAGCCGTATTAAGGACTGTTTGTTCCTGAAAAGACTATTGCATCCTAAAATGACCTTTGTGAGTACAGAGTTAACCTTCACATTGAACAACCGAGATGGGTTCCACACGAACCCGCTCAGCTTTAACGCATCTTCGAACTGGCTTTACATAAGCAACTTGTATGGATAGAAGGAAACCACACCAGAAAGACCGGATGGATAGAGACACAGTAAATTGATTCTGTCACGTTTGAACGTCTGTTATTTCTATGGATATACTGTCTTACACTCTCTTAGCCTGGCCATATTCCGTCATGAATCACGGAGAATAGCTGACGACCATTTTGTAGGTTCACATTATGTAGATGCATCACTCTACAGCCAGTATATAGAGGATCAGAAGTTTCCATAACTGGAAGTTCTACTACGGTGAAAAACCCCATCCTCTCTTGATATCGTAGTCCTACGGAGGAGGACTGGTCATCACTACTGACCCTCATTTCTTAAGGAAAAATGCAATAATAGAGAGAAGACGTTTTAGAGTCTCCACTTAGAATATTCTTCGTAGGTGAAAAATCAAAGGGCATGGAGAGTAACGCAAAGATTCAAATCAGGCAATGGATAACGAGATCCGCTGGGGGATCAAACAGAGCAACGCTGTTTCACAGCGTGCCTCTCCAAGGCAACGACTACGCCACGGTGACTGGCAATTTGTGGCAAGCTAACACCTGTCTGGTAGCGTTGATCAGTTAAGCTTCGTTCCCGCTTAGCTGGCCACGCCATTCGTGCCGTGAAGACAAGAAAAAAAGTAACAGAACAATTAGATGCATCTTTGTCTGTGGACAAGTTCTGAGTTGAAAAGTACTCTATAGCGTCCAGTACTTCTAAGGCAACACTCTCCGACCGGTTTTGCTGGGGTTTCCCGTGAAATGGTTTGATTCTACATACTGCATGTTGAGAATAGACCTTCAAGATGACCATACAAAACGCGAAAAGCTACTGCTATCGAGATAAAAAAGGCACCGTTGTGGATTCAGTATCCACCAATGAGTGATGTATAAGACTGGATATATTTCAAACAGCGAATTTCAATTTTCACGATTGAGCCTATCGTGGAGACTGGGGTTCGGCAGCTTCATTTAATTCGTTTAGTGTTAGTCTGTCGCGACACGTGGAGAATGTTTTTGTGTGGTGGAAGTGGAAATCTCCAGTCTGAAAGATACGAATGACTTAAAATATTAGTGGCATGAACACACGAAAAAATATGGTAAACAATTATGTGATGTTTATAATTTTTGTCAGACTGGGATTCACTCGGTTGTACAATACTTTGTCTGCTTCATGACCTTGAAAACGCTTAGCAAATCCAGTCGTACCACAAAAGTGACTATATTACCAAATGTTAGTCTTAATAGTTCAGGTAACTGTATGATCTTCTGCTGCGACAGTGCATCTGTGCCTCAGGCTACCTCACAGAAACTTTGAGATTAATATAGTATACTAATTTCTCTGGATTAACCGTCCCATAACCCGCGTTCCAACCTCACCAACAATGCTTACGAATTGCAGCTAGTTGGGTGTATGTAACGGTAAAAGGATATCGAGAACATCGTTTCAGAAGGGCTTGATAAACAATCGCTGGTTTTTTACCGGTTGTCTACAGAGTGTTTATCAGGCCCTTCTGAAACGATGACTCCTCAGTCGGTTCTAAACTTTTTCCAACTGATATTGAGAACAATTATGGAATCAGAGGCAAACTAATCTGTGCGAAGTAGATAGGAAAACAATGCACTCCCAGCAGAGGTTGATAGTGCAGGTCGTGGACGGTGCAGTATAATTTACAAGTTATTCATATAATGTGCTATGATGACAGAATGGACAAGAACCTAACACAAAATAAATACTAGAGGCGTCTGATCAAACAAGATAATTTTTAAATGTGTGGACATAGAAGATATCCTGTTTTTGCAGGCTCACAGGTGTGTACTAGCTGTACATGAAATTTACTAATGGATTGATAACTTGTTGTGCCTCAAATTGATAAAGTTTTCTGTTTTTGACCATGTTTTCCATCTTTTCCAGGTACTGTCAGGTTTCCACAATTGCGTCTTTTAACTATGCACGGCCAGCAAGCGACTTTTGCAGATGAAACATTCTGAGTGAGATTTGAAAAAGAGACCGTTCAGAGACGGAATTATTTTTCTGATCGTTTCCATTTTGGATCATCACGTGACGCTCATTAGTGCTAGAGACAGGTGTTGGTCGGCTGTCATGTTGTGTAAAAGCTGCATGTTACGTGATGGCCTTACTGACGATCGAATTCGGATTGCTGCCTCCGGGCACTTATATTTTAACGAGACACTACTACCTGCAACCGTACGGTAAAATCCTTCAACAGAGACTGTTGATGAGACTGTATGGGGAAGGTTGCTCTATAGGAATAGGGTTGTGTAGCATGTTTCACAGCGGCTCGTAGTCATAAAGTAAACCGTATTTTAGTATAACAGTAACTTTCATTATTGTAGTTCAAAGAAAGAAGTGAACAGCTTTTTGCTAGGAGAAAAGTTTGATCTAGTGGTTGGCAGCCGAATGTTGGGAATTCATTTTCGAAGTTCATCATAGACAGACTTTGTGGACAGCCAAGCTCTAAACTGTTGTTTCCGCATTTTACGTTCTGAATTGGTTGCAATGCGGCCAATAGTCTAGGTGTTTAGAATTTTATCAAAAATGAACGGGAAGTTTCACCTTAATTAGTTAATTTGAAACGTTTCTCAGACCTATCAGTAGGCGAGAGCTTAATTTTGTATCCAACTTTACAATTCATACTGTACCTAGTTGACTAGATCTCTAAGGATTTTCAGTTAGATAAGATTCTATTTTACCTGCTGAATAGATCACAATGTCTAATATTTAGTACAGCCATCACTAATTGCACTGTAAGTAGGCGGTTTCAGAAATTTCTCGTTACAATAGCACATCAGAATAGGTTTCATTGATAGAAGCAGCTCTCTCATCTCACCTCCATTTACCGTAAGATATTTTCGATTTCCATAGTTCAATCTACCAATGTCTTTCTGGTGTAACATATCAATTCCAGTTATTTGCTTGAGGGCATTTGAAAAAGTACATGAGCTGAAGCGAACTGCTGGGAGTCCCACCCCCACTCTTACTCCGATTAGTTTATGTCCGAAATAGGTTCCAGCAGGTGGTCAACTCGATTGTACGGGGAAAAAGTGTGAACATGGCAGATGTGAATATGGTCGGACGAAGCGCTGGCAATATCACGAAATTTCGGAAAGGATTCAACTAGTTTCAGCTGTAGCACCACCTGGCTATGTGAAGCGATCTGGACAGTACTGCCTTCAATCGATGCATGTAGTGACACCCTGTAGTTCTATCCTTCACCCAGTTACTTTGATCGTTACATTTCACTTGCAGTCACCTCAGACA
Organism: Opisthorchis felineus; assembly: GCA_004794785.1. Taxonomy (NCBI): domain Eukaryota; kingdom Metazoa; phylum Platyhelminthes; class Trematoda; order Opisthorchiida; family Opisthorchiidae; genus Opisthorchis; species Opisthorchis felineus. The sequence continues at coordinate 205,361 of SJOL01007687.1, forward strand.
AATCACAGCGCCCCACCTTATGGCAACTTTAATGCTAGTAAAAATTCAAAAATGAAGGAATTTTAATGCACCGTACTAGTGTATGACAAGAGTCTTCCTTACTGCTGTACCCAAACAATAAGTAAACTGCGATCGCTTCACTTTCTGGGCTAGATATCCGGCACTAGTGTTGTACTCTGAGTGACCTGCAGTGAGCATTTTTGATGAAAGCATCTGGTTAGCAACTTCAGGTTATAGGTTTGTTAGCCACGAATGAGAATTTGACCTTCCGCTGGTCTTTGAAAAATTCACATAATAATCCGTATTCTTGATATATGTGAGCTCATGGGATTTGGTTTCCTAGCTTTCAGTTGAACCTATAAGAATAGTTCCGAAGACAACATTCTGAGATCTGCCTCTTAGGCTAAATGAATGTGGTAGTTCAACCTATGTCACCTTGCCATATGTAATAGGATTATTCGCAACAGCATTGACTCCCTCTTTTCCGATGAGCGAAAAGCATAGGAATTTAGAAAAAGCAGTCAGCGATCGACAACCATCAACGTGCTAGCAGGCGCTGTTCCACCCAGAGGCAATGCCAGTGATTTGAAAACGGGACCAGATCACTATCATTTAAACATATAGGCTCAATGAATTTGCCTTTTCCATAAGCCTTCTAGTCTCGTGTCGATTGCACTGCTATCCGCTCAGTTGAATACTGTCGTAATTTTAGACTAGGACTACTCAACTGGCCCGATCACTGGCCGAGTTACAAAGTTACGTGTTCAACGTGTGACCAATCTGATTACTGACATCACTTGCTTCATACATATCCATGATAAGAACAGTTGACTTCGACAGAGCATCGGAGCTGGGTTAGTTATGAAGTCAGAAAAGTGGATTACGCAAGCTCATGAAACGATATGGACATCTCACTTAATTGGATCAATGGATTCTATGTGGATGTCCACAGCAGAAAAAAAGAGGTGAACATTGTCTAAGAAAACCCACATTTATGGTGGGATTGTCCGTGTTTTAGAAAGCATATCGATTTAGCTAGCGCTGAACATTGCCGGCAGTGATCCTCGAAGCGATGACCATCGTTCGTCACGAGCTTTCTCATTCCGCACAAATCAGGTTGCTTGCATCCCTATTACTCATTACCGGATAACTATAGTTTGGCGGTGTACTCTCCACACTTCAGCAGATCGCCGAAATGAAACACACATTCAGGTGTCCTAATGCGATATAAATACCGTTGGCAATAAAGTCGATAACAAGACCAGTACGTGACTGCAGTCTGACTCAGTTCTAGTCATAAGGCGAGACGGTTTCATTGGTCCTCACTGCAATGATATGCAGGGTGGTAGTATACTGCACGGAGAAGGTAACAAGACCACTACCATCATCATCATTATCATCATGATCATCATCATTATCATCGTCATCATCATCATCATCATCACCATCATCCTCGTCACCATCATCATCATAATCGACAGCGTAACATCAGTGTTCAACGCTGATGCTTCGCTGCCTTGCTGCTGCTGCCAACAGCTCGTGCACGGTAAATGGAAGCTGTGTTGAGCAGACTCGTCCCCTTGGGGAATTAGATAGATAACCTCCACAGTTTTTTGGTGCTGGAATCTTCGGCACTGGTTACGTACATCTGGGAAGAATTTCTTCCACACCTGAACATGTTGGCCACTAACCATTCGTCATTTGCTAAATCAGTCACCTTGGATAGCTCGGCAAAGTTGTACGAGAAAAGAAAGATCATTCCACTCCTGGAAAAGTAGTTTCTTTCGGGCAAAATTTCCTACCTTTCCTTATTCTGCTACAGGGACTGTGGATAAGAACAGTAGACAGCCAATTATAAATGAATGTGGTTCATTCAACTACTCCAATAACAATAAACAGGATTAATGATGCAACGCAGATTCAAAACACCTTGAACGCTATCTACGAGAATATTACTAGGTCAAAACAACGCGGAATGAGCACAGGTGAACATTGTGATACCTGATTACCTAGATTAAACATTCATGGGACGGTTCAGAGAGATCAAAGCAAATTAGTTTTCAGTCAGACAAACCTGAGCCAGATTAAAACACTGAAGACAGCCACTAAGTGTATGTCATTTTCTATCAGGAACGCACGAATTGAGAACGTGACCAGTAAAAAGTGGTATTACCCCGAGTGCTCTCTGCAACTATGCCTCATCAGCTGCCTCATGTCTGTAGATCTGCCCAGTAATGTCATACTTGCAATGTGTATGCACCGAGCACTCGTCAAACGAAGTTAGCTGGGTGCGTGAGCCACTATTCTCAAAGAAGGTTCCGTTAACAGGTTACTGACTAGCTAGCCATGGATTGGTATTTTTCCTGGTAACCCCGAGTAATCCTGGTCGGAAAGGTAACCTGACTTTTCCCTCAACAAGCAAGATCCCCGGCTCGTTAGGTTCTGCCCTATTGTTGCCTAGGCGTAGGTCTCATTCAGCACGCTACAAGCATTTGAAATAATATTTTAAGAAAGCTGCAGTCACTATAAAAATAGCTGATTTGGTGCTGTCACTAGAATATATCACTCAGCGTCCTGGTCACCGGTGCGACAAGTGCTCCAAAGTATCTGTACCCGTTCGAACATCAATTTTGGGAAGCGCTTGAACTTAACACTGATCCGTTAGCCAATAGGGCGCAAAGTCAGAGGAGACTTCTTATTGGCTGATGTTCCCCTGTCTGCATTGGGGCACGTCCGGAGTTGTTTACGGGCAACCAGTTTTCGACGTAATTTGGGACAAACGCTATTATCGATTTTCCAGCTGGCCACATGGTCGTGATAAACTAATTTAGTGAATCAAGCAGAAAATCATTCGTTTACAGCATGGCTGCTCACAGCAAATGTACCCGTATGGGAGACTGGTGTTCCGATATTGTCGTGTGGGGTTGATATCGAACTGAGTTGCTGAGAAAATACTAAACATTTATCTAAATATCAACCAAAAGTGGCCAGTGTGATATGTTAAAGTGCTGAAAGAGGTTTCTCCCATTTTCTGGAGAGTCTGAGAAGACCTAATGGAAGAGCACGGAATAGCAATTTGAAATTAAAATGAGGAAAGTATGTGAAATTCGATCCACTGACCTACCTTTCAGTGTACACTAATCTGAGTTCTTGTTGCTTTGCTGGAACCCTTTACATCAAGATAGGCATCCATCCCCATGATTGGCGACGAAACGACTGAAAGGAAATTGCCGACATTGTCGGACACATCAACTGCAACCTGACCAACAACCAAACCAAAATGATAGTTGGCTCGGAAAACTGCCCATTGCTTCGTCCAACTCCAGAGCGAACACTATGAATAAAAACTACACCCCACTAGAGACGACTTTTGTATGATGTTTTGGGGTTCCTTGAGCGGTTAATTCAGTTTTAGGGGACGCAGTTAGGATGGGCTATTTGTGGCAGTTAACCTTATTTGGTCCCTCCGTAAGGAGAAGAGTGTTTTCTAACCGACTTCAGTGCCCTGATGGGTTCGCACACCGTAAGGAATGTTTATGAAGCATCTTCCGTCAATATCTTTTGCCTCTCACTGTTTCACGCTGGCAAGGCATTGAAATATAATGTATAGTTATCGTACAATAATTTGATCCAGGGTGACATGAGTTCTGCTTAGTACTGACCCTTGGGGCCCTGAGATATATGACGACGACTGTCTTGCAATACAGTACTGATTCAAGAATCTGACTTCTTTTGGACGCCGTTCATTACGACAGCGTCTGCTTCCCAGGGGATAGCCACGTAATGCAGTTAGTCGGCAATTCGTTCACTGTGCCCACAATAAATTTCGGAATTATGCGACATTCGCTGAACACTGGATAGCCGTGCCTGGCGTTTATTCAAGCGTTTTAATCGGACTATCGAACAGCCATATTGTCACATGACGTATCTGTGAAGCGGTGAACTTATCACACGTGTGTATATTTTTTGTTCTCTTGAGTGCGTCAGAGCTGACTTAAATAAAACGATACTCTTCTCTTCTACTATCACGCCATGCTTAATTTGGCGTCGATCGAGGCCTCAACCTGACTTCTAAGGATTGAAGTCCAGCAGTACATAATTCTGTGAGGTCATCTCGTTTTCATTATGCAAGATATAATTGGAAAATGCCACTTTCTTGACAAAAAATACTACTCATAAGGTTGCTTAAACCTTTTCAATAGCCCGCTGCCGATATACCTCTTCTTCTTAAGTTTATTAAGTAGGCGTAGTCTCTGTGTTGCCATTAGCCTTGTGTTCTACTCGAATACCAAGTGGTACTCATTTGAAAACTTTGTTGGTGATAACGGATGACTCAGCTGTGTATTAGCTGGAAAGCACTAGAAAGGAAAGATTAAGTTAAGTCTCCTGTTAACACTAAACTAATTTACTTATGGGTTAATTTCGAGCTTGTTCTTCTTCTAATGAATGTGAACATTAGTTTGGTTGCTTTCCCTGATGTTTATTCCTTGTGTTTTCTAGTTAATCTGTCAACCGAATGCAGCATTTACCTTCCTACAAATCCGCAAATTGTAAAATTGTAGAAAATGAACGAAGAATGCTTAGTTCTAAATTTGGTAAAGTCCCAAAGGATGTAGAAAGATAGGATGGCTTGAAAATTACCGTCGATCTTCTCTATCACGTGACCACGCTCATGATAGAGCATCCTTCAAAAGGAACACTTTTGTGTGGTCTTTTTAAGCGACTTTTCTTTTCAGAAGGGTTTACTTCTCAAAAGAGCTCGGTGGATGTTTCTAGGACGTTTCTCTAGAACAAGATGAAATTTTTTCATGGGTGACTGGGAGTGATACTGATGAACTGACTAGAACTGAACTAACAGTGCAGTTTCCAGGATGCTGTTTGGGTGCAGAAAAAGTTAAAAACAGTCTCCAATCACATCGAAAAGGTTACACCGGTGATCTTGGGTTGGTACGGGCTAAAAGATGATGCATTTCATTAGCAGTGAGCCACATTGTCTCTCATTCATTTAACTGCCAAGAATTTGGATGATAGTGCATGTGCGTCCAGTCACACAGGTTGTTGTGCCATCTAAGTCCACATAGATAATGCTCTGGTTTCAATTATCTTTTACTCATATATGTTTGGTGAGTCAATGTTGACTAATTATATGCAAGGAAACCTAAGTCCAAAACTTTACACTTTAGTACTTAACTCTTCACTAGGAGACTATTGTAACCTGTTCGCAACTTTGTGGGTTGCCTACCAATTAGAATTGGTTGAGTGTAAGATGAGCAACTCAAATGGTGGTTTAGATTGAACTTGCTAGTTTCGGCTGAAAGGCTTATGTATCCAAGAGGTAAGCTGATGGCGTTTAGTCAAAACACAGTGCCTCCAGTTCAGTTCACATTGTTTTATTCTGTGATTGGATTGATGAATGCTTTGTTAGGTGTATGGACTGTATATTCATTGAAAGAATCGTACACAATTAGACAAGCCTATCTAGGGAGCTTCGAGCATCCCGCATTTGTCAGTCACGTGATACGAACTGCAACCTAACAATCAGTATAAATGTTTTCTTAGGCAGAAACGAAATATACGCAGGTTGTGTAGACTCTGGACGCATTTTATCAAGCGAACGGAGACAGGTGGTGACAAATTCGGTAGGAAAGGGGCAACGGGCGAAGGCATTTCAGGTTCTCTATGGATAACACAATATCAGAGGAGATTTTGGACAGACTCGTTCAGTTACGGTGTGGATTTGGGTACTGGTGGATTTTTGGGGTCAACGCTCCGCAGCATGAACAAGTAAATCGTCGTTGACAACATTTTGGATACTGCCGTATAATCGCTCGCTTCACTTGCAAAAATATAGACGGTTTACTCCTCCCTCATTACAACAGCTCTCCAATGCTCTTTGATGCATTATTAGAGGAGTTTTGCCCTTCTCCATATACAGTGAAAATTGAATTCCCAAGATGCAAGACGTCGTAAACCGATCAACCGAAACCCGTTTATATGTGAGAGGCGTGGAACTGGCGTTTTGTTACAGACAAGCAGTTTCAGTCATATGAATTTGTTTTCAGTGCTGTCTACTCCACTCGGTACGGAATGCGGATTTCAGATGTCCCATTTCCGAAAAGAGATGCTCACGCAGACTGACAGTTCCGAACGTACCTCTATGAATTAGGTTTGTGAAACAGCTGAACTTCTTTTTTTGTACAAATCCGATGGTCCCTGCTGAAATCATTACTGCTAGCCAAGCGTTTTGCACTTTTAAAGGGACCTTGGCAATTTACTGCACCGGGAAAATAAGCGGGGTTTCTAAGTCACACTTCAACTTTAATGAGGAGTTTTTCTTAATAATCGTTTCGAACCTAATTGGTTTTACCTATTTCCCATTCCAGTCTTTCCAAGGGGGGTCTTGGGGGGTAACAAAACACTAATGTAGTTGTTCATATAAGACCTGACAAAAAACTCTCACTAGTTTTCTGTATGCAACCAAACAACTTCACTTCATAAAATTGGGAAAAAGCCTTACCTGAGGAGCAGTAAGGTAACTCAGAACAAAACTGTGCAAAAAGCTCGGAGTCAAATAGCAGTGAACACACAGGATCGAGCAAATTTATCCACGAAAGCGATCAAGGAACCAATATCCAAATTTGTTAAATGGAGAGCCTAATGTATTTTTAATTCCTGGGACATTAGTGAGAATTATCTGCTGCTCATATGCTGGTGAGACTCATTTAGTCGAGCTCTACACAACACACTCAGATATGGGTCTAGCAACAGTTGAGTTTAGTAGAATTCGTACATTTCTCTGAACTCGACGTCAGCCCATTGGAAATTTTTCGTGTTTTTTTGGCAGAAAGAAGAATTGGTTTCAGCGGCGATAATGGTCTGCTGATAATGGCGTAAAGATCCCGAACTTATTACTTCTTTCGATGTAGGTTCTCATATTATGAGCTTTCTTTATCTGCATCTGAAATAAAACAGAGCACCAGAAAAACATCACAGGAGTCCTCTGGACGGGAGAGGAGACCATGAGGAAGAGGCCTTCGGTCATCATCCTGGAGTGCCCTATATTCGGAAGGATCGTGCTCGTCCAGGAGGTGGGGGGTGAGGGGGGAGGTTGCCGTATTAAGTAACCCATCTAAAAATAGCGTATGTGCATCAAAACTGCCTTGAGGCCACGTTTCTTGTGAAACAGTTTGATTAGACAGCGTACAAGATGGTTTTAATAGGGCCAAGCATTCAGCAACCTAGTTCGAGTTTGTAAAAACTCAGAGGAGTATTTCTCAGCCAGTCGATTGCCCTGATGGATAATTCAAAATGTCCAGATGGGGACAGCACTGAAATCTGGTCGTCGGCCTGAAATGTTGCGCAGACAACATGGAGCTATTTATGTGTATTAAATACAGTCTCATTTGGGTTACCACTAGACTCCTCTGACGGCTGTAGATGCTGGATCTGTATGTTAGCCAAATACACGTACAGTCCTAGCAAGGTACATGTGAATGACACACCCAATGGTTGGAACACTGCAATTCCATGCCCATAGTCGCGTTACCATCTTATGCAAAATAGGCTCGCCGATGCCATAACGAACAGGCATGAGTTGCGAGAAAATTGCACGAACAGCGACAACCTCAGGGATGGCCTGAAATGCGGTAATTTTGTATAGCTTGATAGGTCTCTTGTTAGCCTTGTCAAGCGGCTGGAATGAATATTGCCACACAGTATCTGTCTGTTCACTTGACCGAAAGTTTAAGCGTCAGGTCCCCCCTCCTTGTCATCCCTTTGCTCGTCGGAATTATGCTAGTTGGCGCTCCGACTGTTCTTGTTAAGCTTGGTTTAGGTAGGGCCGACCTTTTTATTTTATCCACAATACACCCTTCTGTGTGTCAGTTTGCTGTTCATCAGGCAGCTGTATAAAAAATAGTTTCATCTCATTCTTGTCCGGGATGTATGACTACTGGTTCAAATGACGCTAACAGATCACAAGCAGTAGGGAAATTCGGACAGTTGTTCTTCAGTCGCTTTCGAGGTTAGGAAATGGCAGCACATGTTGTCACTAGTATTATTATTAGTATTATTATTACTATTATCTTCATCGACATCGCAACATCTGTGTTTGAACATAAATGCTTTGTTGTCTTACAATAATTATTTATTTATAAAGCCTCACCTCGAAGGAAAGGAAAAAGTGGATGGGGAAGGGGCTTAGTGCTAGACTACTGCAGTCATTCCGAGGTGCGTGCATCTCCAGGTACTCATTCAAACACAGGATAGAAAATGACAACAAGAACTTCACCAGCATCGATTAGCGGACATATCTTGTAGTGTTTCCAACCATGCACAGGTCGATCACGCAGACAACATCCTGGAAGACGAGCTGCACCGACAATACTCAAACTTTTCGTGATCAGTTTTATTTCCCTCTGCTAGGTCAAAGGCTTAACATCTCCCTGCTTGAACCACCTTGAAGTAGGCACGGAGAACAGCACTCTTCTCGGCAAGCGACGAATCGGCATGCGCAGTATATGGTATAACCACCAAAGCTTCTGGTGCTGGACACATTGTTCGATGGAATTCTTTACGGCACAACCGGGCACTCGTTTTCTAGTTTTTCTTGTCAAGAGCTCATGAAACCCTGCACCGTTTTGGGGACATTACCGCCAACTGACAACCATATACAAATGGTTTTAGTGCCCCTAATTGCCATGCTATTTGGACAGCTTATCCCATTACTATTTTTTTCAGACAGAACAACAGAATCGAAATTTCAGTATCTGATGGAGTTTGAAGTAGCGGAGAAGTACTGATATTGTTTTGTGTGCTGATGTACTTTTTTAGAGTTTGGTTTATGCAACCATCTAAACAGTTTGTTGCAGGAACGCAGCAACACTACATACGCCTTTCCCTTTGATTCCCCAATGTATCCTGAAAGTGGTAGAGATACAAACGATAAAAAACTCAAAGAATTCGGCGAAAGAGGCACATCACACTAATGTGCTTGGTACTTGTTAACGTCATTTCATGAGATTTCATTTTACACGAAGGTTAAAGTCCGGAAGCGCCAAGCAAGCTTGACGTACCTGCGGTTTTTGCCATTCTGAAAGTAGACACCACAGTGTATGGCTGTACAAGCCAACAAATAAGACCATTTTGTGTAGGATCGAGTTGCTCTCATACCTGTTATACCTTCCCATACTAAGGGTTACCATCCGGACGCTAAACTACACGGGTAGGGAAATCGTCATCATCAGCTGTAAAAACTGCGTTCTTGCCGTACAGTGGTTATAGCCAGTTGTTTAGGTAGGTGGAGTAGTTAGCTACAGGTATAGATAATCATGTCATCAGTGGTGTTATCGCCAACTTTCTTGTTTTGGCTTTACTGTAGATGGTTTGTCTCTTGGACATTCAGTAAACCAATTCGGTCCACCGTTAACTGTGTCGTTAACGTTTGTTCTGACCAATTTTGGTGATCACGTTTCTATTCACAGGTTTCTCGAGCCTATCCAGATTTTTAGGAATGATAGACCAGGTATACTATTGAAGTCAATTTTGCTACTGTGAGTGACGGATTTCGCACTGTGGCCTCTTAGGGAATCATCGCATATAAGTAGAACCTTTTTTAAGAAATAGGTCTCCAGTTACATTGGTTGATGTGTTGACCGCTGATCTGCTGGGAAATGAAATCCTCCCAGATGATGCTCAAATTTGGAAGAGTTTGGTAGATCAGTGACAAGTAGGTGTACAATTCGCTTAGTTCTCTCAAAAGTGTGTGTTAGTCCAAATGGCAAGCGACGGAAAATGGCGTGACACCCGTCACTCATATTATGGTTGGACATTTTTTCTCAATCAAACATGATAATGCACCCTATCAGGACGACAGCCGAGCCCCAGCAAAACTTTCGCTTGTTTTACAGTTTTCTTTCATCCCTGTTTTTAATCCCTCATCAGTCACATTGCTAATAATGAGTAGTAACAGCCACCCCACAGTTATTTTACTGTAATAGTGGCGTGTGAGTCCTATAAAAGTGAATGGGGTCACGTCAGTCTATGGTACTTGGTGGAGTATGGTTGCAGGCTGCCTGTCCGATTATTGGAATGAAAACGATGAATTACATGTTGGATAAAATCTTAAACGGATGGAAAGACTGTAGAAATCTTGGGACATTTTCAAGGAACACAGGTTCGACAGTGTGGACGTCAACAGATTGGTGACCACACTGTTGGAAGCAGCGCACCAGGATTCAGTAGAAAAGAACGCGGTCGAAGAAACATCATAGGAGTCTTTTACCTGTGAAGTTATTCCCCTAAAGCAATGTCCGTGTGAGTGACTGGGATGGAAAATACAGTAAAAACTCTCAACAGCACGTTCCTTTACAGCTGCTTCTTCTGTGGAGTGGCCAATTCTGCTCGGTGTCATCAAATCCTGTAGTGATGTGTATAGAGCCAGTTTCAACACCTCTGATAGCAGAACCTAGGGCAAATGTCACATCGCTATAGTGCACCACCTTTAAACATAACGAATAGACGTAACTGTTACATAACAAGACCTAGGGGGTCCACTCTTCTGAAGGCTTGAATTTGTCAGATTAAATGATTCAAAAGTCAGTCGCGACTCACCTTTTTACCGGCATTAGGCACGTCGCCCATATGTCCACATGCATAAATATAAGGTGTTTCTTCCGCCTCTCCAAAGGAAACTCTTCTTTTAGGCCTTACATCACCGGCTACACTCGGAGTTCTTGGTTCACTTTGTTGTGTTTGGGGGGAGGTTGTCAAGGTCTTTCTCGGGGCAGGTTCAGGTATAACCCAGGGAGGAACAGCCCCAGATTCTCGTCGATGGGACATTTTCACTTGATCGCAATTTCTATGATACTGTACCTAAACACAAAATCCACACTTAAATTCACAGCTCTAGTGGGCTGTGAAGTCCCATATTTATTCGCCTCCTCATTGGTCCAGCCAAATTTTCAACGGATCGATCATCCCATGTGCATGCAGTTGGACAGGCAAAGAGGCAGGCTGGCATCACGTGGTTTCAAACGACCAGACAGCACTAGGTCAACGTTATTTCGTTCGTTTGTCAACAAGAAAGCAACCTTGTGATTGGAGTTTTTCGGTCAAGTCAAAAGTGACAGTGTCGTTTTACCAGAACTTTCTTTTACTACATTCTAATAAAAAACGCCTCGGGAAAGTGTGAAGAATTCTTTCCCACAACGTCGGCGCCATTCAAACTTTGGGCAAAGTAGTACCAGGCTGACTGGCACTTCCGTATAAATTCAGCCGCCGGAAAAAAATGCTAACGCTGACAGCTGTTTCCGTGCCTCACAAGATTGTTGGTTCCATCATTTGGAAGAGCAACCGACTCATACACGCTTCTTAAATTCACTTATGGGTGACGTAGTCACCACTTTTTAGATTTAATTATACAATAATTTGAGAGATGTCAACAATTTTAGGCTGTGTATATATTCCCTTCTCATTTGACTGGTACCTGAAAAAATGCGGCAGCCTCAAGCAAGTTCGACGTCTCGATGACAAGCTGGCACCTCTTGGTCCTGTCCCTTCAAGCATAAAAGCGAGAGAAAGGCTGAATAGGAAAAGTTGTGGTCTATTTTACGACATTGCTCAAACATTTCGGTATTCTTTGGTAGAAAGCAAAGTGAACAACAAGCCTTTTCTCCGAAGGACTTCAAAGTGGCACACAGAAGCTCCCTCGTGGCGGCCAAACAGCCTGCCTAAAGCATCTTGCTGAGCATCGAATGGTGTTTATATCAGGGTATATGGTAACCAAAAGCTGGAGAGTCGGGATCCTACGACAAAACGAAACCTAACTTCTTAGGTCGGTAAACGTAATGTCATTTGTCATGTAGAAGGTATCTGGTGAAAACAATTAGAAAGAGACAAATGTCCAGATATCGACATGAATATTATACTGTCACACGGTTACTATTAATATGTAGGTTTGGGTGGAACTAACTGACAAGGGCGTGGTAAAAACGAGCGCATCTGCCCGCGCCAAACAGAAGAGTGGGCGAAATCAGCCATACTTTTTTATGCCTATAAATGTTCTTTCGTAAATCTTCCAAA
>SJOL01007687.1:218995-231291 GCA_004794785.1 Opisthorchis felineus
CTGATGATGGTTTAATTCGCATATTGCTCTGTCAGCAAGTTAGACAGACATTTACTCATTCAGAAGGAACAATTCTGACCGAAATTATCCTTCCAACCTCGCTTTACGTGAGCAAGCCCGAGTAACCACAAATTTTGCGCTCACACAGATGATCAGAAAGTATCACGTGACCATCATACGTCATGCCAGGTGAAACAGAGTGCCACGATGTTAGATCAGAGAGTAAACTGGATACATCGTAGTACATTGGAGAGTCTATTGAATGCATGGTACGAAACTGCGGGAGTAAAAGTTGCTGGGGAAGGTGTCGAGTGAGTTTGACACTATCACTAATTGAAGCTTGAGGGCACACCAACAGTCTGACCTTAACTGGGCTAATTAAAGATGCTAGAACATAAAAGCGTTCACCTTAAACACTACCTGCTAAACCTGAACAAATTGATTGAAAGTTAAAGGCACAATAAAGCGCATCGTATTTCACGGGACAATAAGTGGTGCACGCTTTAGTCGAAAGAAACCGATGATGTACAGGCAACGAAAGATCTAGTCCGGTAAGTGTGCACAACTATGTTGTTGGAATGGTGCCAAATTGCATTTTGTTAGAGGGATTAACTACTAGCCATTTAGGTTTACTCACTCTAGCTTATTTGAGCCTTACTTTATGTCCTTAGTATGTACACTTTTGGCGCAAAATTGATGCACCTAGAACCATACTACAAAACTAAGAGTTGAGGTTCGTACAATACCTGGGTCTGTTGATTATCCTGAGCCTTTATACCTGCCCATGCCCCGTATCCTTGTAGGGGTGCTACGTGCCGGAACAGTGGAACGGGTTACTCCAAAACCTAGTGAAAGAAGCCATCTACCTAAGATAACTACGAGATGGTCAGCTATGCTATTGGGGAGAATGCTGATAGTTTAGGTGAATAGCCGATCGCTGTCTTGTTCGCTGAGCTATGCAAGTTGGGTGAAAACCAATCGGGGTGGCGTCATCACTGAGTCTTTGTGAGGCGGTAAATTGCGATGCATCAAAATGCACAATCATTGACGCACCGTCGTGTCCCATTTTACAAACACGTACTGGTGATGTCACCTCGACTGGTGACGAAACGTTTTCTGAACCAACTTACATAACTCAGCGAACGAACCGAGGACCATGGTCACTTGCTTTGGTTAATGATGTGTCTTGAGTTTTTCCAGTGACTTTTGGAAAAATGTAACTTATTTCATGTCTGGTTGATGAAATTTTTAGCAGTGATGTGAATGGAGGAGACCAGACTGATTATGCCGTAGGTTACGTCAACGACCAATCTGATAGGCTGGAAAATGTAAAGGAATTCCACTTGTGGTTTTCAACTTCGTGTATATCCAAGATTACGGATAAAATTCTTAGCGGCTCAGTTAAGTTAGGTACAGGAACTAGCTACAAAGCGTCATTTCTGATGAAAAAGTGAATAACGCCGGTCGCTCCGTTGAATTTAGCCGAAGATGAAGCGCCTTTTACAGTTATCAGGGAAGGCGTCGTCTATGTCCTCATATACAAGGAAGCTTTTGTCTTATATCTCTCATTTCATAGCCATACTATTTCAGAAAAATATACTGAACAGGATGCGGGTGGAAAATAGGAAGGCTATTTTGTTCAGACCTCAAACAAATCCAGCACGACCTCTGATTTCTTCACAAAAGTCTTGGGAAGTGTTATTTGATGGCTAAACCTTTTTAAGCATTAGATCATGACAGAAGGGACTAATCGATTTTAAACGTATGTTTCACTACAATTAAGCTTAGAGCATTAGGTAAATAGGGAGCAATAGCCCAATTTTGGGAAAGTGCACAGTTTCGCTTCGCGTCAGTTTTTCACATCTGTTTGGTTGTACGTGGCTAATCCATTCGTAACCAGGGCTACCATCAATTCATTCACAGGAAATTTTCCGAAATAATTCGGATTAAGTTTCGTCAGGATGTTTTGCTTCGTGCTTCCGGATATGCAAATGACGGGTGATCCCAGTCATGTAAGCAACCGATGAGTTGCAACCGGTGCAATTCGGTGGACTAGCCTTTTAGGCCTTGGTAAGACATGCCAGTGGAATAACACACCGTTTCGTGGTTGGAAGAACCGGGAAACGAAACGCTATGCTAACGTGATTTAGGATGATTTACCTTCTGGCTGCTATAAATCTTATGTAGACAATTATGAAAGTAGTGAAATCTGAAGAGTTAGCCAAGACGAACACCATCTGGCACAGCTTAGTATCCAGACTACTTGAGTGATATGGCCTGATGTTTACCATCGTCAGATGAGATGCGAACACCAATCTAGTCTAGCTGGAGAGATTGGACAAATTTATTTTGTGTACTAATTCGAATTCTGGTGAGTGGCATGACGGTAGCCAAGGAAATCGTCTGACTGCCCCGCGATCACACGATGCGAACTACGGTTCTCCCATTGGTGGCGTCCTCCGTGCCAAATAAAACTCTGAATATGGTCTCTACATCCCAGGGTCAGCCACCTCAATGTCCTCTATTCCATTCAGACGAGTGCCGGTTCGTATGGCCTACGTAAGCAGCAGCAAATGCGCATCTGAATTGCTAAGCGACCACCGAAGAGGTTGCTTCTGGTAGCTCGTACTCATTTCGTAGATGCACATTAGCTGAAGTTGAGAGAAGGCAGCGAAGTTCAGTGGCGTGGGACGTGGATATTTCAACTGTGTAAGGTCTTCTAGCTTCGTTGAAATGGAGCATCAGGAAAAGTCGTTTGATTTCGATTGTTGTTATCACTATTGGTTTCGATCTGTTATATAGATCACGTGAGATAAACCGATCGAAGTAGCTGTTTCCCCTTCAAGTGTTTTTGTTAGCGTCCATTTACCCTTCCCGGGGGCGTCTAGAAGAATTGAACAGCCTATCAGTGACAGAAATAGCGGAGAAGAGGTATGGAGTTGCACTTAAAAAAATCGTACTAAACTGTTTGAGTGCAGAACTCAATGGACTTTTTGCACCTAACACATAAAAGCCGACGGGGACTCTCACTACCCTCAACACAAACCCATCAGAACTTTCGCTTCTTGTTTGATGCAGCTGAACAATGATTTATGAAAATCAGATGCTCACTTTGGTGAGACCGAATCTTTTCCGTAATTTTTTCAGAACTTCATAGTTGTGTACTTGATTAAATTGCTTATTTTTCATTAAAAATTTTTTTGGAGGCGATTACTGCAAATTTCTTACTTGGAAGGAAAACGTAAGATATGATTTAACTGCAATTAACTACTGGGGTCAAAGTATAGATGGAAAGTGACATTTAAGGTTTATGATAGCCTGAAGGATTTCCAAGCAGAGCACTTGCCGGATTGGAATGACGAGTCACTGTGGCAATCCATGTTAGAATTTGAATTCTCAGGTCGATCGATCCTAGACCATTCCAGACGGGGCGGTTGATTAAACTAGTTTTGAATACATAACAGAAGAGTTAAGTGGCCTCAAGGAGGCTAGTCCTGTTTGTCCTTTCATGGGTCTCCCAATTAAACTTAAACTGATTGGCGAGGATGATTTGGATAACTTGCTTCTCCCAAACCCATTTGAGTATCGATGGTAGCAAGTGATATATTTGGTTCGCTGAGCTTTCTGGAACAGCTCCAGTAATGTTGTCGGATGCGTTGCGGCAGATGCTTTGATGGGCATCCAGCATACTTGGTCGTAGGGCTACGGTTAAAAGTACTCGATAATTTATTCTTATTCTGACTAATCCCTCGGAGGTAGTCGGAAATTCGAATATGGCCAAAACTTACGCTATGTAGATTGTGTTTGAGTTAAGCAACTTAATCAGAGACTTGTTATCAAGTAGAAGAATCATACTTGCAGGTAGGATTAATTTATGACCAGGAAGATATTGATCAATATTGGTTGGTGGAGTAGACCTCAGAATTAATCTTTGGATGGAAACGGATTCCTTGAAAATACCGCAAAAGACTAGCCCATGAATCCCAGCCCTTCCAACTGCTGCTATGGGGCACAGTAACACATTTGCGTAAACAAACCCCGGAAAGCATCCAAATGAGATGAAAAAGTCGATGCAGAGGGAACCTCAAAGAATATTGTCACTTCTCCTGTGGTTAGCAATTAACACGTGAGGAAAATATCACCTCAAGCAGTTTTTTGGAGGCCGAACTCATCCACTACAACTTGGTCTTTTATTTTCAATAGGAAACAGAGGTAAAAATCTTCAGCTTTAAAATGCGGCTGTTACTGAACTGCCTTCTTCAGAGATTTCTTTATTCTCTCTTCATTCTCTTTCCTTTGAAATCACCAGTACATGGAAATGGGTCTCTAAGTAACAACATCTAAGTGCATATAAGAACCTACAACATACGGTGTACCCCAGAAGTATACCTTTACCTGGCAGTAACGAAGAAAATGCGGAAAGGCTGTTTACATTCAAATCAGAGAAAACAAATCTGATTGGATGTTCAAAATAATTAGGGACACCCCGTTTTTTTGGCACAACACGGTACGTGAAGTCTGTACTTCGTCCCAAGCTGTAAGTATCCAGCCTACTATGTCAAGCAGATGGACCCAACAACCGGGAGTGCGCAGAAAATCCCATCTGCGCACTTTTTTTGTAGTTTTCCGTCATGTCAATAAAATATATCATTTCGCAAACGTGACTCCACGGGTAAACTTTGCAATTCAACTTTGTTGACTGCATAGTGTTTACACCCAGTAGGTCCATAGAAGCTGATTTACACGGCGGCAAAAAAGGCGACAAAACTCGCTATGAGCCGCAAAGTTGGTCAGCAGAATTATGCACCCCACTCGTTTGGTGTGATTTCGTTATGGCGAAGCTATAGCCAGTCGGGACTCAGTTGAGTCTACCGTGAAAACCAGGTTGATTTACAAATGAGTGTATTTGTTGAAATCAGTCCAATTTGGGTTCAAGTAGAACATGAGGTTGATGGAAACTCGGGGACTGGGCCCACCTGATGAGCCCCAAGAAGGGCGAGACCGGTCGTGGGCTGTCGAAGAGTTTCAGCAACCTTGTGAGTAGTTTGCTTTATGAAAATAAATGGGTACTCTTAACTTCAGAGTTGACCCGATGAATTCGATTGTAAAAATGGAGTTGTATTGTTCTTAAAAAATTCGGATTTTTTGTTTCTGCATCCGCTCGTATCACCAACTTCTCTACCTCCACGTCACAAGTAAACAAAACGGTCAATCTTCCTCATGGATATTTAACACCATTACATTTATCCCCTTTGAATGCAAGATCCAGTTTCACCACAGCTGAATACCATTCAAGGAGTCCCACTCGCATTTTCACTCACTCCACGGGAATTAGTATTTAACTGAGTTCAGAGCCTCCGCATATTTACCAGCCGAATAACGGGATCTTACGATGGTTTTGTCAAAGTTTAACCGGGCATTCATTGCTTGCCCTGGCTGGTTTTCATCCCAGCTACCGCGCGAGATTTTGTGCATTTTATCGAATCACCAAACCGAACAATCAGAAACCATTGATGAACTTGATCATTTAGATCATTTTAGACTTATGGACTTGTATGTAATGTATTTTTACTCAAAACACCTTCAAATTGGCGTGCAGTTTTCATGTCTTCGCTTCTGCGCATTGGACGGCCCCAATTTTCTATCTTTGCTTATTCGAACAACCTCAAATTCTGTTTCAATGTTCATTAACAACTGCGCTATGAAACTAAAAAGACTGAAATTACAACAATGGAAGGTGCCAAACGCATCGCATTGGAGGGTGGCCAGCACGTTCACCGGGACTTCAGTGAGCCCGTCGATGTTTGTTACCCTAACCTGATCGACACGTTGACTCTAAGGTCAACAACATCTTTCATTTCGCCCGATGAAGCTTCTGCCAAACCTTCACCTTACGCCTCAGATACACCGATTGCTTGGTGTGCTTAGGTACACCATGTACTTGTGCTTGTACACTATGGTTCCTACCAAAACTAGAAGGTATTCCGCCAAAATAGACATGAGCATGAAAACGTTTCTTCAGCTTGATGTGCGGTGATAGCTGCTTGATCAAGAAAAATGAAAAAGATTAGATTGGAACAAACCCATACAAATCCGCTCAGCATAAGCTATAGTTAGGAAAGGTATGTGGTTTTAGTTATGCTTAAGCCAGCTAGCAGCGAGCTCTAGACAAAGAAAATTTGACTAGAGAACGATGCAGTACAGAAGCACAATCAAGCATAGAATCACCGTGGTGACAAGTCGAGTTTCCGTGTTCAAAACATGCTGCCCTTGGTGGAGGCTGACGGCGTTTTTCTCCAGTGGAAGCGTAAGGATGTGTGAAATATACTCTAACGAATTGGATGTAATTCTTGTTTGACTGGTTAATCGATTGAGTTTCACAACAAGGTCATCCAAAATAAATGCAGAAAATTTTCCGAGGTAGGAATTGATTAGATAGCAGATTTCCACAAAAAGTACACCAGCTAAATGATTACTGCATTTTATTTGAATGCTCAAAATAATTTCAGAATAACGTCGGGGTCCTAGGGTGCACTAGCTAGCGTCGTTACCAGAACAACCTCAATTTCCCACACTTTTGAGGTCGTTTACTTCCCACAGTCTGTCATCATATAGCCAATGGAGAACAGGTATTGGAACACACTGAGAAATTTCACCGAACTTTGTTAGTTCATGTCCCTGCATACATGGACATAGGTGGACTCAGCCTCGTAAGTCGAACACTTCGGATGATACATCACCTTATAATAGCCTATGCAGTTCCATGTGATACGAAACGTAATGGAGGGCGCTTTAGCTACTTCCCGTAGGGTAAATAAAATGTCCGATTAGTTGAAAACATGCCGCCTTTTTTATTTGCCAGTTTCGGTAAAGTAATAAAACTTCACTTTGGGTTTAAGATGTCTCACTTGTGCATATCGGCTTTAAAACAATAGATTACCGTGATACCTGGAAGTTATTTTCCGGTTATTGATGCGAGTCCTGAACAATTGCCTAACATAACTGAGTGATACATGTCATGCTTTTAGGGACGATTGTCTTATTCTAACAACAAGAACGAGTGGTGAAGTTGGTGTTGAAAATTGAGAGGAGAACATAAATATTTCCGATTTCTTCAAACCTGATTATTAGTGCCGGTTGAACACCTTAACAGACCACCCACTCAAAGCCCGTTATTTGCTTGGTTAGCCCGACTGTCTGGGCCAATGTGCAACCGAAAATTGAAATCCATACTCATGATTCCATTACTGATAGTACTATAAGCCCAATTAATCGTACATCAAATGTTTACGGCTTAATTATTAAGACACAGGCGACTCGGGCCTCACTGTGTACAAATGCATCGGCAGAGCACTTTACAGTTGGGCCTAGGTCGTTTGACTCAGATGATGATATGTAGTTATACTTTTGCAGTCAGTAGTGCTCTATCTAATGACAAAACATTTTATATGATTTTTCCAACTTCACATCGATCCATCTTACGATAGAGGTTCAGGTTGCTGATATCTCTGCAACCCACAATGCGCAACCCACAACGCAGACGAGTAACTATTCCTCCTGAAGTACGGCTATTTACTGGGGCATCTGTCTGTCGGAATTTACTCTCGCCAGCTATACTGACGACCATGCTAACCTATGACAAAAATGTTGCTTTTCTAAGTCAGATGACCTGTTGGGAATAACCAGGTCAAGTCTTTCTTTCCTATGGTTGGACACGGCCGCGCGCTATCCTGGTTAAAAGTTATTCCTAAATTTGTTTGCCCTTTAAGATAACTAATTTGCACACAGGCCAACCTATCTCGCAACTTGGCCTTTCTACCGCTGTTGCAGAGTGACCTGTCAAGTTCTTGCCTAGGAATTCTCACCAGAATTCTCACCATTTTATTGGAAACAGCTGGAACCCGTTAGTTTTAGTCTACAACTACAAATACTACATGAAGGGGTCAAATTAGAGTGAACAGCTCGCCTCACTCAGTACTGCGTGCCCCTGGACTGCATCCGTGCTCAGTGGTTCAGTCACGCTTACAAATCCAGACAAGTGATCCGCCAAACCACTACGATACAGTAGCAGAAGGTTACCATTCAACTCAGTTTTATTTTCACACTTTATGTAGAATAATGATACCACCATTCGCGATTATAACAATAGTAATGATAATGATTAGTATTATTGACTAGTAACGACGACATATTGTTCTTACAATCACTCTGAAAATCATCATACTCGGAGAAAAATTGAAAACGCGTCAATGTGATCGTATTGCATTTTGACAGCAACTATGAACATCAAGCGACCGTTTATACAAACTGGATGAATAACAACTCTCTGCGGTTAACAGACATGTCACAGTACACCGGCTCATGGGTAAGACGGTCAAATTTATGATGAAATGCTTTGTTCTCGAAACAGTATCCAAGCGGTTATTTTGGACATGATTTTGATGCAGTACGTAAAGAAAGGAACGACAGATTTCGCCAGCTCGCTCGTCCACCAACGCCTCCGTTGTTCTTGAAACGTTTGGCGGTAAGTATTAGCCTCAGTCTGTTCGCAAGATATCCACATAGGAACCAACCAAAAAACACGTATTTTCAGAGCATGAAAATAGAAGGATTCTAAGAAGTGACATATTCAGTCTCCTTCAAGTAAGTCATATTTTACTTCGTTGGTTTCTGATGCCTCAGGGAGGAAAGAAAAGATGTGCAACAGCGCCAGTCAAGTCCAATACAGGAGACTATCTCCGATGGAACACTGGGGAACAGGAAGTTCCCAGTCAAACATCCTATCAAGTTGCCTTCAGCAGACAAAACTCAGGAACCTCCATGCAAAGACTTTATACATTTCTCGATGCAGCCCAGGTAAGAAATTCGTAGTTAGTTATTCTAAGCAACGCCCCTACAAAAACAGTTTTTACGTGTTGTAAACATTTTGAACCTGTCTTCCAACCGAAACGCACAGGTAAAAAACCACCAACATGGAAATACACTATCCGGCTAAAGTTCGTATACAATGCTTAGCGTAACACATGGGTCAAGGATAACTTGAAGTTGCACACAGGTCGTTTAAGCGAAGAGACATTTTCAGAGGATGGGTGGATTAAACCGGTGAATCTACACCGTTAAAATCCAAAATATTTGCATCTGGACAAGTTCCAAACGGATAAAGCAGTGTCGGATTGTTCTAAGTCGATAACTGTGTAAGCACCTACGGAAGTTGCAAAAAATCACATCGGGTAGTTGCAAGTACTTAGGTCCGCAATGGAAGCTCAGTCGCAATCAGAATGGTAACGGAAAACTAAAACTCTGTCGAACAGGCCACAATCAAAAATTCAGTTGATAAATACACCACAGACGTCAAACGAAAGATAAAATCTCAGACAATCGGTTGGAAACCTTGACCAACTACCGGACAAACGGTGACCAGATAATTCTTGTCTTCCCTTTTTTGCTAAGACCAACGCAATCGGAGTGGCTGAATGTGCTGTCCGTCGTTGCGAAGTTCAGATCTCAATATGTTAAGTTCAATGATCTCGGCTACTGATAAAACCTACCTAGAAACGTTTGCATAGTGAACAAAACAAGCTGAAAGCGCCCGAGCAGTCCACTTGATTGTTGTTTTAGACCAGATTCTGGAGAACTGAACTACTGAGAGTGACTGAGACGTGTTAGATGTCCCAAAAACGTGCACCACTGGTCAAGGTGGAGACATAAAAAACGAAAGAATTGGACTGAATTGGAAGTATGCATTTTTGGTACTGGACAATGATAGGATGGGTTTCGCATTTTACATGCTGTTAAGAAACAGGAAACGTCTCACTGATGAAAGCTTTCGAATAAGCAACTCAGAGGCTCTCTCCCTTAATGGATTGGATAAAAGTATATTTGCTCAGTGTTGTAGGTTCGGATAAGGTGACTTCCTTGGATTAGGATCGCTTGAGAGTAACGTTTTCCGAGTATTCCATTTCCTGTATTAGAGAGATTTCATAGGATTTAAAGTTGTGCACAGAAGTGAATAGTGTGTTTGGATGAAAACCTCCAGAAATGGTTTTGTTCTACCCAGTAGTTTTATGTCCAATCTTTCCGCTGATGCTGCTGGCTTCATGCATGTTATGTTTAACTTGCAAAATACTCAGCAGTTCTCATAAAGGAAACTACTCACAAGGTTGCTGAAAACTTTTCGACAGCCCACGACGGGTTCGCCCTTCTCGGGGCTCATCAGTTAGGTCCAATCATCGAGTTTCCGTCAACCTCATGTTCTACTTGAACCCAAATTGGACTGATTCCAACAAATACACTCATTTGCAAATCAATTTGGTTTTCACGAGAAACCCAACTGAATCTCTCGTTTATGGTACTCTTCAACTGAATGTGCTGCACACAGGCCGACTCATGTTTCAGTTGGCACGATAATCGAGATATCTCAGTTCTATGCAGTTTTCTCTTGTACGTGTCTCACCGTTTTGCCCTGATCAATGAAAGACGAAACACATTAATTAACGGTATGATGTTTTGTGTCCTGAAGTTTTACGACACGTGGCAGGCATACCACACGCAGTTTATTCACATCGTACTATAATGCACTCAGTCGGATGATGTGCGTAAGAACTTCAAATCTGGCAGCCCATGTTGGTTTTCACTGTCATCAATCAATTAAGTCTAACCTGAGGAGTTCATCTTTTCTAAACTCGTAATTATACACTGGCATATTACTAAGTCTGTTCAGCACGCTGGGGCAAAGGCCGTTTATCACTGCGCGCAGATTCCGCAGCTGTGTGTGGATAGGAAACAGTGAGCTCCACAAATTTGATTGTGCCCGAATAATTTGCGAGTACTGAGGAAGACATTATTTTGACTTACCAGGCTCGCAAAGACAACCCAACGGATGTCTTTTTATAAATGGTTGTATTTATCGATCTTTCACACAGAACATACTCGAAAAATCAATCCACATTGGTACAGAGTTTACTTACATCGAGAATGAGAAGGACTTGATTGTTGAGGAAGAAAGTGTACCAGGTGAACTCCTCAGCTTTTAACTCAAGTTGAAAGTTTGACGAACGGTAGAACAGTCAAGAAAGATGAAGAGCCTACTAAAGTGCCATGTTTAAGAACCCCGACGCGAATGAATGAGTTCTCAACATCCTGGTAGCTGTGGATAAGAAAGAGTGGTGCCCGCGCAATAACCGAGACTGTTTCTGTGCATTAAATTCACGAGAAAAAGCCAAATTTATACACTCTTTACTGTGTCTACCTGCATGGAGTGACTGTTCCCGACTGGTCCAATGAAGAGATGTCTTAGAAGAAAGGATTCTGTCAAGAGTACATCAATCAAGTACTTTTGTGCAAAGTAAAATAAATCTGAGAAGTAAATGTTTTCCTGTTTGTTGGTGGATAGGTGTTATCCACAGAAATGTACCAGATTTACCAGAAAGTGCTACAACAGGAACTTGACTGTGGATACCGTAGAGTGACGTGCCATGTAATGGTTTCATTTGGTATGCGAACCCTCCGTTGTGGTTCAAGGCAGGCGTTAATTCTAACTACTGTCTCCCACTCCAGAGTCTTGGTGCCAGAAAAAGATACTCCGACAAGAACACAACAGCTTTATTGCTAACAAGCGAGTGCACCAGTTACAAGGGGCCTCGAGCTATCTTGAATGGCACTTTTCATCGATCCAGGCTGTTGTTGAAGCGTTGAACGAAATTCCGCTGCAACAGCAGAATCAGTTTGAAGCGGCACATTTGCGATTGATGGAAACCTTGACGCAGCAACTTAAAGTCCAACCACCAAATTCCGATTCAGGTGCAAATTCCGTCGACTCGACCGCCAACAGCATCACGGAGTTCCACTATGAGTCTGATGCTGGTCTAATCTTCGATTCGTGGTTCAGACGTTACAAAGATTTATTCAAAGTCGAACTGAAGCACAGAGATTATGCCCGGAGAGTGCGCTTATTGCTCAGAAAATTTGGTACAACGGAACACACACGGTATTCCAACTTCATCCTGCCAAAAGGCACGTGAGATCTCAGCTTTGCCAAAACCATCCAGCAACTCTCAACAATTTTCTTTGAGCTACCAATGTATGAAACTTGCGAAAAAGGAAGCCGAAGACTATATCACTTACGCCGGTATAGTCAACCTTGAATGCGAACAATTCAAGTTATCTACCATGACCGAAGACCAGTTCAAGTGTCTTATTTTCATATGTGGCCTTCAGTCGCATTCAGACAGTGATTTCAGAGCGAGACTATTGAACAAGACTGAACAAACTCCTGAGATAACGCTGCAGTCCATTAC
>SJOL01007687.1:248065-272586 GCA_004794785.1 Opisthorchis felineus
TGCCCAGTCGATAAGGCATTTAAAAATGATCGCAGCTGGATGTGCACGGTAGTTTTCAATCCATTGAACGTGTGTGAACTCAAAAAATGCGGCTGATCTACCCAATTTCAACGCACATTTAGGTAACAGAGCCACCGTAAAACAGAGCATGTGACCAGAAAATTAGGAAAGACACAACATGTAATGGACAGATTTGTTAATCTGGGACACGAAGTTGAAAGTGGGCTTACTTCCACATGTACTCGTCAGAAAGGGTTACGTGGTGAAAGCACACCAAAGTATTTGGCGGAATCAGAGCTGGAGATGGACTCAACATTGGCAGTGGTGTCCTGCATATCAACGTGTAGACACTGATAACGAGAAAAAGGGCCCATTTCATAAGGGTAGTGAAGGCAAACTTGATTTGTAAAGGATCTGGAAAACAACATAAGGGCTTCCAATTACACTAAAAGTGGCATATTTAAAGTCACTTAAAGATGTGCAAGTAGGGCGTATTTGATACACTTGGAAAACAAGAAAGTGGAAAGAACAACTCCTTTCAAGACAACTGAGCTGTGGGTAGCTGGGAAGACATCTGTACATCGTAGGAAGTATGTTGCGTTCGTTCAGTGAAGTAATCATGAAAACCACTGAGGACATCATTGTCTAAGTCACTGTTCGGAAGAATATTTCCAAGGCCATTCATGTTATCCAGAACAGTGGGTGAACGCTCCAATGTTTTCGTCCCGCTCTGAAGCGGCGAAAACCATAACAAGTGACAAGGTATAAAGTTTAGAGTGTGTGTTCTGAACCAAGCTGAAAGTTGTCTCTGTTATTTTTAAGAGTATAGTTACACGAAGTAAGCTGGAATTTGATAGACGCTACTGATCCGCAGCAGTCGGATATCTGATCTGTGAGCATATCATCATCATCATCACCATCATCATCATCCTCCTCCTCCTCATCATCATTCTCATCATCATCATCAGCAGCAGCATCAACAGCATCATCATCATCAACATCATCATTATCATCATCACCAATATCGTCAACATCAACATCATTAGCATCATCACCATCATCATCCTGATCATCATCATCATCATCATCATCGTCGTCAACGTCACCATCATCAACATCATCATCACCAGCATCATCAACACCATCATCATCATCAGCATTCTCATCCTCATCCTCATCATCAACACCATCATCATCATCAGCATTCTCATCCTCATCCTCATCATCATTATCATCATCAGCATTATCATTATCATCATCACCATCATCATCATCCCCGTCATCATCATCCTCATCATCATCATCCTCATCATCCTCATCATCATCGCCATCATCATCATCCTCATCCTCATCATTCTCATCATCATCAACATCATCATCATCATCATCATCACCATCATCATTATCATCATCGTCATCATCATCATCGACAACGTGACATCAGTGTTCAACACTGATGCTTCGCTGGCGTACAACCATGATCAATTTGAAAGTCTTATTGTTAAGAAAAGAATAAGTTGGACAGGTAAGGGACTTAGTTCTACCTTACTACAAACATTCGGAGGTGCCCACACCTTCAGACACTCATTCAGGCAATCTGGATAGAAACTGACAACAAGAACGCTGCTGACATCGATTAGCAGCCATATCTTGCAGCGTCTCCAACCAGGCGCAGTGGGGATCACGCGGTCCCCATCCTGGTAGGCGATTAGCACCGACCGCACCCAAACGTTTTGTAATCTGTTTCATACCCGCCTGCCAGGTCAAGTGTTAGCCACCTTTCTGCTTCCGCCATTCTGAATTGGGCACGGAAAACGGCACCTTCTTCGGCAAACGATGGTTCGGCATACGCAACACCTCGCTTGAACAAAAAACCTTCTGCTACCGGACACATTCTTCAACTTCTTTTACACGATCATGTCGCCGACGTTCGCATGACTCAGTTAAATGGATTTCAGTTCCTTAAAGCACAGATTGAGTAACGGCATAAGGAAGTCGTTCATTCTAGGATGTGAACCCTCATCGTAGACTGCTAACACTCATCTTCATCATCATCTTCATCCTCCTCCTCCTCCTCATCATCATCCACAACATGACACCTGTGTTGAACACTGATGCTTCGCAGCCAAGAAAACTGGAAGCTTGTCATTCAACTGTTCAAAGAAGATGAAAATGTTATCGAACGCCATTCAGCTGTCACAAAATCAATCCTGCGTGAAATTATACAAACGTTGGCATCGCTATGGATTGGAGGTTCTGAACTGTGAACCTCAAGATATACAATCCATTGACCGACTTATACTGAACTTTCAGCAGTGGGAAAGATAATCGGGTATGTGGCAGTGGTTCTGGTAACAATCGTCGGGAGCTCAGTTGTTTTGACATGTTTGCATCCATTGCAGATGGTAAAGCCTGTTGTTCCCGATCTCCAAAATTACGCAGTACTGCAACTAAGCAGGATGTGCTTGACGAATGGTCTGACAAGATGGGTCCTTTGATGCTGTGTTTAAGAGCGAGTAGAACGTCTGAATAATGCCAGGAGATCAAACTGGTTGGTTTCAGTCCATCACTGAATACAGTTAAAGTGAGTGCCCAGTATTTAGGTAATCTTAATCTTGAGTCCTGGATACGGACTGTTCTTGAAGGTATAAGAACCATGGTGATTCGTGTCTGTTTTACTATCTGGCTGAACAGTTTGTAAAGTGAGATGGTGTTGGATTTAGAATAAACGTTTCTATTTTCGTCTTTTTTTACATTGCAGCCTCACTTTACATCTACGTACGGAAGTAGTTATGTTAACTGGAATACAGCGACACAAAACCTCAAAAAACAGTACCAACCGACGCGGAAACTACCTACTCCGATGTGGACTGTTGCTGACTGTCTCACCTGGGTATAATTTTCCCCCAACCCGTTGTATTCGGCTGTACGCCAGCACAAAGTCGCACCCGATTCCCTCGTTGTCAGATAACACGAATTAATTTGGCTTACGCTTATTTTGGTTTCTGTCCTGGCTAGGTCGGACAGCCGACAAACACGCCTCCTAATTGATCTACTTGCAAATCTGCAAGTAGTTCAATTGAACACCACCTGTGGTCAAGCCACCGGGAAAAGCCGCGACAGGCTCAGCTCGAGTGATCACAAGGCGTCCATGTTAAGGATTCCCATCGAAGTGATTTGTATCAAACTTTAGAACCATTGAGGTAGAGCTTAGATTCGACCTACAAATAACCAACCAAAATGGTGTATGAACTGCAGAATCTAAAACACTTAGCCACTTTCTCACTCCAGTCAACAGCATCCATCTACTTGTTTCCTCACGGTATTTTGTTGACTGTGAAGGTGAATTAGGTTCAAGCGGATTTATCAACCACGCTTATTAGGTGCTCCGGCGGTTAGTGTAGTCGAGTGGAGGGATCATGGGATTCTTTGCTTAAACAACCTATACGGACGCAAGTAAGCATGGTCTGACCGTCTTTAGAAGTTTTGAGAGCGATAAGGGAAATTCATCTACAACTATTTCTGTAAAGCGGAAAAGTTGGAAATTAATTGACAGAATACACGACCTGCCAATATCACATAACCTGTTATAGCAGTTTGGCAGCCACCGATAGGTAGGTCTTCTGTTTTATGAGCTACTAAAAGCTAGGTAATCTCATTTTCCGAGGGTTACGGTAGCTTTTTGGAGGAATGAAATCCTCTTGCTCGCTATGGGACGTAAGTGGGCATAAGTCTATGTTGGAAAAGGAGTCATTTCAGGGAGGCCTGGCAAATGAAAGAAGTAATGCATTATGGGTAATCAACTGCCCTGACTAAAGCGTAGAAATTAAATCCTCTTAGTACATCTACCGCTTGTTTTCCACATAATTCAGAAGAAAGAAAACACTTGATTCCGTGTCCGCCAAATCATTGATGTAAAGGAGAACGCGTCTGAATTTGGCTTACATCGCGCCTCATACATGACTTTTGTGATTCGGCACAGATCTAGCCCTCAGTGCATGATCGCTTGGTTATGAAAGAGTGGTGGAATATTCTCAGCCTAATTGACTTTCCAGAAGCTGAGGGCTACACTTCATCGACAGAAACTCTTTTTGGATTGCATGATAAAAGGTGTTCGTCGAAACGTTACTCTGCATAAACCAGAGAACTTCTGACTTTATTGAAAATGTTGCTTGAATTTATATCAAATTGTTGTCGACCGTGATAATCATGGATGCAAAATACCGATCACGGTGACTCGTGTAACGAGTTATCACACTGTTTACAATACCAGTCATATTAATTACCTTTGTTAGTTTCCAATTGATTTCTCACTAATAAGATGATTTTAGTGAATTTCGTAAAATACACTGAAGTCTATGAGAGCGTAAGTTCCAAATGTCACGTTTTACTTCATCCTGTTCGACCATAAGCCACTTCCTGTTCCCAAATGATTAGCGGAGCGGAGGAATAAACTTGTACACGGAGGCAGACTGAAATTCCCTATCCGACTATCAGGACACTCCATTAATTGAGAAGACCAACTATGCTGACATTTATTCCACGAGGTGTAAACATACTCGAAGTATGGTGGAATGAAGGTAGATTTATTAAAAAATTCCTAAGTATTAGAAATTCCCGAACTCCTAGTACATATCTAACCGTTGTACGTGAATCACAGAGCACTGAGCCCTATTCTGATCATCTCAAAGTGATATTAATTCTAATCATACCAGGTAAATCGGGTTTTTCTACCAAACTCTATACGACATATCGACGTACAATTGGTACATACTTCCGCTGAATTTCGCTATCTTACTCAACTGGATCACGTGGCAAAGGCACTTCTAAGCTGTTGGAAATGTTCGTCTAAGAGAGTAGTCGTTAATTTGTATGCGTGGTGAAATTGGTAACTTGAGGGGCCACTCACCTGTGAGAAGTCTAAATTTGACATGCGAATCTTCAGCACAGTTGACTGCATTGAGAATGGGGGTAGGTTGTCGACTGTACCCATAACAGACAACCTGAGAACGAAGGAACCGGAGCAGACAACTTTTCAGCTGATAGATATTTCATCAGCGTAGAATGCTGAGTGCCTCAGTTCAATAGCAGTCAGAAGATTACACCCTATCCAGGTGCAACTCTTAATATAGTTCGAGGATCAATGTAAACGGAAGCAAGTGGCTATATTTTGCTTTATGCCTTACCGAGGGGAAAGTCCACGGGGATTAAAACATACGATAGACCAACCCCGCATACACTACGAGGTCAAATGAACCTAAATCGACAGATTACCAATTCCCCATTCATTTACATACTCCGTCTTGTGTACTTATTGATTTCTACTTATTTTCTGTGTTGCGCCTTCCGTACCCACCAAAATGACCGCCCTACCCAACACTGGCATGCTTGAACGAGTGCGGGTGTCACTGTACCAGCCAAACGACTCGCGTTCGTGCTCCGTCTGCTCGGCCTGCACTGACATGTCCAGCCACGATACCCGTTCGATCGTGTCGCTAATCAGAATCTCGACACTGTTCTCGGGTTGGTTGGGGTTTGGAAGGTGTGGTGGAGTCACAGCGGCCTAAATCTTGCTTGCTCTTCTTGGGTCACATCTTCACGCAGAGTCTAGTTACATCGAGGGTCAGGCTAATCCATCCGTGACTGCTACACTCATTGCGAGCATCTTTTCGAAGCCGGGCACTACTATCGACTCATCTCACGTGGCTGTGATGGCCCATTTCGCCCAGATTGAGGCAAATCGTTTAGACAAGCACCGACTGATGACTTCACCTCTATCCTTAAACAGAGCGTGTTGGACTTAGGACCATGTGCTCGGCGACGCTTGAGGAGGAAAAGGTATTTGAACTGAATTGGCAAAGTAATCGTCTGTATCAGACTGTTTTTCAGTTCGCCAGAGATAATCTCAGTGAATCGGATGAGACTCTCCAGAAGAACCTCTCAAACACACATTAAGCACGTTTCCCACAGCAAAACAAGGCATGTGAGGTGTCACTAACACCCAGGAACAGTTGAAAGCTGTTGAATGAACTGCATCTCTCTCGGTTTTGCATACTGTCACAGAAATAACTACTCGGCCTTTTTGTTAAGTTGTCGTTTGGAGATTAAAAGCGCCTGGTCACCCCTATCTGACATATGCAAACTAATAATTGTGACGCTAAATGACGAGTACTTCCTACTTGAACTATTTCTGCGTAGATTCAATGTTCTGATATATATATATATATATCTATATATATATATATATATATTGCGGTGACACCCCATCATAATCGATCGTCTGGTTGGTTGGCCGGTTGACTCGTGCTCGTAAGATAACCTATCTCTTCCTTGTTGAGACCGCCCCGGAGAGAGGTCAATTTGTGCTTTCGTTAAGGATGCTCATTGGTGAAGATCTTGACAAAAGGCTAACGCAAGCACTGAGCTCCAAGTGAACGGTTCGTACCTCATGATGACCGGGTCCTTTCTACTTCGTGTCAAGCCATGGTGCTGGGACTTACATGTTAAGAGGTACTTCTTAAGACAGATTTTGGTATCCTAACATACAATTGATTACTAATAAGAGTAAAATGTCTGGGGTGCAATAATTATTGCCGCAAAAGAGGCCGCCCAGAGGGAGACAAAAAGCCCGGTGGTCTGTGGTGTCCTTTCTTAGGGCGGTTGGTGTACAGTATCATGGTAGTTTGATCGTCGTTGTAGAGAAGGGGTGCTTTACAACTGGACCGACTACACAAGACCAAACACAAATACCCTGAAGGTTTATTTCACAGATGGGAAGATAAGCCGATAAGTAATAAGAAAAAATAACCAGAAACAGCAAGGAAGCGTTCTCTGACATAACCCATCGAGGGTGTGTGTGAGTGTGTGGAAGATGGAGCATAGAAGTTTATAAGTGAACATGAACGGCAAACCGACCAACTTGGGTCGAACCGCAAGCAACAAAATACGATGAATGAGTCAAGTCTGGTTAACGTCCAATTGGAGCCCTGTAAGACAGACTGTACAAATCCGTGGAAAAGACGAAAGGTAGGCAAAAATCAGGGGAGTATAGAGAATAATCCGAGAGGGCAGACAAGTGTTGATCACGATGAAGATAAGGGGGCAAACTGTTCTTGTGTTGAACTTCTGCAAGGAACAACAGGCGTCATCGGGCTATTCTCTCTGGGAGGATGCCTGGGAATATTGACTGTGGATTCGTAGACCATGACTACGGGGGCTCGATCGCTGGTCACGCGGGAATCCGCTGGTGAACTTGGCTCAGGTATGACAGCGGTGATATTAGGCGGGTTGTCACGAAGCAAGTGTATTGAGCTACGTACGAAAGTTCCAAGGGCAGGGAGAGGGCTGGTAATTTCTTCATCCTCATCGTCCCTCTCAGGAGGCTGAATGGTAATGTGAGATAAATCGATTTTCGATAGGGAGTTTGACGCCTCAGAGTCAGTGGATTCGATCATCACACAGTTGGCTCGGGAATATTCTCCAATCACCGTGTCATCACGATTAGCAGTTAGGGTGTCCAGTTTGGACGTGATATCGCTCAGAGTGGATCCAGCGTTCAAGCTACGTGCATCACGATAGGCCGAGCGGGGGCGCAGAGTGACGGCTATATTGACTGAGGATACCGAACTATTAGAAGTGTGTTGTGCCTCGATTGGTTCATGCAATTCAGATTGGACTGACGGTTGGGCTTTTTGGGCAACAGTACGGGGACTACGGCGGAAAATGAGCTTTTGAATTTGATTCGCATGTGGGTGTCTGGCTCGCTCAAATACGAGGCTACGTGAACGGACCAACGGACCGTGTCTGAAACAAATTTGCGAATGACAAACACAGTATAGGTGAAAACCAGTAACGTTGCTTAGTTAACGAAGTGGATTCAGAGTACTTAGCAATCAGAGGTCGGCCACAAAAACAATGTTCAGTCCAAAGATGCACGACTAACAAAGCGGAATGAATAGCGGTAACTGAGTGAAAGGTGACAAATGATGAGCATGGTATGGAAAGGAAACACTATAGCAAAGGGTCACAAGGTCAGTGGGAAGTTCAACGACATATGGCTTAAAAGCACACCTACTGCGTAAACTCAATCACATGGGTAGAATCTGAGTTCGGCTGTTCTTGTGCAACAGCTGATAAGAAAAGGTAGAGTGCTCCCTTTTATGAGAAAATGAGCAAGCAAGAAATACAACCTCCACGAAGTAACACTTGGGAGGATGTAGAACATGCAGTATAAGATTGGAGAGTTTGATTTCATTCTTTCGGTTAGACAAAACAAAACGGCCCCATTGCTACACATCCAAAACGAACCAAGAGACGATTGTCAGTTGCTGGCTGACTGCATCTCATCGTTTGTCTACCCTGAGTTTTCCCAGTAAAGTGAGTTTCACCGAAGAATTCTTCAAGGAACCGTTTGCCTTTCGCTAGAAAGATCAAGGGGGTTCATTGCAGCGAACCAGAGTAGAGATTCCCGAAGATTGTGGACGCATGCGTTGTAGGACTGCGCACAGTGCAAAGTAAAGATGACAGGAAACAAAGGAACAAGGTTTCACGTGCTAAGAAAGAAATGGTTCATGCTAAAGAAATACGTCTTCTTCAGCCAGAGTCGTATACCTATCGGTAGTTTATCTGAAATGATGAACAATACGAAACGTCTTGCATTACTGAGTAATCAACCATGAGAAACACTTCTCATGGTTGTTTAAATAAAATCATGTACAACTGTATACTGGTTTGTAAATGAGGATTTTGTCAGCTTGTTTGATTCTGGATTCGTTTTGGACGGAAACTCCAAGCAGGCAACGTCTTGAAGTATTTCTCGGAAACACGGAGCAATGAACCGGGAAAAATTCATTGCGAGCCAAGCAGTGATTCGGGAGAACGGCCCGCACGCACTGGTTATTGGTTCGACAACCATTCATCACCATTAATCAGCTCAATTCATACTTGATCGGCTGGAAGCAACCACACCGATGAAAGTGCACTTGTGGTGAAGAAATGTGATCACGTTTGTAATGCGCACGAGAGCACGCGGCAAAAATATTGCTTTCAGTGCTAGAGAAACTTGGGTCCATTTCCGAGAAGATATTTATGCTGGAATTGTTTGAACCGGAGACTTCATGGGAGCCCTGTAGTCAATGCCATATTGATATCTTTCCGCATAGTGTGCGATACATGAGCAGCTGTCGTGAAATTCGGTTTTGTGGATACTTAAAAAAGTTCATTTAGCTTAGTGGTATGATGGAATTACTGCTAAAAAATGTCTTGGTGATGGAAACTCGGGTTAGGCCATGTACGTCACATTGTGTGAAAGGATTACAGTATGGTGTTGAGTGCACAGGACTCGACTGGGTCTCCAGCGTCAGTAGTTACACAGGGCACACGAACCAGATTGCAATTCAAGTCCTAGGTTGATGTTTCCAGGTTGCGGGGGCTATGCCTAGCTGATGAGCTCCAAACTGAACAAAATTGCCAGTGGGTTGTCTGAGGATTTTGAGCAAGCGTCCCATACTACATATGCCAAACTCGGATCCCTTTGATGGGAGCAACAAATAGGTGGGTTAAACTTCCATCTGAGAGATCATCACCCGGGAAGCCAGTCAACATGTGTGACCAGGTTTCTGTGACTGAAGGATGAGTGGCGCTGTATCCTGTTTAAGTGCAAGCTGATCACGCCGCTGATCAGTCGTTGGTGGTCGAACCGGTACGTATTCAGGCTACTAGCCGGGAGGTCACGGGTTTGAATCTCCCTTGAGTTTCGTGAGATGCGCACTGCTGATGATTCCCAATAAGGATGAAACCGTTGTACAGTGCTACTCGGCTTTTCCGTGTAGACTGGCTTCACTTACAGGACGAAATCCTAATTGAGAATTCTCAAATCTCCCCATAATAATGCAAATGAAGATGGTGGTTAAAACAGGAGAATAATGTGCATGATGGTGGTGCGGCATAATTATGGGAACTGACCGCTTCGTGAATATCCTGTTGAAGACTGTAATTTCATCCTCTGCTTTAATTTCAAAACTGCACGCCATAAATGTGAACGACGGCGTGAAAAAAAGTTTACGAACAGACTTTTATGGTCCTTTTTATTACTTCCTAGTTTAGCCAAATGCTCGTAAACACCGAATAGACTAGGTGTGATGCTTGTTTGACGGAAACGTAACGGCAGACACAGAGAAAACGACGAAATGTGTCCACATACGACCGAAGACTGTATCACATCCTTTGTCTGGACTTTCACTGTATTAAAGACCGTCACGGGGAAAAAGCGCTACAAAGAAGTCCGACTGGAATCAACAGGGGCATCAGATTGAGAAAACAGAGCATAATGCAACTCTATAGAAGGCAAGATTTTCCATAAAACGTTCAGCAGCGTCAGGCAAGTAGTACGCACTACTTCAATTATCGGTTATACATTGTTGACCTGGAGGCAAGGAAAGTGTTTCCTCTATCCGAGCGAATTGAACAACTAGAGATACCTGCCAGTACATTCTACACAGTGGAGTAGAATACAACAGTGGGTGACAAATGATATTGTTTTCAGAGAGAATGCGTCCTTCCTTATGTGGGCTTCAGTTCACTTTTGACAGAGTACTATTGGCGGTTATATATCTATGGACTTGGACGACTAAGGATATTGAGAAAAGAACTGATATGGAGGCTTACTTGCATTGTACGAGCGAATACAAAACAGAACTGCTTTCTTTGCGACGACAAGCAAGCACTGTCGAATGAAGATGGGAACGATGGCGCAAATACTGCGAATGAATGATGAGGGTTGCGGTAAGCCGAGAAAATGACGGATTGGGAAGGTGAGAGATTAGAGTTTCACAGATGTAAGCAGGTTATCGTTGGGTTTGACCTCCTGCAGGGAGTTGCATTCCAAGGGATGGGTCGGAAATAAACTGGAGCAAAAAAGGATGATCAGATAATACTGCAGTGTGATGAGCGCATAACGCAACGGTGGATGAGCGCAGAAAGGATTACTAAGGTATACGCAAGTTATGGGAGAGTAGCGGGAAAGTAGATGGGAGGCGAGGGGAGCACAACTTAAAAGGTTAGTCAGAGAAACTAAGACGAACCGAATAAAGCTGGACAGACCGTATAAAAATTCGGAAGGTTTCTGCCAGTCACAGTGTAGCCGGTCCTCCA
This sequence comes from Opisthorchis felineus, assembly GCA_004794785.1. NCBI lineage: Eukaryota > Metazoa > Platyhelminthes > Trematoda > Opisthorchiida > Opisthorchiidae > Opisthorchis > Opisthorchis felineus. The sequence continues at coordinate 259,217 of SJOL01007687.1, forward strand.
AGAAGCAATCAACTACGCATTTGTCTGCGGTAAGGACTCATTGGGTGGGCAACGAGGGACTTGAACCTGTGATTAGCAGCTTTCACCGCAACAGCGAATCGTTCCTGTTTTGTTGGGCATCCAAATTATCATCACACAGAGCCATTTGGTTGTTGACACTGATGCTCCATTGATGTACAGCAGCAGCAGAAGAAGAGTGGAGAGCAAAGCCTCTTACAACAGTTCTGAGCTATCCACGTCACACACACACACACTCCTGAGGGAAGCTGATAGCAATAAATTCAGTCGCAAGGTACCAGCCGAGCACAGAGAGGTCCACATGTATCCCATGCTGGTCAAGCACAACAACACATTGCTTGAATATGTGGCTTGTGCAGCACCTACCCTGCTCATGGACCAACCGTACACATACCCCTTGGAGACGATAAAGAATAATTGACATTTTTACGACGAGAATCAGCTTGATATTTCTTCGTAAGTATCCTTTTTCAATTCATGTCAACTGCTGGGTACGGTCCTTTTCCCCCAGGTAAACGGGAGTAGTGCAGGGAAAGAACCACTCAGGAATTTATTCCTGTTCTATGGGAGAACGGGTAAAAATCCACCGGCCCGGAAGCCTAGTGATGCTTTAGTAAAAAACTGCCTCACATGCCTCCGAGGTTGGAAGGAACCCATTATTTGCAGTTCTCATCTCTGTTAAGGAACGAAAGTCTGAATGGAAGGCTACGAGTGGAAAACTGAGCTGTCGCTTGAAATATTCAGCCCTAAGTTCGAACTTCATTTCTTTGCTAGAAATCGAGGAGCCGTTTCAGTCGTTGATGGCATCAGTGACAAAAGCTTTCCAATGTCCTGTTGCACGGACACCTTGTCGATATTTATAGCATTCCCGATTCTTCCATTTCGCCAGTTTTCCTGGCCTCAGTGGACGCTCAGTCGTACCTAATGTCCGGTACTGCATCGAGGTGGATTATGGTTGCAACTGGAGCGTACCTGTTCATAAGGTCCACAATAAAGCCACAGTCTTATCAGAGACCTAGTACTTGAATGCGATTGGCTGGGTTACTCCGTTACCGCCTAGGGCTTTATAGATCTCTAACAAATTATGTACTCGTGGTTTCAACTGATTCAGATGAATTTGTTAAATTCGAAAAAACCACACGTGAACCAGAGAGACCGTCCAACGCACCGAAGAAGTGAACAAAAAAATTATATATTCAGTATTTCGGCTAGGGTCCACGGGTTTCATTCAAGTGCTTGGCCATACAAAGAGCTCTGCTTACGATTCGCCCGCTTGTTGTACCCAGCTTGCTGGCAATATTCAAAAGAAATCCTCCAATTTGAACAATCCAAGACCCCAGGATGACTTGAAAATCAGTGTATCATGTATCCGAACCCATTAAAACGTGTCTAGATTTACCAACTCATCAATCCGACCTTATAATTTCCACTTGAAGGGTATTTTTAAGCCTCATAAGACTGAGAAAACTGTCAACTTCGGAATACGGTACAGATAGCAATAACGATTAGTGTATGAACAACTTTTCCTCTCTCGAAACGGATCACGGTGGCCGAAGTTGTTCAAATGAGGAATTGGACAACATTATTCATAAGGTCGATGGAATCTCTGGGTAGTCCACCATCCGTCTCACCATTCTTGGGGCAATCAGGTAGGAATAATCCATGAATCCCCATCAAGCTTATTTATCGCTTGACCGAACGTCAAAACGTGTGTATAGGGTGATAAAAACTCATTTGCAAATGAACTTGGTGTTGACAAGAGACTTAGGGTAAATTCAATTCTTCAACTGAACGTAATACGAAAAGACCGCCGCTTGGAACGATATTCAAAATATCATAAGGTTGTAAATTATTGCTCATTGCGGAAACAAGGACGATTTATATTCTGGGACTAGGTCTGCATCATGAGCCCAAGAAGGGCGAAACCTACCATGGACTATCCAGAGGTCTCATTGACAGCTTATTGCTAAAAGGTGTTGCGGTAAGAATTGACTGCAGTCCGTCGTACTAGGGTGGCAAATCTCTCGGTCGCCCCATTGTTAAATAAGTCACCATTGAGACACATTTCTACTTTACGTCGGAGATCCTAAGAATTTCTGAAAGATTTGTTGGTCAGGACATTTTAGCACCTCATAATCCCACCAGTCAAACTGCCCATTTTTTTCAGTTTTGTCACCGGTGCCTTCTTGATCCTGTACAATAGTGCGGTTTCGCACGTCCTAACATCCATTCCTATGACGGCAGCCTACATGGGCTCAGCGACTGTTCTCTATAATGCGTACTCCAGAGTATTTAGTTTAGATAGGCTGCAGTTGTGAGGTATTTTGTGGCCGGACATGACCATAGGCAGCACAGTAGGTGGAAACACGTTACACATCGCCCCAATCTTGCGTATGAGACAATCTCTTCTGAGTCCAAAAAACTGTCTAAATGGCATGCGGCCGTTCCGCTTGAATCTGTCATGGGACCCGCTTTTCGATGGACTGCCAGCAGACCAGCATGAATATCTAGATACTGTAGGTTTCACAGATGCTCGTTTTAAGTCACACGAAAAGTTTGCTCACCAGATTCTGCCGCATTCGCGGTGCCCTACTGAATGATCTAACACTGGCTGCGAACGAAGTATTCAAAGTTCTTGATGCACCTATCCCGGGGCTCCAGGTCGTCGAAGTCTGTGGGAATGGTAAGTACTGAATGAGTATGGCCTAGATTGGAGGCCCAGGAGGTCAAGGTCAAGTGATGCACACCGGCCCTTCAGTGTTTAACCTTTCGGCAATCATCATGTCTCAGTCCAACTACTGCTCTATCAAGCCAATCGGATCTGGTTCGATCACCCAAAAACAGAAGCCTGAGACATAAAGTTTCGGTCTGAGGTGTGAATAACAGTCACGCACTTTTCTACAACATACTGTACAAGTTCGTCAACAGTTTGAACTGATTAACCTACAACTTCATGAGAGGGAGCTCACTCGGCACAAAATCAGGTGAAAAGCTGTCAACCACATGGAGATCAAGTGCACCACAAAGGGATCGTGTTTTCAGTGACTCATGTCCGGATTAGCAAGGTGTCCCTCACCACTGTGAACACTTTACGGGAGACTACAGGGCAAAAGTGATACTGAATGCCAGGGTCCCCAAATGAGTGCTCCCCTGTCGACAGATTCTAGCGTTTCCGGAAGTTTTAACAGGGTGTGGGCGGTTGATGAGTTTTCGGAAAACTTATGAATAGTGTGCTTCGTTAATATAATATACTGCGATGTCTCGAATACCGTACTAACTGAAACATGAAGCGGCCTCTGTGCAGCACATTCAGTTGAAGAATATAACACACGAGAGATTCAGTTGGATTCCGCGGAGTCTTCCGTTGAAAACAAATTAGTTTGCAGATTAGTGCAGTTCGCAAAGGGTGTTCATCTAGGTTTGTTCGAGGGAAACACAACCGTCAACACAGACATATGTATAGCTTGAACGTTATTACAGTGAATTTGAGGATCTTCAGCAGAATTGGCACGAAAGACGCACGCATAAAAGCGAAGGCGCTCGGGTAGCTAGAGGGATTGTTAGCCCCGGTTAATAAAAAAATATCAAGTATGTTGATGAATCGACAAATTGGTGGAGTTATGTGTAAGGCCACTCCAAATCTTGAGGGTGTGAAAACTTACTGTTTTCGAATCAAACCGGATTCTTTGTTTGAACAGGTTTCCAGAGAGGCAGTTCCCAATCGCCGCAACTTTCGTACTTCATCACTCACAAAGGACGGAAAAGTTTCGTCGTCCGAATCACATAGCTGTTTTCGATTGATCCAAGCCTCCAACTCTTGCGTTCGCTTGGCCATAGCATCCAACTGTGTCCGAGAGGAGTCGGCCTGCTTGATTGCCAGATCAGCCTGAGAGAGTGCGTCATCTGCACGCCGTTGTGCCAGCTGCACACGACGAGCCGTCTCATCATGTGCTTGTTGAGCCTGACGAAGCTGTCGCAAAATCTTTCGATTTTGTTCCTTTTCGGCTTTTTCCGATTCCAGTAAACGATCCCTTTCAAAGGTGATTTTCTCAACTGCCTCTCGAGAGCGATCAAGAGCTGTCTGTAACCGGGATTTGCCGACGACCTCTGCTTCCAATCTTTGTTCCAATTCACGAATTTTCGCTTCCAAACGATCCACAGTGACACGCGAATTCTGCCACCAAAAGAGGAAAATAGCATCCTATGAAAACCGAAAAGCTATATGGGTAATATGGATCATGGAAAGCCAAGACAAATGAGGTGCGACATGCATGCATTCATTCAGAACTTTTGCTAGATACCTTGGAAAAAGGCCGCACTCAGAATCACACTTTTTTCAAGGCTGTTTGAAGAGAGACCAACTGCCTGTATGCTTTGAGAATAATCGGTCGTCTTCAGTGATACGCTCCGGGTGTGCATTCCCGTCCTTGCCTGAAGTAGTCTCCCGTTCGGGAAGCGGTTATCAATACCCGTATAGTACATTTCATGCACAATGGGGTCCAAGTTGTAAGTGGATTTCGCAAACAACTTTAGCAAGTGTGCGGTGGAATATTTCACGCCGTCCGGAGCGAATGCGTTGGGAAAACAATACTTTTGCATATTCACAACTGAGAAGTAGCAGTGCAAAACTGTACGATGGCAGTCACTCCCAGCCAGCTAGATCACTACGTACGGGTAGTTTCGACCAAAACCCACAAAACGATGAAAGCAATGTAGATGCTCGAAATATGATTAACACTAAGTAGCAGTGCTTTGTTCCAGGTAGTGTTTCAGTTTCATTAACTCCGATCCGTACTCCAACTGAGGCAAGTTCCAACGAATGGTGATATGTGTGTATGATAGGCTTGACTCTTGGTTGTCAAGTCAATTCAAGCTCAGCCACGAGAAGCCTGTTGGTGTGGCGAGCAACAGTAGCATGACAGCCGACTGGCGTATCTGGGTCAATAGTATAGAGCGTATGCACTGTGTTGCTTTTTCACTAGCCGTTCGGAGAACCAGAATATTTCTCCCCTATAGTCTCAGGATTATCTCATCTCCGCGTACCACACCCGGCTTCAATGTCCTAGCGAACCTGTCCTCTGACGTTCCAGCCTTCTTTATTCTGATGCAAGCCGATAATGAGGTAACACAGAACGGCAGTAAGGTCAACTGAATGTTCAGTATGCAGCAACCCGGTAGTCGACTCTGGCAATTGTTGAGGCGGTTCCGTATCGTTAGCCAGGAGTCCCTACTGTTCAGTAGCCCGGGTTGCACAGGTATGTCGTTAACATTCCGATGGCCTCTTGGGACTAATGTAAGTGTCGCAATTAAATTTGGCAGCTGGGTGTACGAAAAGTTCATGACACACAGGGGTTTATTTCACAGTCTTTGGGAGTCGGCATCCGAAGATCTCAGAAATGTTCTGTACACCTATTAACCTCAAGACTACGACGCATAGGATTGAAAACGAAAGACTCCCCTGAATTCATCCTATGAATTTGCGCCTCCGCCAGAATTTGTTTTGACCAATAACAACTTACCAGTTCAGCGTCAGCTGGACTCAACTTCGATTGAAGTTCATCGACCTCGGTCCGTAGCTGATCCCGCTCGGCCAGAAGCTCATTGATTTCCCGCGTTTGTTCCCGCAACGTGGTTGCATCTACCTGTCGAGCGGTGACTGCAGCGTGATGTTGTCGTTGTGCTTCTTTGGTGATTTCTTTTTGCTCTTCAACCTGGCCAGCGAGATCGATAACCTCTCGATTCAGTGACGAAATATCGTTTTCGAGCTACATGACGCAAGAAAAACGGGAAAGTTAGGAGGCACGTGGGATGAAAGAGATATGGGTAGATGTTCGGACGAGGAATACTAACTTTTTCCTTGCTTGTTTGAAGACCACTTAGTTGATTTTGCAATTCATCCAGTTGTACTTGCAGTGCACGGTTTTGACGAGTAAGTTTTTCATTGAGTTCTTCCAATTCGTCAACCTGTTTGGTAAACGAGAAAAGAGAGCACAGAGGCAAAATGTGAGGCGATACTGATACAAATCAGTCATGATGCGGTTGAGTTTTCAATTTGAGTATACTATGCATTTAGTCAACACTTCGAACAGCCTGACAATGTGCGCACAGTGCAGTGATTTCAACCAAGGACATCAAGGAAACCGAGGGTTCTGGTGGAAAAACCAATGTGTTGTAGATGGCAAGACCACAGGAGATAAGCTATTTAGTGATATAGCGTGAGTATCAGCTGGACAGTTCTTATTAAAAATTTGAGGCGTAACGTCTGGGTAATGACGGCGGTTAGCTGGACCTCTACACATACATAAGCGGAATCCTCTGTGAAGTGGATTTACTTCTAAGATAGTCGATGTAAGTGAACTCTATCAGGATTTTTCGGTAAAAAGAGTATCGATTTGTCACTATGAGAGGGAGCGGAGTATGATCACGCAAAACTCCGAGTACAATCAGAATGGGATGTAGAGCAACGGGACCTAGCAAAAATGGTTGTTTCAGAGAGGTGGACCCTGTAGAGGGAGCAACAAGTCGGGGCTTATTCGTGAATTAGAATGTCTAACAGTGCTGAAATTTTAAAGTAGGAACAGATGAGATCTACTGAGGGAATAAGGTAACAATTTATGGTTTTCGGACCAGTGTGGGTTGGGTGCCTCATCAGCTTTGTATGACACTACTTACAGGTTGGTGAAAGCCACCCGCCCCGCTTCTTGAGGCTTATCAGATAGGTGTAATCCCTGAGTTTCCATCAATCTCATTCCCATATATTACCTTGAAGCGGCTTTTGGAAATGAACGACTCACACAAACAACGGTTAACCGCGGAACACTTACGCGATCGCGCAGTTGCTTCGTTGTTCTCGGATCGGCTGACGGTTGCTGCAACAGCTGTTCTAAAACGGCCTGCTTCTCGGACAGTAAGTCTTCATACCGCTGCAATTCGACACGTAACTTGCGTTCTGGAAAGGTGGGTAGGTAAGGAATGGATGGGCGCCAATAAATTGTTCTCATCAGAATGGTGTCCAGTTTTTATACTGGATTGGCCATCGTGTGGTAAGAAAAGGTATAGTGTAACACGACTCCTAACTTACGCATGAGAAGTTCGCTGTAACTGAAGCACATCATTTAGAGCACACGTATTATCTGTTCTCTGGAAGAACTTAACTATGCTCAGCTGGGAGGATATGCCCAAAAATCAGCCTGCCACCTATACAAACTTAACCGGTGATGTTGATCTGTTCGCCGAGCTGAACGAGGCGAACTGCTAACATTCCTCTCTATATCAAGCCATTTTTTGAAAACACCAGGCACAACGGGATACAGCATGGGATTGTCCAGCTTGCACCAGGTTGTCAAGACCAAACTGCTGTATCTAAGAATTTCACTGGGCTTGATTAAGCTTTTTTAAAATCGTAAGTCATCCTACAGTAGGATTGTATAACAAGAAAATATGATTGAAAACGCTCGATTTGCTGAGTATATGAACCAATAGGCCGCTCCAAAAATTACGCCAAGGTCCAACAACTCACGGAGCCAAAACTAGGCCGGCATTTGCCGACTTCTGCAAACAACGAGGCTTCTAATCCGGGGAGTGCATTTCCGTATAGGTTTCTGTTGTAAATAACTGCTGTCCCTGTTCCAATACCAGTAATTGATAACACAGACTAACAACCAGAAAAACTACTCTTTTCTCTGGAGCCAACTAACGACAAAAAATACCGCCGTTGATGGGTCGACCCCGAGGCGGAAGAGGATTGTCACACACAATCATTGTCTCTAGAATTTTCGTGCCACTTAGCAGAGGTTGTAGTTGTGACCAAGGTGATATCTGGGGAAGTAGTCAACTGATCGTCGTTGATTCACCGAGACTGTAGTTGGATTGTTTATTGTGTAGACAGCAAATACGCACGAGTGGTTATCAGTGAGGAACGGACCTAATTAGAAGCATTCATCGAGAATAAGCAGTGCATTGATAGACTGGCGGCAGCTCACGTACTTCATCTCAAGCTTATTCAATGGTCTACTATCAGCATAATTAATATGAAATCGGCGTAAAAAAGAAGCTTGATATATCTGTGGTTAGAGCGCGAATTTACTAACCGGAAGGTCCGTGGTTCGAACCCAACCTCTGCATCTCGACTGCTCCTGTCTAGGCCTGGGCAACCTGGCAGTATCTTAGCCTTTGCGCTCCCTTCACGTGACATGGCAGCTAGGTACTGGAAGAGTGTCACAGTTGAACGACCATTATTTATTATTATAGACATAAAAAGGCACGAACAAAGAGCCGAATCCGTGTCAAGAAAGAGATGGCTATGGCAGAGGTAAACCGAAAACACTCCAGATGGACTCTTTCCTATGTTTCCAAAACGGTTTCCCATGTTGGTCGTTGGTTTATTCGCTGGGTAATTTGATTGCAAAAGTTTCATCACCAGTCGAGGTGACATGATCAGTGAGTGGAAATGCCTCAACGCCCTCAGCTCGCGTGCAATTCATACGGGTTTTTATAGTTAACGTAGCGTAAAAATTTCTGGAAAATGAAATAATGAATATTTTGAAGTGACCCCATGATCGAAGGTGCTTCAGGTATACAGCTGGCGGTAGCGGCAGTATGTGAACTTGCCTACCGCTCCCGAGTCTCATAGAAATTTCCAGCTGCGTATTTCGCCCCTCGTATATTTGTCCCATCTCAAGTCGCGGAGTATATAAAAGCACACTGCCACCTCTAATAAAAGCGAACTGGAAATTTCCCAAAAAATTATCAGTTATTTTGGCTTCTCACAAACGTGCGTTAACTGTGTCAAATTCTAACAAATCGTGCGCAATTTTGGGTCATCAGCCAAATTAATTAAAACTGGAAAGAATTATTTGCAAATTAAGTAGTGCAGGGCACCCTAACTTGCAAAAAAAAACTAGAATTCCCCCAAGGTCTAAGTTCGCGAGAAAAAATTCCACTTCGTGGAGAATGCGAGAATGAGTGTAATCAAGGAGGATCTTTTGGGGGTTCTATTATTCGATATGACGAGCGCCGCATAATTATATGCTGCGTATTAGCAACGCAATAAAGACGCTGTTTTCTCTCGGTGCTTGCCTCTATTCGATCACTAGCAACTGTTGCTCTGGTGTTATTTGGACTGGACCACACATGAATTCATGATGCACCGACAGGGAGAGCTCACATTGAACACCCGAAATTCGAAGCACTGGTTCGCCAAGCATATGAAGGGGTAATATACTACGGAGTATTGCGTCACTGGCTTACACTATCGCTTTAGATAGACATGAACCTGTAACCAACCATTGCAATTGACAGTCTGGTCATTTTTTGAAATCAATCAGTTGATGCTATCCGAATTCTACTCAACCTGTTTTACCAGTTGTGGAACTACAATTTAGCCAAATAATCTGGATATAATTGTTCTTGAAAGTCAACCACTTTTAAGATAAGCGGTACGAATTTAGGCGTCCGATCTCCTCAGCCGTAGCAACAGATCGTCTAACCCATGTTTAGTGTATGTGCTGTGCGTGGCGGCTTGTTGGATTATTCAGTGGATTTCCATTCACGCGACTGTCTCATCGAGGTGGTCTTGTCCACTAGTTTCAATATCAAAAGTCAATGAAAGTCATAACGTCTCGTAATAATTGGCCTCCAATTTCTTTAATTTCCAGACTGTTCCATTGAGGGCGGAATTTTGTCTGAACCACCGCGTAGAACCATAGCACTTACCAGCCTCATTAGTTGCTGCTTCTTGAACTGATGCCAGACTATCTCTAGCTGCTTCAAGGTCATGCTGTAACCGCATACGCTCTTGAGTAGCTTTGCTAGCCTCACTTAACATCGAATCTAACTGTCTCTCCAGTTCTTCAGTCTTGGCCTGATTAAGCTTGCGAAGTGATTCGAATTCCGAGTCCCTCTCCTGCATTATTCGATAGGAATCGGCCTGGACTCGTTCAAGATCCTGCTCCAAGCGAGTATATTCGCGTTTAGTGCACGCAATATCTTCTTTGGCCTCTTCCAATTCTGATTGAAGTGTAGCAACTTGGTTTATAAGATCTTGCCGCGAATTCCGCAGTTCGTTCAGTTCAATTATCAAAGTAGGTGAGTCAGTGCAGTCAGCGGCGCCGAGTTGTGTATGGGCTTCCGATAGGGCTGTTTCTAGTTCCTTCTGCTTCGCTTTGGATTGGGCCAATTTGGATCGAAGAGACTGAAGAAATAGGGAGAATAGGATAAATGAAAGTAGCGGCCCAGATTAAAGCAATAAGGAAGGAAGGACAGGTAACCAAAAAATCTACAAACACGTGATCATGTATGAATTTGCACCCAGTTATCCAAACCAAAAGCTAATTCTGAAGGCACCAAGTAAAAGAGAAGGATGATAGGGGGTACGTGAAGTGATTCGGAGAGACCGGAAACAAGCTAATCGGATTAGTTGTTGACTTGTTAGTCTAGCCAACAGGAGATATTGTGTGGACTCAATATACGTGAGTGAGGTCCCAGTTGGATTTGGACGTGCGGATGGAAAATGAAGTGATAACCAATATTCAGGAGGATCAACCTCGGAACGATAGGGTTAGTCGGAAAATGTGTTGGAATGTACCTGGAAAGGGTGGAGTCGATGTTCTAAACAGACAATTTTCTTTCTACATCGTGTTGGCGTGACAAGATAAGGTAATAACCGAATAAAAGATGCTGACCTCTCACGTTTGTCTGTCAGATCAATGTAAAACCTGAAACAGCTTCTTGCTCAAATGTATTGATACAATTCACGCTTGTCATCATTTTTTTTTGAACAGTCGCCCTCCTGTCCTGGCCCAATTATTCTGACGAGTCCATACCAATGGGGTGAAGCACTGGACTCGAGTTTCACTCGTCTTAGAGCTCATCAGCAGTGCATATCCAATGGCTGTGCCGGAGTTTGAACTCCTGATATCTGACATACGGGGCGAGTGTGTTGCCACTACTCCACTAACACATGCTAAACACACCTGAATTTTCACGTCTGAGCTGGCGAACATGTCCACACTTCAGCGATGCAATACAGGCAAATCGTCAGATATGATCCAGAAAGCAGATAAAATAGTGCTACTGGAGTACGGAGACAGTGGGTCAAACATGTCAGTGGACGAACTAGCCAATCCAGTCACGTGACAGAGATTGGGCACGCAGAGAACAAATGCTAAGCACGTGTGTTAACAAGGCACTGGGTAAATTTTGAGTAAGTGCACAAACCCAGCACAATCACCCGATGAGATTCACTCACATTCACTTCGTTTTCTAGCATAGCGACAGATTGCGAATCACCAGTACCCCTAAGATATTGACTCTCAATTACAAGCGGTGGTTGTTGCGTCCGTCCGACCTCAAAAATCGCAGCGTCTGCACGGTGCTTGGCCTCGAGTGCGCGGTTCTCAGCGTCGTGACATTGCCCATGCAACTTGTCGACCTCAGAGTGTGCGTGAAACAATCGATCGTGGAGATGCTCGATTTCGGCATAGCTTTCCATCAGCGCCTGGTTTGTTTGTTCAACCTAAACCATGTGACAGAACATGAAATGAAGCTAATTAAGGAAAGGATGTTAACAATCCAACTAAGCTTTGAGTCAGGCTAGCAGGAGATGAGAAAGTTACAAATGATGAAATGGTGTATTGATCTGAATGAGGAAGGTTAAGTGAATAAGACAAAGGAGGAAAGATATTTCCGCCTGAGTGGGATGCATATGTGGTGATCAGCAGAAAGTACGCGAGCGAAGTGAACGGAAATTTAAAACAAAAGCAACTGATACTAAAATATCAGTGTGTTGGATGGAGGGATGCTGTTTTGTTTTGTAGATGTAGGTTCAGTCTCTTTGGTCGAACAGGGGAATAAGTGGTAGACGAAATCTAGAAGTTTTTCTGACAAACGCGTTTTGACTGCAGTTTCGTCCTGTGGGTAGAGGTAGGCTCGAAAATGTAGAGTAGCCGTACAGTTGCTCAATTTTCATTTGGAACCATTGTAACCTCACGAATCTTCAGTGGGATTCGAACCTGCGGCCTTCTGGTTGGTTGCTAAACACTATACAATCGGGCCACGGATGGCTGACCAGCTGCGGTTAGCCTTCATTCACATAGAATATAGCGACCACTAACCCAGTCGTGTAGCTCATATCAAGTAAACTAGTGTTGTTTGGTATTTCGGGTGATGACTACTCACAAGGAACGACCATGCGACCCAGGAAATGTTCGGGATGGAAGAAACCGCTGTATTTTCCGGGTTCAAAGCCTACGCTCGACCGAATCAACCAGGTCAAACAGGAGCGTTCGGCGAATCTCGTTGCAGTTTGATGATAAGCCATAAGATCTCGCGGGCACATCCAACCTTGTTAGCTCAAAACTATGGTGTTCTCCATTTGAAAAACCGATCTTATAAAAGCTCATGCTCTTATAAATGCTTAAGAGGGTCTGCACGAAGTATTTGATGCAGAATGTTGGATCAAACAAAATAACCTAGCGCCTGTACTGCTGAACGGCACACGAGTCTTTGTTGTGTCTGAACGAATTTCAGAACAGAGTGCTGTAAAATTCTCATGGAGTAAGAGATTCGACCGTAGAATTACCAGTGAAAAATGCATCGAGAACAATTCTGTAGATGGCAAGGTGACATCTGATTCCATCAAAGAGAAGGTCGTTCAAAACCTATAAGAATTGAGTTGGTTATGCTGAGACATCATGTGAAGACACTAAAGTAAATTGCTGAAAAAGTTACCCAGCCAACAAGCCTTGGAAGTGAGTGAACTATCAATGATGCAGAGATCACATTTCGGTTGGTAACTGCCGTTCCAAGCAGAACAGGTCAGTGAAGAACTAAGGTGTGGGAAGCTTACCACCATAATAAATACGTATCGGTGAGGGATTCAAACCCGAATAATGGTTACCACGATAACGGACACTCTTTATAAGCCCAAGTAATGATACACTGAAAAGATAGCTAATATGTAGATAAAACCACCTTGTTTGTATTGAATGGCATTTGCTCCTACGACCTCCTATCATTTTCAGTCATTTTTAAATCTACAGATGAGCACACTTACTGGATTTTGTAATTCAGATTCAACTAAGAAAATCTAATGAAGTGGACAGTAGTGCGCCAGAACGACCGAGTTTCTTATCTGCGGTACATTTGAGTTTGAGTTCGCTTACCAAAGAAGTAAGCGAACGAGACAAGTGGTCAGTATCAATTATAAATCGAGAGATTATCCTCCATCACAGGCCACTACTAATAAGGTCGCCGAGAATTCTGGACCATCCACTACCTCTTTCACCATTCTTGAGGATTATCAGGTGGGCTTAGTTCCGGAAGTTTCTAGCTGAACGCTAAATTGTACTTTA
>SJOL01007687.1:274756-348250 GCA_004794785.1 Opisthorchis felineus
TATATATATATATAAACAGACAGGAAGAACAAGATCATGCAGATAAGCCATTCCTGCAGTGTGCAACTCATGCATCATACAAGAGGCCCACCGGCTGAAAAGGCCCAGGTTTTCTATGCTTAAATACGAACAGCCAAGATATCCAGAGCGGACATTAACTAGAATCTGGGCCTCGTGTCCAAGCTTCTGGACTAGAGTAAGGATCGCGTGGGCTCTCTTGGGGGGATTACTGTAGTGTGAAACAACATGGCATCAGGCCTAGTGTGTATAAAGCTTTCGGAGACATGACATGACCTAAGTTAGTCAGAAGCAGAAAGAGTCTAAGTTCACAAAATAATATAAGTGGTCAAATGAGTATGTAAACACGGATACGTTTCAGATAGTGAAATCGATAGCAACAACTGAAAGTAGAAAGTTCTGGAGAAAATTGGTGAGATAAAGTTTTGCAAAACTTATCAGTGAAAGTGGTTTGGCATCTCCTCTGAAGAGTTCACAACAGCGTTCTTGTCATGATGAATAATGTCTTTCGAGAGGGGATCCCTCAAAAAATAACTAGTCCATGAGGCCAAACATGTTCCTTCCCAGTGGTAACCTCTCACAGAGGAGACTCTAATGTCTTACCGGCCGCTTGGAGAATGGTCGCCTGCCAGGAGAGACCAGATGTTGTGTTCCCGAAAATCGACCAAAAAGGACTCGTCTCACTCCATGAAAACCCTGTGTTTTTACTAGATTACAAATAGCATTGTGCGCCGCTCTTAGCATACTTAGGCGGATGTTCAGATATCGTTGATTCACTATCCGATTGGCTCAGTGGCACTTGGGGTCGATCGATCCTTGTCTGAAGTATTCATTAGAATAAAGCCTTGAAAACTGGATAATCAAGACCCGAGTTCGTCTAAAGGACGATTTCTCAAATCCGTAACAGTAGCGGCCAATAGTGTCTTCATAATGTAGAGCACCGGTTTCACTATAGGTTCTGTGTGGCTCGATAACCCCACATTAGGTACCCTCGATTTCTGTGGCGGTCTCTCTTTGTGAAGTCTACGCACCATTAATGTCATTCTGATATGGTAGGTGATGACAGAAAAGGATTTTTATGGCGCATAGGGTCAGCAGTAGCGCTTACCTTGAAAATTGCTTGGAGCCGTGACTTGAGGACTTGAAACGAGGACTATCTTCGAATCAGCATCTTGCCTGTTCGACATTACATTCATGGTTGGTTCCTCACGATCCTAAGGAAAAAACGATAGCAAAAATAAAGACGTACAAATACGGTTTGAGCTAACCTGGATCAAAATTTTATTTGAAATTCTTGCCATCAAGGATGTACTGTCTGCAGAAAACTCACTGGGCCACCCATGTTTGGCACTCTAATTTCAATCCAAGTAGAGAGAGCGGAGTGGTTTCGACTAGCCAGTGACAAGACCTATTAGAAAACTGACTGTGTTTACAAGCATATCAGCCAGAGGTACCGGCGTAAGTGGAAAATGAGCGTGACAAAGTTGTAGGGTGACCCTAAGATTCTGCTCCATGGGACGAGTTTTTGAGTTCCTATCAGTTCGCCTGAGAACGCGAGTAAATCGCTTCGCCACACTCTTAATGAACGTGCGAACGGCAGTTGGACTGATGTCCGCCCATCCTCATCTCCGAACAACCAGCACCTTAGTTTGGGGGTCACAGATATTTAGGCGTTTTTACATTCGGTAGCCCGTGGAATATCGATTCAGTGACATGACTGCAAGTTGGCCAGTACAACTACTTCACGAGAGGCAACATATCCCAGCTCTAGACTTAGTGAGGGGTGTGAATCACTGCGTCTTCTTGTTCCGTTGGCCTGTATACTGGTGCACTCGTCGAAACGGGGAGCAATATCAGATGTCCCAGTATCCGTATGTATGCGTCAGATCTCTTATCCATTGCGTTCTGCTAAATCATGCTCCCTTTATGCTGTTAATGATTTGAATTCAACTGAGGAGGCATCTGACCTTGGATAGCAATGCTTGCGGGAAAATAGGCGTGTTTCGAAAACATCGAAAGCCATAGACTGTGGCAAAACAAAGCAGTATATTGGACCAAGGTAGCCTCGAATTCAGTGCCACTTATCTTGAGCTGAAATTTCTCTCATCAGCGAACTCGATATATTAACAATGACCATCATGGTTAGTTCGATACCGATGAACCAGAAGTGTGGAACTACTGCAGTTTCAGCCAGAGTGCTAGTTTATCGAGTTTTCTCGAACAAGTGATGTAAGACCTTGGGGCATATATCCGGACGTTCGGATACAATATGGTAACTTGCTGTCACAAGTTGGCAGGAGGATGGGCTAACTGAACCGAACAACGCATCAGTTGGGGTGTAATCCATACAGCAAGGTGATTCACACAGTTTCTGAGGCAAAATGACAGCGATATGAATAATAATAATAGTAATAATAATAACAATCGTTCAGCTGTAACACCCTTTCGGTGCCTACCTGCCACGCCACCCGAAGGAAGCACGAGGACTGAGATATTGTCAGGTTACCCAAGCCTAGACGGGAGTAGTCGTCATGACGCGGTTGGGTTCGAACCACGGACCTCCCGTTTAGTAAATTCGCACCTCAACGACTGAGCTATCTTGAGCTCGATATAATCGAAAACTGTTTCAAGGCAGCGGGAGCATGTAGGTGAGTCTTTGATTTTGTCGCGCCCATCTCCCACATTGCAGTGTTTTTACATCAGCTTCTCAAAGTAATGGTGTTGTGAAGTCCGGATCTGTTTTCAGGTGTAAGTTTTCACCTGCTGACAACCACTCACTTCAATCCATCTTTCAAGAGTAAGGTAAAGAATAAAAGCACGGGTAGTCAAATAATTTTGCCGTCCGATTTTCCTGGGGTTATTGGGAATATTCCATCTTGGCAGCACACTATCTATACGGTTGACGAAAACTCTTCGACAACCCAATACAGGGCTCGCCCTTCTTGGGGTTCATCAAGTGGGTGTCGTCCCCAAGTTTTCATCAGCCTTATTTCCTACTTGGAGATCATGCTTACCTGATAAGCCCCAAGAAGGGCGAAACGGTGAATAGGCTGTTGAGGAGTTCCTACCGGCCTAATAAGTAGTTTCATGCTGATATAATTACTTCGACATATTGAATATTGTTCAAATGAGACATGAGGCTGCCTTTATCTAGCACACTCAGTTGACGAATATCATAAACGAGAGATTCAGTCGAGTCTTGTCAGAACCAATCTAGCTGGCAAATGGGTTAATTTCGCCGACTACATAAAATTTGGTATTCAAGTAGAACATAAGGTTGATGGAAACTCGTGAACTACGCCCACCTGGTGAGCTGAAGAGGTGGAACCGATAGTGGGCAGTCGGAGTTTTCAGCAGCCCCATGAGTAGTGTGTCCTACCAAGAAAATACACATGACTGGAGTTCAATACGCTCTAAGACCTCACCTGGGATACATCCATAAGCGCTTGCGGAGCTGGACAACTTGAGCCGTTTTGTTGTAAATTTGCGCTGGTCGTTTCCGTTGTTTTACTCTTCGCAGATGTTTGTAACCGTTTACGAAGCTCCAATTGAGGGAGGATGAAAGATTGCAGGAAAATCTACAACGGAGAGCAATCAGTCGGGTCCATAGATAGGGTGGCCACCAAATTTGGATACAAAAAATTCTATACTGGAGTTAAAAAGTGGACGCAGATAGAGCATCCTACACTGTATTGGAATTTTGAGTTCAGTACCAGGGTTAAGTCATGAAATTCCATTTGCATGAGGAGTTGAATCGAAGATGATGGAATTGAGAGGAGTATGAGATAGCACTGTTTTACTTCTGTGGGGCTACAACAAGTGATTTGAAGAAATACCGCTTACGAAACAGAAAATGAAATTAGGAGGAGGAGACCCACTTGGCTTATCCCTGTCTCAATCAAATAGAGATTATGGATAGAAACTGAGAGCAATAACGTTACTGCCATGAGTTGAAAGCCACGGGCTTCGATTCAATGTCCGGAAACGACTGAACGGGGTACAAACTCACATGTGCCTATCAAAACCACAAGCAGTGAGGGTGACACTGTGAAGTGTGGTAGGACGACAAAATTGCTTCACGCGTTCACGTTCTGAAGAAAACAAATGCTCAGCTAAGTGCCAAAATTTTACCTGGTGGAAGCCATCTACTAGTGTGATTTTACGGTCATCACAACTGTATATACAGATAGATAGAAAGCAACGGGACAAAACAAACGGAACAGATAAGGTCACGTTCGAAGCGTACTCACCTGTTGCTTGCCTATTGCATAAAATTGTGGTGCATAGTGTAGGTCTGATAAGATCGCCTTTGCAAACTGCAGAGAAGAAAGTGAAGAGTCGACGGTCAGTTCACGCTGAAAGCCTATTCCGATTATTACAAACAACATGAAGTAACACAAAGCAAATAGAGTAATCCTCCCCAAAGTGAGACCTCTCCGAACAGAGGCCAACACCCCGGAAGCCCGCAACAACCTTCCCCATCAGGCACAACCTAAAGTGTGAATCAAATGAATTAAGACGCTCCAAAGGGTATAACTATCCTTCCACTACGTAGTGGTCCACTTTGCACAATTGAACTGGCTGGAATTTAACACTAACCTGTTCAGCAGAAAGTTGGGTGGAAACGGGTTCGGTGACCAACGACGCGTACCGACGGCCAAATTTCCTCAAAGAAAGACGATCTGGATAACTTCTTCGAACTTCCCGTAGCAGCGATGTTAAATTTAACCCACGCAACTGAGCCCGAATGAGGTTTACGCAGATTCGTGCCGGACTCGGAAGAAGTGACGGTTTGGAAGTTGTGTCATAACTGATGCGGCCAGAGGAAAGTGATCCGTCTCCTTCGGATGATAGTTGACAGAGCCCCGCATTGACGACTGGTAGGAGACAATGAATCCAATGAAGACCAGAAGGAGAACCACCGTCATTGAAACCGGAATCGGGTAGATGGGGATTAGGACTTGCGTTTTTCGTAGCACACGCATGGAGGAGGTTGGTCAAGAAGTCCTAAAAACATGTAGCGATACAAAGTGAAAAAACGTATCAGGATAAGGTAAAAACAACAAGTTGAGATGTAACGAACAGACAAAGCATCCCTACGGAGTGACAGATGGTTATCTCAATAGAAATGCTCACTAGGATTTGGGGAAAACGGGTAAACGAACAATACCTATTTGTGCCAACCTCACACTGCCAGATACCCAGTGTGAGGTTGACTGTTGGCTAGCACTGTATACGTTGTTGAATCACTCGACCGGTCACAGTTGTATCTGAGGGTGTTTAACGATTGTTCACTGCTAGTTCAGTTTTCATACCAAACCTTCTCTGTAATGGAAATTCTTTGAATTCACGGGGTTTTCTGGACTCATTCGGGGTTCACTCACTATCCATACATTGAAACACATGATAAACAGCGCGAAGCACAGCTCGCGCACTGCTCTGATTCACTGTTCACTTATCAAGGTGGGACTCGCTTTTCAAAGGTAATAGACCAAACTTCAATCTTCTAATTTTTGGACCGAATGAGCAGTGCAATTATCACATCGCTGACGTCGCTATCAGGCAAAAGCCTCTATGTGCTATCTTCACCACAAATAAAACACCACTCACCAACTGCTGTTTTGCGTCCGCAAAGACGCTCACATGCTCGGTCCATGTTGGCTTCGCATCACCCAAATAGTCACGTTGGAACTGGAGCAGGGAAGCCAAACGCACAATGGACGACCTGCAACGTAGGAAACCAGAAAAGCCATTGTCAAATGGTAAACACATGACGTTGTTGCCATCTGCCTAATCAATTAATCCTGTTGAAGGCTGCATGTCAGCAAACAATCACAGCAAACACGAGGTACAAAAGGTGCACCGACTTTGATGGATGCATGTTGGTAAGGAAGCCATGGTGATCGAAACCGGAGTTAAGACCAGAATTGAAGCCAGATGTATTCATGAGGTGAATCACGAATGAGCATTGGACGAAAACTGTCCCTTATAAAGTGACCGTTTTCCTCTCATTTATTGCGACTCAACTTCCATCACTGAAGCAGCCCACTAACCGAGACAAAAAAGGATGGCGGATGCATACAGGTTGCTTTCGTTCAAACTAATCTACAAGAGGTCGGCGGACACGTAAACAGGATAGTTCCAGTAACTTTCACTAGGAAAAGACGTCGTATACATTCCATCTTTCTCCTGAAGAAATACCTTCACGGAACTACAAAGGGACTTGACAAGAAGGAATAAATATCACGTCTTCATTGGGGGAATGAAGTTTCGGTTCTATCCGAGGGAAGAGCTCACTGCACGGAATATCTCAAATTCGTAAACGAGACACACTGCTCCGAAATGATGAACATGTAAAAGCCTCTGTTAGGAAAATCATTAAGAATGAGTAACTGCTTGCCACCTAATTGAACTAGAAGAATGTCATCTAGTCTTGCGCAGCTTTATTCTACGTAAAAGTCCGCACTACAGCTGTACTGTATACTCCACAATGAACAGCGTATAGAGAGCACAGTGGAACAGCATTTAGGCTTGGACAGATGAGCGTTAATGCAGGTCCCGAAATCCCGGAAAAACTGAAAGTGGAAGAAGTTTCCAAGGCGGTGAGCAGACCTATGGTCGATGAGGTATATAAAGGCCCTTCTGAGAAACGGGGGACCGGAGCTTAATAAGGGTAGCTAGAAGAATGCAGGCGAGTCAGGTGACTGGGTGAACTTAACAGTAAGATCGAATGGGCAAAGTCAGTGGGGCATCTACTTTACTGGTAGCCGTGAAGTGGCGAGAGTAGGACCGCATACCGTCGGTGCAAAGAGGTTTTCAGACTATAAGTCAAAAAAGGGGCACATAAAACAGCTTATCGTTGGAGACAATCTGGAAGTAAGGTACACATAAATCCCCACTTGCCTTAATGCGGTCGCCGCCCCCATTTACTGCCGCCCTAAATATGACATTAGTGTTTCATGGCGGAAAATATATGGCACTTGAAGAGAAAAAGACGCTGTAAAGAAAGAACATTTAGAAAAAGGAAACCGATATTTTTCGAGGCCTAGGTTGTACTTATCTAAAAGGCGGGGACAAATTGAGATTGTTCGAAAAAGAACAAGAGGCGAGCGGCTGGATAAGTAGGGGATAGCGTTCGGACCAATAAAACGTGAGAATTTGTGGGAAGAACGGCGGATGGAAACTACAGCACAAGTACGGAAGAAAATAAGGAGACGCCATTTGGATAAGGCGGTTTAGTGCTTACTAAAAGGCATTAAGGAACGACCCTAGCTAAAATACTGGGTAGAGGAATACAGTTTAGAGCTGCTAGATAAAACCACTGGAGTTTGGCAAGAACCGCTGGTATTTGTGGCAAAAATTTGGACAAACATCTGGATCTTCTCTGGATATAGCAAAGCTTTTCGTGACACAGGAACCATAAAAAAATTTTTAAAAATATTGTCTACTATTTATACCTCAAGCCGACCAATATCGACGTCATTTAAGAATGACAACTAATTTGGCCTGGAAACAGGCGACCGAGACCTGTGGCTGTACAACAGGACAGTAGTACAACCGAATTAAGGAAAACTCAAGTGAAAACGTAAGACGTAGAGGAAATAGCGAAAACCACTCCGTTCGCCGATGAAGGGAAACCTGCAACTTACGGTCCATGTCGTCGTAGCAGTTGGTAAGCATTTAGCACGGCTGGGCAAAGATAACAGTTCGTAAGCCAGCGAGTGTCCACACCGTACTCGACAGGGAAAGTCGACAAGCTGTGGTTGAGGACGAATGAACCGGAACGTCGACAGCGACGAATCGAACGTAAATCTGAAAGAGGCAAATTGCCGACTTTATGTGCCAGTCTGATTGATCTGATCGGTGGAAAAGAAAGAGCTACCGGGACTGAATAAGGTAGGACAAGAATGCTTGACAATGAACACGAAAAGCATAAAAAATTCGGATAATCAGGATTATGGTGGCGCGATGTAAAGTGCCAGAAATTTTCTCAACGACAAACTCGAAATGCTATCACAAAATAAAAGTGAACAGAAAAGTAGTCACTAGCGCGTGGGGATAGATCTTACCTCTGTTGTTCGTCAAAATTCTTTCTTTCTGATAGAGTTCTTCCAGTTTTTCTAACAATCCTTTCACGTTGTTCGTTGGAGCAGCATCTTCAATGAGCCAGAAAATGCCACGAGTAGAGGGACTATCTGTAGCTGGCTAGAGGATGAAGATGTGCAAAACATGTTATTGGTTGTTAGTAGCACATTCAATGGCGCATTGCTGTCGAAAAGTTAAAAACAAATGCAAAAGAAGAGGGACGAAGGAAAATGGGGAATGGCGACAGAAAACCGTCTAGATAAGTGTTGCGGCAACACAAACTGGTAAATATCTCCGAGACAAATGGGCAGTGACATCAAATTACACACGGTAACCTTGAGAAAAAGGCGCAGATCCGTGCCTTTCTACATAGTTTGTCAGACTGACTCGATTCAAACCATAAGGACTGGTTGATGGGCCATGGCTTACAGCTTTCTGAATGGGAGAGCCGGACAAACTTCACCTGCGAACGCAAATCCAAACAACGCCACCCTGTATAGTCGTTTACGGTGACATATACCCTGTCAGGTGCTCGTGTGAACAAAACCTTGTTTGTTACATTTGTAATTCGGTGGGGAAATCAGCACATGCGCATTCTTCACTAAAAGAGCAAAGTTTATGGTGTTGCGGACATGCGCGGGTGTGGCTGTAATGCTAACTCTCAATTTAGATTCATTCCAATGAGGACTGTCTGAAGTAGGCCTCCCTAAGATGTTACTTACGACTAAACCGAAAGATAGTCAGCTCTTCGCATAATCGTGACATGAACACAAACGTACTTTGTCCTTCAGGTTCACATGAAAGAATTTGGCTCGAGCCCCAGGTAGACTGCGATCGACCTAAACCAGTAGGGTATCGACTAACTCGCTATCAATTAAACAACAGTTCCGCGTTAAGAAAGCTTTATGGAGTTAAGTTAAACCCACATGGTGAATTTTCTATAAGTCACGTGAACCGGTTCTGTATTTCTTCCAAATCGCTCAACATCAGGACAGAGTTGACTGCTAGTGCACGAACACCCGCATTTTTCGCGCAATCCATGTGTGTTGTCTGTTTGACTTCAAGGTCATCCAGTTGTCGATGCTGAATTGCTTTGTTCGTCATGTCGCCTGACTTGTTGTCTGAATGTGCCAACTATTCATGCGATTAATCAAGCAACTGGAGTATCAGCTGAACGGTATAGCAGTCCGATACGCTTGCAACGGGATAGGAATTCGAAATAGATTATTACCACTGAAATTAGAATACCGACAGATGATAGGCCGAATTCGATGGGTGTCCTTAGGGGTGTATTCTGTTCCGTCCGCTACGCGTCAATAGTTTAGGATTTTTGATGAGTGTGAACTCTGTCGTTCCATAAGACTGCGTGTGGTGCACTTTGGTGACACATTCGGATTATCCCATCCATCTCATCGTGGAAAATCAAGCCCAACTATTATCTACGACCTTGATTTGTGATCTCGATCGATAGCTATTTGTTTCGCTAAGTTCGAACACACTTAAAGACTCCGGCTTTGTTTATCAGTTACGGCTAGTTTAGGATGCGTTGCTTCACGTTTGCTGTCATGTACAGCAAAATGCTTTCATCAAAGCAAGCAACTGTAGATGGTACGGTTTAGGGACAGTAATCCGTTGCTTGTTTCATGGAGAACTGATTGACGAGCACAGGAATCAGTGTTCACATTGAAGTAGAAAATGCACACAAAGAATCACAACTTATGCCTCAGATTCAGAAGGGGACACACTCTTGACCGGTTCGGTTGATTGCTTGACATAACTGGCTAGCTAGCTAGTTAGTTAACTAATGAACTAGGTGTACTACGCACAAGAGAACTGTCACAGAATCGATAATGTTCTTTTGGACACAACTAATTGACAGCAGGTTCGTGGGGAATTGAGAATAACAAGCTGACAAGCGACCGTGCATAAAAGTGCGTTCAGACAGGTAGTGTGTGTGTGAATAAAACTAACGGACTCATAACAGTATTTCGTGCACACAGACAAGGACCTATACTCTGTAATGTATCTGATCACGCCGCTCAGTGATGACGATTTTTTTCTAAACATTCCGTTGAGTGCAGTATGAGGCGTATTTAAGGGAGTCTGTGCGACTTCATACCGAAGTTCATCAATCCATGTCATTTTTCCAAGAACTATCGTGCTATTGTGCGTTTTGTGATTTGTAAAACAATCAGAGTGAGGGCCAGCATTTCACCCTCAACGCAAAGGATTCATCAAGCTAGGTGAGTAAGGCGGAAGGTTGGTTGGGGCAAAGGGGGAAACCCATGATAGAAATTTCTTCCTAAATTTCGGGTGATAACTGCACGTTGTTGCTATTTACCATGAGCGAGTGCAACGAATCAAAGCAAAAACGTTGAGTTAGTGAGCATGTGAGGAGCAGTTGTGGATTAACCGAGCGGCTCAGTGGCGGGGTTCCGCCATCCAATTCAAGAGAAATCACCGACTGAAATGATCGCAAGAATAAAATCCACTGCCGACCAGAGTTTATGGAACTTCCCTATCTAACCTAAGTATAGTAACTTACGAACGCACCTTGTCAATACAAAGCTTGTAGCCGACTAATCCTCCAGTCAACAATTAATCTAAACCACGTCGGAAATCTCATTTGTAGGATTTCCTCCTATCTTAAAACTTGGGAAATTGTAATCCCATATTTTCTGAGAACAGGACTTCTGTACTCGGATTCCAAACATCTAGCAGTACATTCATTTGAATATCAATTTGGTTTTCACGGGAGACTCAGCTGAATTTCCCATCTATGATATGCTTCAACTGAATGTGCCGCACAGAAACCGCCTCGGCATACCAATTTGGTTTTGACGGAAGACTAACCTGGAACCCAGCTGAATCCCTCGTTTATGATGTTCTTACTCAACTGAATATGCTGCACCAGGCCGCCTTATATTTCGACAGCCCGTGACCGGTTTCGCCCTTCTTGGGGCTCACTAGGTAGGCACAGTACCCGAGTTTCCGTCAACCTTATGTAGCCATCAAAGTTGACTTTCATCTATTGTGTGACTTGATCAAGGCCAGTATAAAACGTGGGAGCGCACTCTATTTAAAAAAAACAAGGTATGGCAACAAATAACATAGATTTTGAAGACTTACTGAGCCGTCGAGCGTACCTACAACATCCATCGGCTTGTCTTCAGTTTCGGTGTCATCAGGAACTGTGAGTCCATCCTATGAGGAATGTGAGAAAATTTCGAAGTTCACGACGTTAAAGGCAGAGGTGGTCAGAACGGGTCAAGCGCACCACTAGCAGACAAGCACCCAACTGACGAGCTTCCTCCAGAACAATAAGAAAACAATCAAAGTTCAGTTAAGTTTTTAAGCTAATAAACAGTGCAACAAAATGCAGTGGTTCCAGTTGCTACAGCTTCGTTCACCAAGGACAAGGAGAGTGGGGGAATGGAAGCTACGCGTCTTAGTCGATGGTCCACTTATTTCATTGTCCAGGTTGTGAGTGCTTCTCAATAGGCTACTGTTGTCTACTATATCCGTCAGAACTAATTTTATACAGGCTGCGTGGACATGCTATACCGAGAATTAGGGTAAGCAATGGATGATAATCACCTCCATCTGAAGAGTCATTATTATTTTTTGGGTCATCCTCACAAGGAGGGGAAGTGTTCGACTAGAGTATCACTTTCATTAGGGCTCATCAGCAGTGCATATCTTTAGCCAGAACGAGCGTATTGCCACTGGTCCACCAGCGCCCCTGAAGTGTCACGCCTGAACAGGCGAACGTGATCTTGCTTAAGCGCTACCGTCACTGCAACACAATAATCTACAAGAGATGGAAAATATACCGAATTGAATGACGCAAAAGATATCCTTACCGTCCTCATCATTGACTTGCACAGCTCCACACCAGTCTGGCGAGATAATACAGTCAGACGTTCATTGGCGTAATTGATCAACAAGTCGGCATAGCTACCCAAGGTGGGTGAAGATAAGGGACCACATCGAGGGTTGGGCGAGGGAGCTTGTAAGCCTGGCGGATCACAAATCACCAGCTGAGCACAAACTCGAGTCGAAGCCGTTCGATTGTGGGACGCTGAAGACTCGGAAGAGAGGCATCTGCTCAAAAACAACGGAGGCGGGGTTGGTCACAGGTCACACTTAATTTGGTCAACTCAGTACAATAAAGTCACGGCTAAAGAAGTTATTGGCAACGAGATGCTTGCCATAAGGTCAGCAAATGTGGCAGGGAAGTGAGAAGGGCTGAAGGTCAGTGAACCAGTCTAGAAGAAAACCCCTGAGAGTGGAGTCATCATCGAGATCGTTGAATGTTTGTCGTAGTAGCCATACCGTTCATCTTCCTCCGGATGAACCCCAACAAGAGAGTCATCCGGAACGGTGATCTTGGATAAACCAGCGTCCACCAGTTAAAAACGTCCCCTAGTCGCAACAACTAGCATCCCGTGTAATGTTAGTACAAGTGGTTTAGGGTATCATATTTAATTGATACCAGGGCGTGATGCGTAACGCCATGAAGAAATAAAGTACTATGACAAGACTTTTCAGTATTTGGCGAGCATTTTAGTTAATCGCAGGGCACTCCACAAGTTTCAGTGATTTGCTATACTCTTGCGTTTCCTAGCTGACGCGAGGTGACGTTGTAATTCGGTTCCACCCTCTCACGAGGCTGCGTCACCCGAACGAACTTCGGTAACCTAGTTGTAGTATACCACGTCAGTGATAGTCGGATTTGCAAAGCACTATTTTTGGAGACATTTGGAGAAAAATATGATGATGTACCCATGCTCCTACTGGTAATCGGTGCATACCCAATGGTGAAAGTTAAATTCATCACACTTATAGGAGCGGCGGCATTAAACGTTAACTTTTTTTGATCCAAACACCTGAAGTGCGTTTTTTACGCAGATAAAACTCAGATAGACATGTTTTATGCAGTCTGTCGAGTGCCTGAGCTGTCAGTTCTCGTCGAACTGATTGTTATGGGATTGATTACACGGAGCTGCGCCCGGAGAGTCCATACAGAGTCGGTACACTCTACATCACCTGAAGTCCATTCGACGAATACTCAGTACAATAAGAAATCAACTTAGTTTAAGTTTCAATATTCCGTCCTGAGCTTTACGCCCTGTTGTTATTGGTCTCACCAGGTATTCTTCATACACACTAAAGAACTTACCTTGACTTCCCACAGTCAACCGAGCAATTTATCGAGCCAATCGTATCATGCAATTCTGGTAGCTTGTCTACCATTTATCGCAATTTATGATTAACCCGCTGATACAATGCTTGCTCGTATATACTTTTACACTTAGCCTGGGGGTAATTGTCGAAAAAAATACTCAGAATGTTGCCTGTGCAATGCTTATCATATTAGGATAAAGTGGTGAGGAAGTATCATGCATTGTACGTTTGTACAAATCCAATAGCCTAAATAGCAGAAGACCGTTTGAAGTCTTGAAAGATCAACCGTAATAATGAGGTGAGCCGACCTGACCGGAAAATTACCATTTTAGCTGCTGTCAATACCATTCGGTGTCTAAAGCTGTTCGCGAATGCGTGATTGTTGAAACACGTGAAACAAATAAAACAAGATCTATATCATAGGCGCAATAAACTACTCATAAGGTTGCTGAAAACTCTTCGACAACCAACGACCAGTTTCGCCCTTTTGGGGGCTCATCAGGAAAAGGCAGTCCACGAGTTTCCGTCGACCTTATGTTCTACTTGAACCCAAATCGCACAAAATTCGACTTATACACTCATCTGCATACCAATTTGGTTTTGAAGGGAGACTCACCTGGAATTCCGCTGAATCTCTTGTTTATGATGTTTTTAAGCAACTGAATGTGCTCCACCATCATTCTAAATTGGCCGCTCACTCTTTAGTTCACAGAAGAAACAGGGTTACTGCTAATGAGCGTAGTGGTACCAACATGGTAGACTGGTTTCGAACTGACGTCATTGCACATCGAAAGTAAGACAAAACCTCAACTTGCCACTGTTTAGGGTATCACCTAGCTTTCCTTTTCCTCGAAACAACATAAACGTGTGGCACAAACTGACGAAACATGAACAGATGCCAGTAAGACAAGTTTTCGGGTCATGCTACTGACAGTCAGGTGAAGTACATTAGACAAAAGGCAATCGCATAATGGTCACAGTTTACAGGACAGATGACGAGGGACGGATGGTGCACCGCAGGCAACAACACGTGAGTAGAGTTGGATTAGGAAGCTTCGGAAAGAATCCAAAACACCATAAGCTGGTCAATGGGGTAAAAATGTTGCTTTTATTCAACGACCTACGGTGAGAAGTAAGGCGATTATTTACCAAAATCTGAAGTAAAAAAAGGAAATCCATCAAGTCTTTGCACCTTACTCCAAACAGAAATAGAAGTACAAGCCTTTGAAACACCAACAAGTTGAAACGGCTTGATAAAATCTGCTACAAAATTTTAAGCCCCTAGGGCCTTCTGCTAACTTTCACTCCTGTTCAGTGATTCGGATTTTAGAAGTGCGCTCACTATCAGGTTGAGTTTTTTCGCACTCCTATCATCTGATTCTGAGCACGGAAAAACCAGGCCCGAAAATTATTAGTTGAAAACTTGGAATTCTGGATCAGAATACCAGAAATACGAAAAGAGCCCATTTTGAGAAAGACAAAGCGACACTGACCTCCAAATGAACTAGCACTGCATTTGTCCGTTGACAGAACCCGTTGATGATACGAAGACAACTCACCGTGTCTCAATGTGTCCCCACGCATCAGAGTTGACGGCTGCACACTGTTTGTTGCAAACGTGAAAGCTGTTATATTAAACAATGCTGTCTTTTCGTACGCTGCTTAGAAAACACGTCCTGAGGTGGAGCGCTGTTGTTCCGACAAACGACTGCTTGGTGGCGGTATAATTCTGTGCTTCAAACGAAGCCAGTGACAAGATTTCTAGCAAGTATACGTGTGCGCTTTGTGGAATGTCACCCAATGTCACATGAAGAGCGACTGAACTGATAAACCTGGGCTCAATCTTGAAGAATGGATGGTGGACTTCTCCAAGAATTCAGTACGTACCCGTTCTGAGCGCCCTAGCTTAAGCAATATCATTGAGTAATATCCAGGGGACCAGGTACGCACATCGCTGCTAGTAGCACGGAACACCAGACGCTGAAGTGCAAGCATCATATGGATTGCAGTGTTTCCGTTCAACTCTTCACCTAAACAAAGCACCTCAAAAAGTGGGTATCAGTACAGGACTATCGGGATAAGTAACGTCACAGCATGAATAGGATCAAGCAGCTTACCGGTTGATTAGCATGAGGAGGATGTCCACGGTGGTCTGGTAGAGACCTTGAATAAAAGCCCGAAGACTATCCATCGCTGTGCGACCAGCCTGTTCCGGGATACCGAACACAGCTGTAGTCAGGTAATCCAGAGGGCATCCTAATAGGTAGGCTGCACGATGTGCCGATTCTAGATTCAGGAACCCGGGGATGTGTGGTGGACACTCTGGGTCATTCGGACATGCGCTGTTGCATGACTGTTTGTTGTCGACACAACCAGCACATCCCAAATGGTAGATTACCGCCAAAAGTCGACTAATCCCACCGGTCAGCCATTCTTTCTCCAGATCAAAATCAAGAAGCTGAGCATCTATACATAGCTGAGACCAGTGGTGTTGTGCGGCCTCTTTATCTTCAGTCTGAAAGCAGAGCGAAGGGAGCTGTGATTGTGGGTTTTTAGAGTGAGGAAGAAAATCGAAGCAATGCTCACTAAGGTATTACCTTCGCAGCACTCCTGGGATGTGACTCCCAGAAAGTGAACACCTAGAAAGATGAGTGAGTGCACTGTAAGTAACTCTAACTATAGGTGAGGACAATGGGGAAGTTGTGTGTGTGTGCTTGTATGTGTGTGAGTATGGAACTTTGTGCCTACGTTACTTCGAGAATGATATCACAAAGGTCATCATAATGGGACATCATATGCCAATAGGCAAGGTGAGTCCCAACATATCCATCACTGCGATTTATCACATAGTACAAGAAACGCTTCATTGTAGGTGCAGAATATGTGCTGTCCTGAAAATCAGTTCACAACCCGTTTCATCCCGATTTGCATCCATTAGATCGCGTCACAAGCTAGTCGACGGTTGTTCCGTAACACAAGGCGACAGGCGACAACACCTGTGCACAAGGCGAATATGAACGCAAATACAGTGAATGGTGAAAGAATTTTTGCCAAAATGATACGCGACTGATCGTGTTACGCTCACTTGGTGGACACCAATAAGAACTAGAGCTGTAGATCGCTTTATGGGGCAGGAAGTGAAAAATCTATGTAGACTCTCATGAGCGAGTGGAAACGGCTGAGCTGCTTTTCTTTTCACGCTATGGGTGTTCGGTCTTCTCATTTCAAACTCTAATGGAGCCCGTCTACTTCCTGGACGAAATCACTAGCTATTCCGTTGTGGAAGACACACCAGGGGATTACCCATGTAACTGATATAAATCAAGTGGTAATCCATCAGGGTGTGGCGAACTACGTGCACAAGTGTGACAAAGGGTAAGCGTCTGTGGTAGCTAAGTTGGTGGAGTACACGTCTCGTAACCCGATAGCTCTTGTTCATCTTCGGGTTGTGTGTAGTCGGACCACATGTTTCAATTCCCACCGAGTCGCGATAATCATCAGGGATAGCCACGTTACAGCTTTACAAGTGACACCTTCAAATCCATGTCTCAGGCTTGGTGGTTGTCGCATCCTCTAGTAGGATGGCGAAAAGTTATCAAAATACACTTGGTTGCCTTTCCGTAGTCAGGTTTCATGACAACTCATGCATGAACTGAATCAAATAGATCAAACCCATAGGAACTTACTCGGTGAAGCTTCGTCATGAACAAATTGGGTTCATCTAGATCGGTGAGGAACAATTCTCGCCTGGAATTGAAATGCATAATACAGCCCTCATAAGCAACATTAGTGTATTGGGAGGCATTGTTTAACCGTCACTGCATGGCGATGTCAAGAGAATAAAGATACACAGTTGACATCTATAACTTTGTAACGTCAGGCTAGCATGACACCTTATCATTGTTTCAAGTACTTGGTACGGTCGTGACGGTATATGGATAGCTTACAGACCGTGACCATAGTGCGGGTGTTGTGACACCGAACTCTATCCGATTTAATGACCCCCATAACTAAAATCGGTTCGAAATGGTCTACAGGGTATTCGTGACTGTATGCATCCCAGGCCTAGGCCAGCCCCCACATAGTCAGGTGAATCAGACCGTTGCGTCGTTGGTTTCAAACAGGTCTACTCGAGGAAGTCCTACCATGCGCTATACTGCTGGCCAGACAGACGCCGAAAGCTCAATACGGATTTCTTCAAAACAACCCGGACACGAATGTCTTAGAGAGTGTCACTGTCTGACAAAGATATTTCAAAGTCATTCTCCTTAACAAAGTGGTGCGTGGTGCTCAACGTAACGCGCACCATTCTTTGGTACGAACGAAGTTGCGTGTCACCTTGAAGAAATACACCATCGTGGAACAAAATAAGGATCTAACGGCTTGGCGGGTGAGATGAAGTCTCACGAGATGTTATTCAAGAGGCTAACAGAAGCAAAGCTACACGGAGATCAGTGGACGAGCAGTGAACAAGAATTAGAGTACACATATGCGAGGCTGCAATCAGGATAACTGAGGTGAAGAAATTCACAGAAAAGGTTCCTTTTGAAAAAATTCAAATTATGGTTTCATGCGTAGTTGAGCGGAGCTTTTATTCGGTTACTGAAAAACTCGTCAAACTTATCCGCCCAAAACGAATTTCGAACCGCAAGAATCAACCGTGGAATCAACCTACTCTATGATGCTGGCAAAACCATAGATCGTATTTTGGTGAAGGCTGAAAGCGAATATTTTCTAAGTTGTTCCACAGGAAAAATATGGATTCCGGAGCAGAGGAAGAACCATTGATTTGATATTCGCAGTGCGACGTATAGACGAGGAATGCCGCGAACACAGGTAACCGTTGTATGTCTCATCCATCGAATTCGAAAAAGGTCCCTGATTCGGTGAACAGGGAAGCACTGTGGATTGATCACAGAGAATGGGCTGACCAAATGAGCTTGTCAATCTTGTCGAGTTTTTGTTTCACATTGGGATGAAGGCTAACGTTTAAGTCTGGGGAACCACATCTGCGGACTTCAGCATTGTTGATTCTTTTCTTTCATTCTTATTGTGTACAACATGATTCCCCGTTTTGTGGCTATACCGCAATTCTTGTTTTGACCTGAACGTAAACCGCTCTTTGACCTTGTCATCGCACGTCTAGTTTAAATCAACCGCGTGAGTTTCGCCACCTTGCGGCCACTTTGCCTTGAGTCGGTGTGAGTCGGCGTATTTGTAGAGGACCCTATTTGGAATTAGCAGTTCTCAAACCGGTATGTGGAAGCCGGCGTAATCCCACGATTTGAGGTTTGTACAATTTCACTATTTTGTTATTGTATTCATAGAACCGCATTTGCTGATAGACCCCATTTGAGCGATTTGACTTTTGGAGGTTTGCGCATAACTCAGCGTGGCCTAGCTGACTGCTGGAAACAAGTAACAAACATCAAGACATGGATGAAACAAGGCTGCACGTTATTGTTCCAACTTCATTCAGCTTGTGTCCAACTGCAATACGTGCATGGTGTTTCGAAATTCCGATGGGGTGACTAATCAGGATCGTCTGGATGGTCACCTATTCGATCCAAAACACTTCGCAGCAAAAATATCGCTACACGACACGAAAGTCCGTGGGTTAACTTTCGCTGATGAGTGTACTTTATTGGCACAACCTGAAGGCGAATTGCATCAACAGCGTTCGTATCCGCAGCACCAGATTTTGGCCTAAATAAAAATATTACTGAAACTCAGGCTTCTATCAAACTGTTACTGGGAGGGGACACCAGAAACTGCCAGACTTATTGGTGAATGGTAGTGAGATAGCGTGTCGCTCCGTTTTCCGCTACCTCTGCAGAACTCTGACAGCCGAGAGAAGACCACGGTATTATACTGAAACGTAGAAGAACTGACAAATGACACCAATATATCATTGTAATACCCAAAATGCCTTCATTCTTAGGCTGATACACCTCAACAGGCCTCCATGAACTTGTCTGCCGGTCCTATTCCTTCGGGTTCACACAGGATTCACAAACTCATCCGGAGTAGCGTTTCCAGCTCCGCGCAAACCATTTGTATTATCACGACGATGTGCAGACATCCATTGACAGGTAAATCCGTATCGGATACCAGCCAACCATGCACTCTATCCAAGGGATTTGCTGCAGAAGGTTAGCCAAATTGCTGCTCAAAGTGTTTGACTCATCATCCCGGCAGGCGTTTCTACAAATGAATTACCAGGCCGTCTTTTCCACCCATCGTTTCGCTGACAGTCGACTTACTCTGGCCAGTCAACTCAATTGGGTAACAGGAAGCACGATTGCAAGGCAAGAGCCTTCTCCGTCTCCTGATCCACCAGAGTTCTGTCTTTACCCGGAATTTTCACTATTTAGCGTTTTAGGGATATGCGCGCGCCGTCAGTCATTGCCTCCTAGATTCATATGATGATGGCTAGTGATCGGTTGGTCGTATCGGAGAAGGCGGATAGGGAACTTTGAACGACGTGAGTGTAGCTCCTACATTTTGCCATGCCTTATCCACTTACGCAGTACCGGTATTGTGTTGGTTCATTAAAGAGAGTATTTGGGTCAGCCCAGAGCGATAACCTTGGACTAAGGTAGTTCTTCGAAGATGATGGATTGGCACGTCTTGTTGACTTACGAGTTCATATGGAAGAGTGGCTTGTCAGGAAGATTTCCCGCTAAATGAATTAAAATAGATATCCAAGAATGAAGGGCTCTCTTGAATTGTACCTCTCCATCAGTAACTGATAGCCGGGTGGCTCAGATGAAACCTCAGCTGTTTTTTGTGGCCTTCAAGTGTGGAGAATTGGTAGTGATCAGGAACAACTAGAAAATTAGTTTCCCGTTGTCTATGCACCGAGTGCCGATTGTGAACCAATCACCCAAATGCGATTCTACGGGACTCAGTTGACAAATTTGGGCATCCACATCATCCGCAAGGAGAAGAATGTCATTACTTCTTGGCTGATGAATTAGTCCGGATGGATCTTGTTGGAGAGTGTATTTTGATTGTTTTCCGAGGGAGGTGGGTCGGGTGGGGAGCATCGGCGAGATAGCTGACGATCTAATGGTTCGCTGACTTTTGTGAGAATAACTGGAGAGAGAAATCCGTGAACAAAGAGCTGTGAGAGCAAATGATACTCCTCGTTTTTTTTCAGACCTAGAAGGAAGGTTTGGTTGAGGTGGCCCACACTTTCAACACCTAAGGGAGCAGATGGATGAAGGGTTTTGATCAGAGGCCCTACGTCTACCACATTACTCAAAATTATGAACCACGGGGTAGCGGTTTGAAGGGTTTTCTTGAGGTACTCTACTCAGTCTGATCCATTCGGTTGTAGGAAGGGCACACGAAGTAAGGAATA
The DNA here is from genome assembly GCA_004794785.1 of Opisthorchis felineus. Lineage (NCBI taxonomy): Eukaryota > Metazoa > Platyhelminthes > Trematoda > Opisthorchiida > Opisthorchiidae > Opisthorchis > Opisthorchis felineus. Next base: position 295,413 of record SJOL01007687.1, read on the forward strand.
GATTATTCACAGTTAGTGATAGATGGCGTAGTTGAGACCATCCCAGGCTCCTGATAAGAGTTATTAATTTCTAATCCCGTTGCTACATGAGGAATAACGCTGCTTTCATAAATATGGAAAAGCTGGGCGCTATCTTCGCACACGGACTGCAGGGAACATACGACTTTACCAGTAGACTGCTTCGTGACACAAATGCTCTCAATACGAGGGCTAGCAGTCCCCTTCTGGAGTGGTTGAACGTTAAGGAACGGCGGCCCGGCCACTATAGATCTGTAGTGCACGATCATGGTGGCACGTACGGCCGACCATCAGGTCAAGGGTTCGAGACGATCCCATCTTCCGTAGACATTTTGGACGTTTAAGGAACGTTTTTAACATTGGCAACAGCTTGGTGCACGTTCTTCTTGAAGGGTTTATCAACAGCAACCCCTGGCGACGAACCACACAGATTGAGCCAATGAATCAGGGATCATGAGCAAATCTAAATATTTTCCAAAGTGCTTATGATTGCGGAACCTCACATTGGCTTCCATTTTAAAAAGTTGGTTTCTACAAGCAGCGTGGAGCTCAGAGAAACTTTGGAGATCAGACTTTGACAGAAAGAACCAACAGAGAAAGATTAGGTTGGCATTACGCGCCAAGGGCTAGACAGAGTCCAAGTGTTCGTTCACAAGCGACAATATATCTAGGGTCATTGTCATGATCCTTGTCATGACGAACAAAAATGTTAACGCGCGTGTCATTCCAGAAAGTGGGATTCTTTCGTACTGGATGCACATGTAATTTAGGAGTTGCACGCAAACTAGCATGATCATAAACAACCTACTCCCCGACAGAATTATCTGGCTTCAGCAAGCCGACAGTAGGCAAGGCACACTGCAGTTTTGTGCACCGACCTTCGAATATGCCTAACTGCCTGGGCAAACGCCCAGTATACGCTGTGGAAGACTTTTACTTCAGTACTCTTTCATCCTTGAAACACTAACCCCCGAGGAGAAGACAAAACCACTGCTCAGTTGACAAACAGAGCTTGATGAAATTAACTAATACGGATAAAGCTCCCGTACACTGCTCTTTTCGTTTCCGTTGCTTTGCGATAGTAGTGCCATGAAAAACTGAGGAGTAAACGAAAGGCCTAATGGGGTCCGAATTGTGGTAGACATACCTATGATAGCAATAATTCAGATTGCTTATGACATCAGACCCACTAGTACTCAGAGGATACACGACCGAAGTAAGTGGGTCAACGGCCAACACAGTGTCGACCACCGCTAACAGTTTTTTTCCATATGCACAGAAAAAGACGAAAGGGAAAGTGTAAAAGTGTGACAGACCTGGACGTGGAATCCAAACCAGCTAGGAAGTAGTAGAAAATGTGGAAGTTGGGCTCGCCTTCGGGACGTTCCGTGACGCGCGTTCGATCGAACAACAGCAACCGCGTGGTTAGGCCGGATATAACTAGGCGCGAGTCTCCAGATGAGGCAGTGTTCACGGTCGACTTGATATCAGTAAACTCCACTGAGAACAGGCGGATGGTTCTACTGGCGTTCGTGTTGAGTAAAATGCGGGAACTGGTGAATGCATCCAACAAAGAGAACAGCGCTCGTAGTCGTTCAGCTAGGGGGGTACGTGCGTGAGCAAAGGATAACGATCAGAATGTGAGCGGTGCTGGGAGAAGTAAAGGGAGTAACTAATCCACCCTATTTAAAGTTGGTTCATCATAGGTTTTGTGAAAATACAGGCAAGACTTGATGCGATAGCGAACCAAATGCTTGTTCGCCGCTCCGCCTTTTGTTTGTTTAGTGGAAGTGCTTACTGGCCTCGATGAGAGACTTTGAATCTAAGTCCGGGTGTGCTTAAAGTTGGGGGACTCAAATGTAACCATCTAATTAAGCAACCCCCTAAGTAAAGACCTTTTCGAAGAGGCCGTTACCCGGAGGAGTACAGAACAGCGCTTTCCATCAACAATGACTTAGTGTGTAATTCCCTTGAAAACAGACTACCTCTTGAGAAAGGTTAGGGATTCAGGTCTGAAAGGGAGTCCATTTTGTAGGAAAGATTGCAATCCGGTTCACTCCTTCATGCTGTCCGAGGTCACTCTATGAACCGATGTAATACCATTGGTCATTAGTTATAAACCAACAACGCACTGAAGATGTCTCCTCGAATGGTGACAAAACGTCTGCAAGTCAATTGCTAAGCTCGGTAAACGGATCAACAGCCACCTGACCATTGGTCATGCACACTTCCAAAAACGATCGCGAAACTATGCAATGGTTCACCTGGAAGGCATCACATTCTGATTCCTCAACAAGACAAACCTACCAACCAGGCCTTGAATTGAATGCTGTCTACACATTCCAAGTTGCCGCAACTAAGTGTCTCGGTCTGACAGAAGAAAAACTGGAGTTCTCCCGTTTTCACACGATGTCTAGTTGCAAAAGCAAACAGGAATTAATGTGACTGACCCCATACTCCTCCAATTAATCAGCACACTATTCATGCAACGTCAAGTGATGTGTAACTTCACTGATTCACTGGATGTCACACATCGTCAGAAAGTATGAAGATGTCACCAACCATAATGTGAGATAATCGGATTATCGCTACCACATCATCCTCAGAAGTGCTATTCGAAGTGTGCCAATCAGGGAATTGATGTGTGAAAATACACACCTCGAAATAATGCTGAGGACTGGTGATCATCGCACACTGAAGTGATTGAAGAGTTGCTTGCCAGAAAAGACACGTGTGCCCAGTTTTCAGTCCAGAAAAACTGATTAATGACTATGATGAAAGTGGAGAGCAGGTAACACATTCACCGCGAAATTCATATGCAAATACGAGTCACAAAAAGAAACAGGTAAAGGGGAAAATACTCACCGGTTATCCGAGGACGAGTAAAATTAAGCGGAATCTGTCCATCTGTTTGAAAATTCGCTGCCATAACCCGATTAGATTGGTTGAGCAGATAGGACAGCAGATCCAACGAGGCTCTGGATTTTCCCGAACCAGATCTGCCTGAAAAACAGATGGCTTGACGGAACACGGACTTTGGAAGCCCACTACAGGTTGAAGTACCCGTTTGGACCGAATAACCGTTGACTCCACCCTTAGAAGCAGCGTGCGAATGCGTCGCAGCGATGGCGGCAGAACGGTTGAGGCGGGCTAGTGTTAGCTGAGCAATGGAAAATATGTGCGGCGGCATGTCGCGTCGGTTTTGACAGCCAGCAAATAAGTCCATCACCTAAAAAGAGACAGGAGTATGACCATGAGTGATAGAATGTAGGCGGAAAACGGTCCACTGTAATGGGGGGACTGGTGTAGAATATAAAATGGATACGGGTGAGTTAATTGATTTAATCGCAGCTCGTATTGTGCCCGTAGTCCAGAGATGTAAATTATTTAGGCTTGAAATCATGGTCAGCGACCTAACCGTGCAAGGATAATCGACTGAATAGACATGTTCATACATCACAGTCCGAGTAAACCTATAGAAAAAGCCTTTGGAAGACCCGGGTTCGGATTTTGTTGCTGACCAACTGACCCCGTCGTGTTTCGTCAATAAGGATGTGAAAAAACTTTAGGCGTAGCAAACATAACCGGACGCCCAAGAGTCAGCGTTTATTGGGATAAGGACCAAAGATGCACTTTCCCTCTATACTTGGTTTCATAATTATTGTAGGATTGCTGGGCGACGGGGTAGTTTCGACTTCACATTAACAATGAGTAATCTAAAACCACAATGAACACTGCAGAACCGGTTTCTTTTTAAGGAATCACAGGGGACGGATGTCGTAGCGGGAAGTGGTTGACACGTATCTGGATGGATTTCGGCTTACTTACCGCCTCAGAGTAGATGTTCAGACGAGTCATTGGATTGATCATTAGTAAGTACGCACCAGAAGCGTATGTGCATACTTGCCCAGAACCGAAACGTTGAATCAATGTGTGTGTTAGGCTGCATTCGTTTAGATACCGTAGGTCAGCCACGTCTTCGATATGGTCGAACGTAGCGGGGTTGGACTAGGATGAAAGTGCAATGAACCGTTTTATAAGTTGAGCGGAACATGCCAGTGATATTACGCATGTAACCATGAAAATTTATAAGCATGCAATACGTAAAAAACAGTGGAGGAGCGTCAAAACCGTTGTTCGGCTCCACAAATGCAGATTACATCAGGCAACTGTTAGATAACACATCTGGGCGACTCAAGCCAATACAAGATTAATGGGAGGATTAGGGGTCTCCACAGACCCTGACCGTAGAGACGTATGGGTGTGGCAATTAACTCACCCTCTCGAGGTATTCAGTATCTACTTCGAGCTCCTCCTGTTCAGGTAGAATAAGGATGCGACCTCGACCGTTGGGCAAACAGTTGAGGAGTGTGGCAGCCTTGTATCCATCTCTTGTGGACAGCCAGACGGGAATGTTCTCTTCAGACTCCGTCACGTAGGACGTATCGCCGAGGCGACCGAGAGGACAGGATGAACTTGCTGGGGTCGAATAATCTTTGGGTGACTCGCAATTCGGAATGGACACCAATGGAGGTTCAGAGGAACGGTGCAGGTACATTCCATATAGAGTCTTAGAATTGGAAGATAAAAGTGAGCAGAGAGAGAGAACGAAGACTAGGAGGAATTCGAGATGTTTTGTCGACGCTTTGAGGCCAAGTGTGACAGCAGTACGTCCTATCACAACCTACTCAACATGCAACCACGAAGAACAGGCACACTGGGTGCAGATGGAAAACAAATAAGAATGAAAATTTAATGCAAAAAAATGAGATTCAAGGTCAAAAGGTCAAAAACCAGGTACCTAACTTTCGACAACGTTACACGCTATGTAGGCTAAAACGAGACGCTGTTAGAATCACCTCCCACAAGTTTGGTTACCGAATGGTGCTGTGTGATAGTCACCGCGGGCTCGTTTTCCAGGGTAATGCCAAGCCCGCTGGATACAAAAGCCTGAGGTTAGGGAAAAGTCATAGTAAAAACCAATCCGTACATCTACCTGAAACAGATGACCGAAAGAGGTCTATGGATGCACGTAAAGTTACCACAGGTTGCTCATCACCCATTTGACGAGCTTTATGGATTCCAGAGAAACACAACTACACCCATCGACATCCAAATACCGCAGTGACTCGAGTCACAGTATGCTCGTTGAAGAGCTGAACTTCCACATGTATGCGGAAAACATGTGTACATTGATAACCAAGAACACGCGTTTTCCGCACAGAGTGAGAGTTCGCGGAATTTCATGAGAAATTGACATCGACAGAGAAAACGAGGAATCCGAAGTTTCTCGGAGAAAAAATACTCAGTGTAGCATTTCTCAGATAAAACCACTGAAAACATGGCACCTATCCATTTTCCAAGTTAGCCTTTACTACATTATCTTCAGTGCGTCACACAGAACTCAAGTGATCATTTGCCTAATTCCGGTAAAACGGACTCCTGCGAAATTTAATCATTTGCATGGCAATTTGGTTTTAATGGGAGACCTAACTGAAAACGTCGTCCATGATATCCTTCAACTAAAGACCGCCTCATGTTTCAGTTGGCACGGTATTCGAGAGATCACAGTATAATTTTTTTGAAGGAAAATTCACACGGTTGCTGAAAACTGTTCGATAGCAGACGAGTCTTACCTTTCTTAAGAATCATCAGGTAGGCGCAGTCCCCAAAATTCTGTCAACCTTACGTTCTACTCAAATCATAGAGAACGAGAGATTCAGTTGGGATTCAACTGAGTAGCCCGATGAAACCAAATGGGTGTGCAAATGAATGCAGTTCGCGATTTTCGCGCAATTCCGGTTACAGTAGGACATAAAGTTGACGGAAACTCGGGGGCAGACGAATGACGAACAAACGCATCTTAGAACAAATAAATTGCCATACGGTGTGCAGAACACGAACCTAGTACGAACAAAAAGATTGTTCCATTTGATAATGAATGGGACTTCTAGTGAACCATGTATACGTGATTGATCAGTTGTACTAGAGCAATAAACACAGTAGTGGGCTCACCTATGACGGGAAAACACTATAGCAGGAAAGAATCCGCAGCAATTGACAAACTAACCGATCACAGAATTGTCAGACCCATGTACATCCACACAATTGGCAAGTTCACAAAAAATACTGCAGTGATGTGCTCACACTCAACAGCTGATTAGTGGCGTGGCCGAAGTAGAGCAGAAAACAATGGTTCACCAATGTGGCGATAAAACAGCCACTAGGCAGGTGACTATCATTGTTCAACCGGGCCAATGAGTGCGGTGTGATAACCAATATTGTACTCCGCGACTACGCAATGGCAGCACTGATAGAGAGGAACACACGAATACCGACGCACAGACGCCCGTATACGGGCTCGTGGAGTAAATTAAGCTCAGACACCATCATGATGTGACAGATCGTTTCATTCTTTCACGCATTAACCTATCGATCGAAATTTATGTGCATGTGTGTGTGTTTAGAAGTGATTGGCAACCTGGGTACACAGAGATGATTGGGACCAAAATGTAAACTAAAACGCACTTCGAAGGAATCTCGGAGTATATACAAACGAATCTTGCATGAGTACTGAATAGTTGAGAACAGATGTGGCTAGGTCGGCCCGAATTTACAAATGTAAGATGAAACTAGCAGCGTAATTAGTTTTTAAGAAACGGTTAATGTTGTTATATTATTTATGATAACAGAGTCAAAATAACACCAGCATTATAACGTCATCTCGCCCCCACATTTCTTCTAAAAGCAACAACAGCAGGCGAGAGTGAAGTCGTGTAGCGACACCAAGCGTTGACAAAGCCCCGAAGCAAATCTCTCAATGTAACCAAACACATAGACGTTGCCGGGTCACATTATTTTACAGAAGGCATTTTTACTAAGGGAGACTTTCTTCATGGACAATAACATTTCATAATATTCGACTGGTGGAATGTCTCCGCTTAGTTTGTAAGACAGTGAAACTCTTTTCAGAAAGTTGAGGGATGCGCATCCAATATGCAAAACAATTGTTGAAGAGGTTAATGTAGAGGCTTATGCTCTAAACTAAAAACCAATTAGTATATACATAGATATCATGCGAAGCGCGCTCTTTGGGAGTTGGATAAAATCGCGCTTTTCTTAAAAGTACGCTGTCTTCGAGGTACATGATTTGAGCCGTACTTTTTCTAGCACTGTTCTTTACAACTCTTGTCATGGAGGATGCATCAAGGAGTCGTCTTACTAATTTATCCGAAATGAAGCTTCACAATGCAGTTGTGTAGAGCGAATAGCAGAAAAACGATCAAGCAGCTTTTCCTTCATTGACTTTGGGCGATACGTGCATTTGACTCTTGTTAAGTAAGACGGAATATATGGGAGACAAACACTTGCTACCTCCTCGCCAGCTGTTTTATATTGTTCGCCCGTCTTTTTCAGCGGACTGTTGAAAAAGACCTAAATTGTTGTCAATCCGCACATTCGGCTTTTTTTTTTAGCGTCCGGTAACATTCTTCTCAATGCTTGTGCAAATACAAAAGAATATTTGACGGGATATCTACGCATTACACTCACACCTTCTGAAATGCCCATTGCGCAGCACTGGTGTGCACGAACATCATTATGTGAAAACCTGTGGTCCCCTATCCCACCCACCTCATGACCTCTCGGTGAAGCTTCATAGCCGAGCGTTTAGAACTTATATTTGCACGATTTCTTCTCCATCGTAAAGCGTTTTCGATCCTCCTGTATCCGCCTCAGGTTGCTAGTTGCGTCATTCAGTTTTCGTACGCATACAGTTTACATAAACATGCGTCTCAGCGTTCAAGGTAAAGGGGTTGCCTGAAAAAGTAACCAGTAACGATGAACAAAGGAAATGCCTTATCTTGTCCTTGTTTAAACTTCAGAACGCTTTCAGCATACGTTCTTGTCTGAGGTGTGCAGACTTTCACGATATGGCACCCGCCGCTCTGCACCTCCGCAGATTGGTCTGCTTTCCCGTTTAATTCTATGCAACTTGCCTAGTCATCAGGTAGACAGACTCATTAGATATTCTGAAACCCACTGATATGATTCGGAACTCACGTCCTACGGAAATAAACATATAAGCTATCCATAGAGAGCATCCTGTGGTAAGGCTGCTCTTATCGTGCACCCTAACCTTGAAGAAAGCCGTACTTTCAGGGAGGACAGTGTGCTTAACTCAGCATAGTAATTGTGACTAATCATGAGCAACACCACACTGGAACAAAAAAGTAACGGAAGATGAAGAGTTAGGGCAAGAAAAATTAGCAGCATTATAGCCATTGATTTCGCCGTTGCATCATTACTGCCAGTTTCCAGCTTCAAGTACTCAGACAGGCGATCGCAATTCTCAAACAATGCCATTCCGTCAGTACTATCCTACACACTATAGACTGACTTCCGCGAAGTTCCTTCCACACTCGACCTGACATGTGGGATAGGGCGCATCCCAGTTTTCGCGCCTCAAATCGGTGTTGTTGTTCAAGCTGCTCAGAACCCACAGTCACATTGTCGCATTGATCAATAGCGATCTCAAGCAGATGTTTGAGTTGCTTTGTATACAACGACGGTCAAATTCAGATGCGTTTTGCATTTCATGCCAGCCAACACACCCTTGGCGAAGTATCGCTAGGACCGAGGCGTTGTGCACTCGCCCCTTTTAAGCGTAGGTAGTTATCCACGATCGTTACAAATACCCCAGACAGACCAGTGACGTTCTTTCTTTAGCAGTGCAGGAGCCCATTTCTGAAGTCATGTCACCACCACTAGAGGTGTTGTATTCAGGGTAGATAAAGCAACTCACAACCCCAAATGCCTCATCCAAGAAAGCTGGAGAAGTTGTCGAGGTAGGCCAATCTTGCACAAGAACCTTGCCGTTAACTGATGAGGAGTACAGATGATATCTGCTTGCTTTTAACGTAAGAGTATCTACTTTTACCCCATCCACGCAATCCAGGCCATGGAGTCATCTGTAAGGGGATACAGCTGCACCACCATGAGTGACTCATCAAATGGTAATTAATAAGATGGCACTGATTACGATATTAGACAGTTTTGGTGAACTCCACTGGTTATTTCGAAGCTTCACAGTTGAAAGTTGTACACTCGAAAGCATCCAGACGCTTCTCTCTGTATGCTCTTCAAAGCCCTCCGAAACGTATCTGGTACACCATCATAGGCGATTAGGTCGCAAAGAGCCGCTTTGACCATCGCGTCGAAAGCAACACAAATGTCAGGGAAGGCAACGATCATATACCACTGGACAACGTGTCTGTGCCTCGAGATTTGTCTGAACCACTTCCGATGTGGAGCCCAGCCCTCTTCTCGCGATGATTAAGCGCACGCATGCAAAATATTATTCAGAGAACAACAACTGCCAGAATCTCGGCATCGTGATGTTTTCAGCCGTCCGTCCTCCGGCATTTTTGGCACTCAGAGAGTCAGTGTTTTTTACCCGAAGGTGCGGAAAAATTTGTGGATGGAGGGCGGTCCGTCAACCGCTTGAACAAAGCACTACCACCTACCTTAAAAAGCTCCGATGGAACCAATCCTTCCTTCTTAATTGGGCCAAGTTTGAACGGGTTGCAGAACCGCTGCAAAGAGCTGAACTCCCAAACCAGTCGAAATGGAACCTAGAGTGTTTTACTTATTGGTTCATACATCGAATGAGATTCGAACGTTCAATCGAAATCAGAAGCACTTATACTTTTTTTACGATCAACAAATCCTGTCAAATAGACTTGATGACGGTGGAAATTCGTTTAGACTAGTCCCGTTTTTTTCTTGTTTGCTCCTCCGGACCTCACGATCTTTCGAAGTTCCCCTTGATGACAGACAAATTACAGTCTGTAGCACGGTATTCTGAATGCAGTCAGGAGGACTGGTCCTCTTTAGCTGAACAGATTTGTTGAAAATTCACTCATTGGGGGCATGGTGACAATGGATGCCAATTTTTGCCACAGCTCCACAGATTATGGGTTTGATTGACGAGACATACATTAAATCAGAGGATAATATGGGATGGACGAAATGTATTCATTTGATTTCACTTAGAACGTATGGTTTATGGGACCTCGGGGGCTACGCCTACCTACTGAGCCCCGAGAAGGAAGAGGCCGGTAGTGGGCTGTTGGTGTTTTCAGCAACCTTATAAGTAATGTGTTATGTCAAGGATACTATGGGATATTTGCGAGAAATTTGGACCGATCATGTAAACTTGAGCGCACCAGAAGTTGGGATAATGGAAAGAACGATGCTTTAGATAAAAATATCTACCGCATACATTTCGTCAAGCGTCAGCTTTAGGTAACAAAGCAAACGAAACAGTTGCGCCGTTCCTGTAGACACCACATCTCAGTTACATCCACATGACTATGCATCACACTCATGAGAAATAGACGACTGTACGGTCTAATTGGCTCGGTCCAGTGTTTTGAATTCAGCACTAAAAATCCCTAAACTGGGATTGGAAGGTTGTCGCGAGGGCAGACGACAGACCCTTCCTTCGCTTTAATCGATATCTGCCTTAAAATAGTCTACTGAGATTGTTGTAAGTAGCCGAAATAATTCCATCTTTGGTGTCGCACCACAGTGACCGCCAGTAAATAGGAACAGGGTGGGGCTGAGATGATTCCGACTGACTGCTGCTGAAAAATTTCTATGCTGATGATTGATAAGGAAAATGCCGTCCAAACAGGTGTTTCAACGGTTTGCCTCTTTTCAAACCACTGGCTAATATTGTTTAATCGATCGTGTGCCAGTCTGACCGACTTGGAAAAAAAATGAATGCATTCGGGTGTGGACAGGCGTGACTAGGATCGATTTAGGCAATAGAACACTCAGGAAGCGGCTTATTCTGAATACACCTTGTAACCGGCAAATGCCTCAATAAGGCTAGCCTCAGTCCGTTGGCGTGGGTGTAGTTTGCACAGGAATTGCGAAAAAAAATAATATGTCGAGGTCACCAAACCCATAAATGATGTATTCGTGTAAACACTTCGTCTGGATTTCCAGACATAGAATTTTGAGTCACATGTAAGATGACGACGACCCAGAATAGTAAAAGTAAGAATTGGGTTCGAAAGTCTAATGTACTGTCTACACAAAGGTGAACAAAAGTACACGAAAACTTCAAGTGCCCATTTTCTCAGGGTCAAAATGTGCGCAGGTTTGTCACTGACCGACACAGCGCACACAAGATAACGGAATGATTGTTCGGTGGTGTGGGTTGTAGTCGTCCTACCCGAGATCAGACTCGTAGTTCTGATTAGTGTTGCGACCACACGGATGTCATGGTTGGGTAGGTCAGAATAGACCGAGCAGATGGATTACAAATGCGGATGAATAAATAGGTGCAGTAAAATCCTCACACACGCACACACACATGCAACCATATCAGTGTTGGGCGGAACGGCCATTGTGGCAAGACAAATGACGGGAGCGAAGGTCGTGACAGAGGAAAAAACAGTGGAAATCAATAAGCGCACGGGCGGAGAAGGTAAATAAATAGGTACTTAGATTCAATTATTGGACTTCCCTCTTCTGATGTCCTCATTGGGTCGCATATAATGGGAGTACGCCCACTCGTGACAATACAGGGTTATCATAGTTGGATTCCTCTGGAGAGACCACACATCAGAAGAGGAGGCTTTAGGTTGATCCTTTGGAGTTTCGAGTGAATTTTATGGACCTGGAGAGACCACCCATCAGCTCGGATAACAGACGAGTTTCTGAGGGATTACTTAGATAGAAAGACTGTTCAGAAGACAGCAGAATTTCAGCAACCTCGCTTGTGCGACAACTGGTCAGGAGGTTTGATGTTCCTGAAGGTTCCATATTGCAAGCCCTGAAGATCTTTCATGAGGAGCCCAAACAGAAGAACTGTTTGGTGTACCGTTGTGGGTTAGTTTGACCGGCACTCAGTCAGGTGTGCGGTGTGGTTGTCCAATGTAGACAGGGGCGCACACCGACTGCACTACGAATTCTGCTCTCCCTATTTCACGTAGCATTGCTGGTACTTGACATTGTTCGGTTTGAAATTCACTCAAACGTTGGAAATTATGTGACTAGCATCAAATCCCCAAAAAGTGATTTGCAGCACAGTAGCAGAAAATGTTGTGCTCTCTTTTGACAACTAAGTACAATCCACGCTCTCCAACAGCTTGACGAAGCTGTCATACATCACGTCACGCAAACGATCGGATATTCTCTATATAAGTAAGATCTATGGGTATCTACGACGAACTAGTTCAACGTGCTAGAAAATACGTGATGACGTGTAGCGCATTAGACAGCTGGCCTCCGATGACTTCATGATGTTCTCTTCTGGTCTACGAGGAAATTGCGACTGGAAACCTATGCGTGACTGATGAATGGAAATGCCCGAAAATTTAGAAAAAGGTGCGCCCTGTTTCAACCCGCTGTTGATTAGGTCCGGACGGCCTGGCAACTCATGGATATCTGGATAATAATCGATACTTACAAAGGATCCTATCACCACCGAGCAAGTGGATTTTGCTTTAACCAGTGTTTACGCTACACATGTGGGTAGGTGTTGGGAAGCTCAGTCATGGGAGGTCTTGACCGATCCCATCACAATTCTCACAGAGGCAAAAGCACCGTGCAGTAGGGTTTTTTGGGATCCGGTTTCACTTTCACTGAAAAGGCATCCAACACTGATCGGAAACTCTGACGGCTATTTTCCGAGAGTGCTTTCCTTCAGAACCGGAAGGGTTTCCAGTAGTCGTGGACGAAGGAAAATTAGTCAGGCGAAGTGGATAATGTAACATCTATTGTACTGACGTCGATGAAAGCATTTTGAAGCGAGAATAACTATGGTCACGGGTATGGAAACAGTCCAGAGGCTGTGAATCTTTTGAACGACTGCCATTGCGAGCCATTTGGAGGAGGTGGTAGTGAAGGCAGATGCAGAAATTTCTCCCAAAAATTTCTCTCCCTTAGCAGAAGTCAACTCTGAGCAAGGGCGCCTTTTGGTAGGCCATTAGATTGTTCTCCAGAAGGAGATATCACACGAGGGTTCGGCCGATCAGAGGAGAAGTGAGAGAACTGTTGCTTTGAACAAGATGAACTACAGCCAAGCGTTATTTCAGTCTCGAAACGACCTTTGTTCATTGACGTAAAATACTAGGGACGGAAATCTTGTGGCTGCACAACTTTTTAACCGTATGTAGGGAAACGCACGGTAGCTGAAGACAGTGCGTAACAAGTCAAAGCGAGACAGATACAGCGGTACTTATGGAGCATAGTCGTATCCTAATGCACTCCACTCGAGGGCATAAAGTAACCTTCAGCGTTTGTCCTATATGAAGAGAGAAAGTGATTAATTACAGTGGAGATGTAATGGATCGGGCAGGCCGGACTGACAGTTAGTCAAAGTGAATCGGAACACGAATAGATTACTGTGTGTAATTCTTTGCATTATAGACGGCTGGAATGTCCTGACTTTGTTAAGCTGACATTCCAAATCACACAGTATACTCTGCGAATGGTGTACACAGACGCATACTATGCCCAGTCAACTACCCAAATATCGGAATAGCTTGAAGTTGGCACAAAAGCGAGCACTGGTTCGCGTCTTTGGCAACCGTAACTATAGGTCTCAACTCACAGACATCATAAAGGAGGAGGTAGTTTCTAAGCAAGCTCGTTTTGGAATCGGCGAGCGCACGAATAGGTATCGAAGGCTATGGAAAACATCCAAGTTTCCCATAATAGAAACTTAGGACTAAACCAAAGAAAGTGCTGTGTTGTGTCAGTAAACCTTCGTAAACTTTTGAAATCAGTGCTGAAGAATAAAGCGAGTTGTGGAAGATTGGATCCACGTGGATGGTGTTAGCAACGAATTAGTTGGAGACCGAAGGATCAAGCAAAATACTGTGCCACAATTCTTAGTCGCACTCAGTAGGTCATAAATCCGATGTGCTGTGTGTTCAAAACCTTGTGTGTTTGATTTTTCAGTCTGTAAAAAAACAATGTCGTTGTATATGGACTTCGAGGTTTATTTAATTTACTTTGCGCCTGCATCGATATAGGCCAGCACTCCTGAACTCACAATAGGATGAGCAGAGTACTGGCGTCTAACTCCCGCTCCATAAGGAGACTGTCACAGGTGTGTTCAGTCTCCTTTGGGGCGAGGATTACCGCTAGGTCGTTAGTGATGGGAATACCGTTGAGGACACTACAGGAGAATCACTTCGGGGGGGGGGGGGGGTATTCGATTGTATTCGGTCATGCAATGGGTACTTTACTCGAAGATTGCATTGTGCGCAATCAACTGCAGTGATTATGCATTCCAAGTTATTGTGTACCGGAGAGAGGGTTGCCTTCCCCACCGAACTCAGAGCGGTGCAAACCATGGATGGGCTAACGTGTGAGATGGAAAGTATGAAACAGAAAACGATGACGTTTTTACAACCGGAACCTCAGGATGTGGTCTCCACTACCGTCCTAATGAATTGCGTATCTTGAATAGAACCAGAAACCATGGGTTGCGGAGTTGTGAGGTTCTTCTTCGATTCAAAATGAGTGCTGAAGACACGGCCACAAATGACAAGTCAACAATAACTCTCCCATTCCGCTTTCCCTTCCGCAAGGAAGTAAATAAGCATTACTGTACTCAGCGAAGTCCATCGTTAACAATGTTGTCATTGTTAACAATGACGATGAGGATGATCGCTTGGGAGGACTTTTCAGCCGACACTATGAAAGAAACAAACTTCACATTAAAACCCACAATCTGGTTGATTAAGAAAAAAATGGATGCAGTTCACTATATGCATGGTGTTATACTGAGGGAGGTGCGATATTACTTAAAGGAATTGAAGTATAATGCCGGTACCTCGTTAATAAACAAGTAACTGGTGCCGGCTTTCGTTTGTTTAGGTCGTCTGGTGGCTTCTGCACGTCCACCCACCGATCTTATTTCTACATCGAGGCCAAAGTATGGCGCACAGCACTACATTCGGCTCAGTACAAACCATCTGCGGCCACCCTACTGTGCGCAGGCACTCAGTGGCTTGACCACGCTTGAGCGGCAAATCCGATTCGGATGCCAGCTATTCATATGATTTATAGACAACCCAGTGATGGGTTAGTAGGTGGTGAAATTGAAAAACTCGTGCCAGTTTACCGTAGGGTCTCAAACTGTCATCCATAGTTAACCAGTCAGGACAGCTATACAAATAGAGCAAGCGAAAACGGACGATTGATCTCTACAAAGTGTATGAAGGAAAAACGCTCACGTGGTAGCAACTAGTAGAATCGATCTGTTGCGCAGCCGGGCACCGAACGCACGCAGAGAGAATGATGCAAAATCGTAAGAGCACAAATTAGTGGCGGTTGTAATGGCAGAAGGTACAAAAGCGGTGTAAGGGACTTTACACACTTATTGGCAAACTTCTGTTGTGAATTCCTGAACGCGTCTAAAACCTAACTAACCAAACTTTCGTAACTGTACATGTCATGAATAACTAAGGATTTGGAGTTCTTCTCCGAGGCTAAGCAGAAAAAAGAAAAACCACAGATGGAGCATAGTTTGGCAGAAGATTCAAGTTTCTAACATAGACGAGGCTTACTTCCAAAATCCCCATGTACAGATTGGTAAATCCACCAGCGTGGATAACCTTTGGTCGGACAATCATGGTACGAGCAGAAATGGATAGGTATTCGGGATCGTTGGACGCTCCATTCTCACCAATATTAGGCATTGGGAGGAAACCAAACGTTCGTTCGGAAAACTCCAGCAACTCAGAACTTGGTTTTACGGATAGCGTAACTGAAGAACCAAAAGTGCGTATCAACTGCACAACGTCAGTGAGGGGAAGGTGTTGTGTATCATTGTCATTCACGGCAACGAGCCGGTCACCAGGGAGCAATCCAATGCTAACACCAGAGGGCCCTGGTTCTGAAAAGAGCGCCTACAGAATAGAAATATTGAGCACACATATAAATAGTGATCATGAATGGTGCACACAGCTGTCAGACGAACTAACGCTATTGGTCCAAAAATGAAGACTTGACATGTCCAGATCTGAGGCAATTAAGTTGAGGAATGTGAAGAACGCAAGGAACAAATGAAAACTGTTGGAATTTCAAGCAATGACCCACAAAATGGGCATGAGTAACTGACATCGAGTAGGGTGGGTCTGTTTGGCTCACGTCATTCAGGAGTAATTTAGTATCCACAGGACAAACAGAACCCGATTTCAACAAGACAAAGCGAGCTTATGATGCTGGAAAAGAAAACAATAAACTGAAGAATCGTCATGCCAATACCGAATGGAATCATGGGGAAATACGGAGCATCACATTATCATGGTATGATTGCTATGGGTGGTAAGAAGAAAACAGTCAACCAACCGCATCTCTGAACAAACATACAGAGGGGTTTGTGTGTTTGGTGAAGTTGAAAACCATAAGACTGGTACGACTCTCCACTTGATGAGAATCGAAGCAGTTTGCTATATAAGGGGGGTTACTATACTATCCGTAAATTTACAGATTTTTCGACGTTAAGCTTTTTTCAAAATATTCGGGCAAATCAAGTGTTCATCGTAATTTATAATTGGTAGGAAAAACTCTCCTGCAGTGACGGCGCCACTAACGAACAGTCGTTGTAAATGGGTGGACACTGTAGTTGGTATCATAAACTAACCCTTTTGTGTGCATTAGGATGCATGGGTTATGGCCAAAAGTGGTCTCTTCTTCAAGGTGCTTCCTTCGAAAAGGGATTTCAGCCGCTGAGGTACACTTCGGAGTGGCTCGCTCCGAGAATGACCTCACCGGAAACGGACAACTGCATTGATTTATCCTTCCAACAGACACCGTCAAAAGGAATTCCTCAAAATGTTCCTTCTCCGTCGTTATCTCATCTAATTTTGAGCTGCTTAACTGGTTGTCTTCTGATGTTTCAATCAAATGAAGAACACCGCTGGTAGCATAATTTTAAAGAGAAATCCACTGGTACACCGAAGCCAGCATGGTGACCAGATACCAGGGCCCCTGCATTCAATGGAATTATGTGCATATAACTTATTTACGATTTATATTTTTTAAATTTATAATTTAATTCAATTTTAATTTTTAATAATATTTATAATCTATAATTAACGACAACGGCAAGAAGGCACAGCTGACGAGACGTTGCCATTTCACACACTTTCAGCAATCGTCAACACAAAATATCAGTCGTTCGGCTGAAACATCCTTTCGGTGCCTAGATGCCACGCCACCCGAGCGAAGCACGAGGGCTGAGATACTGCCAGGTTGCCCAAGCCTAGACAGGAGCAGTCGAGATGCAGAGGCTGGGTTCGAACCACGGAACATCCATTGGCTTACCCCTAATGCTCAATCCGATGCTCGTGCAAGGTTCACTATTCTGCCTGCTCAATAAGATCTTCATATTTCAATTTTGACAACCAGCAATTAGGATGGACAACAACCACGTATGGTTCAACATTTTAAAAAATGAAAAGAACCCAGAAGTGGCCCAATCTAGCATTGTGTTAGTCTTGGTGATCGTTTTCAAGGTTTGGTAAACCATCTGGAACGATTACCACTCAATCGGTTCCATACATCTTCCGCAGTGTCCTCGTTTTCTGGACTGAATGGTTATCTGATGCGGTACTCTGGGAATCGGATGATTATAAGAACGATGTGCGAATCTCTTAGCAAACATGAAACTACGTTTACTCATCACGTTCGATGAGCGTAACTGAGTTTGTTTGGGAGCGCAGTCCTGTACTGTCACTGTATTCACCTCGTACAAAAACAGCTAACCCCCTTTTCCAACCCGAAAGATGACCTGTCAATCACTCGAACTTAAATCCAGGTAACCACCAGCGCATCTTATTTCGAGGGCAACGCACATTCGTGAAAAACAGTGTGCAATTTGTTTTACGCTGATTGGTCAACAAGCGTTGCGATTCGCAAGAACGACCTTTCTAGACATCTGCATGTCACATATGGGAGAGATAGTACAATATGTTTCACGAGTATGTTTGCTGAATTTGCGCGCACTCACCGTTATGCTTCTGCTAGGGTGCACTCTGTCCCGCAGATTTCCGCCAAAAATCTTCCGATTCCAACATTCCTCGTCACTCTCGGTGGGCATTTTCGAATGATAGTAATGCAACACCCAGCATGTGGTTCGTAGCATTCTAATGACTATTTCATGGAGGAGAGCCTTGATTAACTAACGTGACCGAATTGACGAAAGAAGGTAAAAACAAGGGCAGAACAACAACCTGACAAAAGCCCCATTACTTTTACAATAGTGTATGCTGAAAGAACCAGAAATGCTACTGGAGTCTAATTAGGTGTAAGTTGAACCCAATGCCTAACAGCTGAAAAGGTTGATCTGTCTTCCTTTTGGAGAGGATAGATGGAGGGCTCGAAGAGTTGGGGATTTGAAGAACCAAACGTGTCAAAATATTGGTAGCTCCGATGAGTTTATTGGTTGTTGATCAGGTGGTTATTCATTTGTTCGCCGAGCCTGGTAGTCAGATTGCAAACGTTTCATCACCAAACGAGGAGATATCATTAACTCACCCAACCGCTCACTGATGGTGACAAAACGTTTGCGAGTTAACTGCGATTTTCGGCGAACGGATCAACAGCCACCAGAACAATAACCAAGGAACAAGGACCCAGACATAAACTAACTGAATGCTTGATGTATTGAAGGTCGGGAAATTGGTCTTTATTAGTTTAAATTGATAGAATTGAGTAAACATCGTTCGAAATTGCACCCCTGAAACTTAGAGGGAGCGGAACAGTTGATGCAAATCTGGACAGACATTACTCATGATAATAGCGAAAAAATAGGGGATAACGTGCTATATCTTGAAGACAAAAAAGGAAACGGAGATTGTAAGTGATAGAATATCAATGAGATGAATTGCTTTTTTCAATACGGTTCGACAGAGCTTGCAAGATTACTTCAGCGTGCAGCGATTCTGATAGCTATAGAGCACAGAAAATTAGAGGGGGAGGGGAGTACTTGTGGGCATAGAAGAGAACAGCTCCGTTCTTGAATGTACTTACAGCGATCTATTCTAGGTGAGTGAAATAAGAAAGTATAATAGAGGAGGAGGTGTCGAGAATACTATCTAGGCGGGTAATATGAAGAAAAGTGGTGAACTGTGCAGAAGGAAAACGCGGGGATTTGAAGCGGTTGGACATCACAGTGCTTGAAATGATCCAGCCACGAATTCCGGGGAGCTCAGCGTTTACAGTACTGATTATGTGTACACGGCCGTTCGGAGTTCGAAGAGAGGCAGAGCGTGGGGAAGGACAGAAAATGGAATAGCGGACGGCGGCATTGTCAGTAAACGCGTGAATTATGGAGGGAACAGACTGTCGCTCTGTGACAAATATAGGATGGAAGAAGGAAAAGAGCCTTAGAGGACCGTTTTGCTGGCGTTGCGAATCGTGGAACCAAACCCAGTGAAGCGCATATTAACTGGTCGGTCTCTCAATGGACTTCCAAGTCCGACTGATCAAGCTCGGATATAACAAGCTTGGCCGTTTGGAAAGATCCGTGTGCCATTTTACCAAACTTGTCAAACGTGAAAGAACACAGATTCGGTATATACGCCAGCAGATCCCCAGGGGACGGTCTCATCTGAACCCGTACTAGTGGTCAGTCAGTACAGCAGTGTTCTTTAAATAACGCATCAACATCTTGGTTAGCAGAGATTCCACGGATTCGGTAAAGACGGAATGGTGGAAATAAAACAAAGGGATCTGAGTAAGGTCTACGCTAAGGAATGGAGAAGAAGGAATGGCTTCTAGTAATGTGAGAAAATATCCGGAATTAAGGACATAATGAAGCTATGATGGAGGCTAGTTCAGAAGCACAAATCTAAAACAAAACAGAAGGAATATCACCAACGTCGGAAAGTTTGGAAACGTGGAGGGAGAGAGAGGAGAGATCTGCGGACGCCGCACATGGAAATGATGGGCATTTTGTTGCATGGTGATCAAAGGTAAACAGGTGACCCAGAGGGTTCAGAAGTGTTGGAGTTATGAGAAATGTGATTCACGAAGATGTCACCTTCCCCTTGAGGAAGGAACCTGAGGATATCATAGGAGTCAGAAATGGAAATGAACGAAAAAGTGCAAAAATTACAGATAACTGCTTTCCCTAGGCTCCAGGGGGAGAAGCTTCCGGTGGAGGTAATCGGTAGCTGGTCAGTCTTGCGACTGATGAGTGTCTTTCACTCTGTCGATGCCTTGCAGGAGGCTTGGTGAGAAACGTGATCAGAGTGGATAGAAGGACTACTAAGCCAAATTTTAGGCACGCAATCCTTAAGGGAAACAACAAACAGATAGAAGAATACTCTCCGGGTCTAGAATCGAAATCCCCAGGAAACACGCCGAAAGAAAGCAGGCTGCGTAGGCAAAGTCGGGTGTGAAAATGTGATAAGGAGATGATCGGAAGACCCAAGTAAAGCGAAAGCACGCAGACTATACGGAGTGAAGTTGTTGGTGCGGAAAAGACCAAGGGCAGTGGAGCTTGACTGTCACGGTTCGGGGAGCGAGACATAGGTTGAGATTACCAACTGAAGAAAAAACACTCCACCTCGTGGCCAACTTGAACAGTGACGTTTAGGGAGGCAACCTATCGAAAGTTACGAGGGTTACCGAGAATACAGAATACAGCAGATTGAAGAATGTACTCACAGCTGACACTCAGGAGGGGACAGAAGCGTCAGTAACACAGGAATGGAGCTAATAAACCTGTTACTTCGAACAAAAGGCAACTTTAACCGAAAAAGGAGTGTGGATGAATCAAACGAGGACAAGTGAGCGACTGATAAAGAAGGTGGATCCTATTGCTACCTCTACCTTTGGAAGGTAACAGCGAAAAAGTGCGATTCAGGAAATGGTTCCGGAGAGTTGAGTTTCGGTTAGAAACAAGACCGGAAGTGAGGGCACATAGTGGGAGGGGGAGGGGCAGAATAAATATCCTTACTGGGCCGAGTTGGTGACAAAATAAGACTGAGAGTTGGGGGCGAGTAGGCCATAGCACGTCATATACCATAGTCATTTGCTGTGTTAATCTGGAACCCGACCCTGGGAGAGTTTCAAGCTTGATAAGGATCCCTTCGGCTGAACGGATGACACCACAGAAAATGGTCACCGAAGAGAGACCCTTCAGTTTGGCTCCCAGGAACGTCAAAGTGTATGAAAGATATTTTTCCTTCACTCATTCCTGCCAACTGTAAATTCTCCGTCGTCTAACGGGCTGTCCAATTTTGAAACCCTCTTCAGACTTTTTTCACCATCAATAGCTCCTATTTTTTTGGGTACACCAGGTAACGTACGCCTGTCAAAACTAATTCAACGTTTGGGTGATGGTGTTTACGTGTTAGCGTTTCACTGTTATCTTGTGTCTACGCGGCCAGTTGTCACTACATGCGGTCTAAGGGCCTTCCCGTATAATCCATTTTAGAAGCATCGGCTATGAACAGCACGACAAAGAATCCAGGGTACTGTTCTTAGGGTACAAACTGATAACATGGTTACTTTTTTTAAAAAAACCGTCAAGTTAGGGATTTAGAGAAACACATGCTGAGAGCAAAAGACGCAAGAAATATATCAACTACAACCACAGTTAATAGATGAAAATATACGGTGTGCACACCAGAAAATAACACGGGAGTGAAGAGTGGGGTTGCTATAGAGGACTGGTTTAGACCGACTAACTTACACTAATGGGATGGAGCGTGGAAATCCGTTCGCGGTTAGCTTTGCAAGGACAGAAATAGATGAGTCCTGTCATATATGCCAGTACCGTGTTCCCTAGAGAAAACTTCGCTGATCAAAGCTATTACCTATATTCACTGCATTGAATTCGGCGGGTTTTCTTCAGAGGTCCTTCAATACGTGGTTTCTGGATTGGATTGACCAATAATAATGGTACAGAGCATGTAGTCAAGATGGTGATTTGGGTGTGGGCGAGGTGGTGGTTAGAGCGCGAATTTACTGACCAGAAGGTCCGTGGTTCGAACCCGACCTATCTCGAAATCTCCTGTCTAGGCTTGGCCAACCTGGCAGTATCCCGGCCTTCGTGCTTCCTTCGGGTGGCATGATAGCTGGGCACCGAAGGTGTGTTACAGCTGAACGATTACAAAAGCATGTGGGGCCAGCTGAGCGTAGCTCATACACATACAGATGTAGATCAACGTATCCAACCATCATCCTCATCAGCTACATCTTCATGGTTAGCTAAAAACCATGTACTAATCGAACAGCTGTCTCACCAAACTATGACTCGCCGAACGGACCGGCGATGGTAAGCAGAAACCAATTAATAGAGTAAGACTCATTGGATTTAGAGTGCTATACAATGAAACTGAATGTCGAGCAACAGAAGCATTTTCCACGATGAAGATAGTGACTAAAAAACGACACGATCCACAAAGAGTGATGACAGCAGGGGTAAAAAGAATGCTCTACTAAAGTACTTCGAAAAAACTTAGCAAGAGTCCGTTAGGCTTGACATGAAGTCAGTCGTGTAGAACCACCTACTTGTGTGCGAAATTCCAAAAATTGGCCATCCAGGGTGACCTCCCGTCGTTCGACATACAATCCCCGACGGAGTAACATTCCAAAGCCTTGATCTGGATCCTTGTTAAGAGAAACAGCGAAAACGAGGTTCGATTCAGCAGGGGACCATAAAATAGGAGCCCGTCGACGGCTTGAGGTAGATGGAGCTTCATCTGACAGGGTGGAATTTGCTGTTGGATCCTTAGAGTGTTCGAACACCTGTGTGATAAATGGCGACAATCGCCAAATGAAAGACTAACCTGGCCTGGAATAGTTTCGTGTCGTTCCTGTGATGTGGGTTGTACGATTTGTGAGTGACTGGCATTTGGCTTTCCTTAAAGGCACTAGTAAAATTCTACACAAACGTACCAAAAATTTCTTCATGAAAACGGTGAATTTCATCTTGAGTTGGTCGGCGACCAGATGAAGAAGAACATTCTTGCAGTTCGGTCATTTCGGGAAATAATCATCTCATAGGCATTTTTTCAGCAGTTGATTGCGGCAATGCCTGTTCGTTTTTGCTCACAATATAACATAAGGTAGAGTTCGAGGATCTGAGACTGAAAGGAAGAAGCAGGGAGGTCTGACGTGATGAAGGTCACGGGTTTTTTGTATTGGTCTACTTTTGAATCGTGCGTCGAAAGCCATAATCGAGAAACTGTGGATCCCATGCCTGAATTTCTTCGCTCATCAGAGAAGCTTCCAGAATCATTTCATAAATATTCCGAACATTCTTAGTGAATGAACTATGATTGCAACTATGATTGCCATAACACCAAGTTTTCATGGTTCGCCTACCGTTAATAGTTACTCGGAAAACGTGTTCTTCAGGAATTGTACAATCTCGTACGCGGCGCGGATGTGCAATCCGTTATTATCTATGAGTTTCAGCTCAAGAAAAGCTCAAGAAGCAATAACGTCGCGATACTGCTTAAAAGCGAAATTCGTATATAAAAAATTACTTGAAATCTTTGCGACGACTGACAGTTCCAGGATCCTCTGCGAAACTCAACTATACAAAGAAGTAACGTATCAAGTTGTTTTTCTGTGAGCAGGTGTTATTGATGTTGTACGTTCTTATGTTGCGTATGTGTGCATGCCAACGACTGCTGATCGGTTATCTACAGTTCAAACGTAGTGAGTTAAAATCCAACTCACGTACTTTGTATACCTCCCAACAATAGACTTTTCCGCTTCTAATATGGATTGACGTGGTCTTGTATGATGAATTCTAACTAAAGAGACCTCGCTTCCCGAAAAACAAAATGGCCAAGTAAAACTCAGCAAACACACTTATGTGCTTCCGGTCATTGACTATTCAACAATGAACTTTTGTCTATTCATGGAACACTATGAAAATAAGTGGCCCTAAGTTATCAGTAATCTCAGTGAAACGTATTGCCCTAGTGGGACGAAGACCTGCGTTTCCCACTGAGGCAGCATGGGACAGTCGATAGAGGGGTGTTTAGCTTTAAGCCTCTGCTGCACACTCCAGGGGATACTAGTACGTCACCGCCCCTTTAAAGGGAGCTAGAAATGACCATACCACACACCTTTGAGCATGACCGTAGGAAGGTCTGTTGCACCTGGTCATTTAAGTGGAATTTTCGGGTATTGGAGACTGCCGCTTCGTCAGGAACGGAGGCGCTAGCTATTCAGCGTCCACAAAAAACCGTGGCTTGGATATACGAGTGTACTGGTAGTGAACTAGAAAAGCGGAGAAAGAAAACTCACCAAAAATACGTACTATAGTGGCGAAGACAATAGTGGCACTTGGAAGTTTAATGCATATAGAGTAATTCTGCATACTTTCGTCCCAAGTCCTAGCTCCATTGCCTTCACAATGCAGTATAGCTTTGACAAGTTCCCAAAAGTAATGCCGTGCAAATATCCTGGTTTTAACTATCGGTAAAACTATGCTGATTAGTCGATAGGTTGGGATACGATGGGATGGCTTATCAGAAGAGTTGATGATATCAACGTTTAATGTTGACTAATAGTACAGGCACCTCCGCTGTGGCGTCTCCCCATGAGAAGTAGGTTCAATGTTTTGAAAACCAAAAGGTCTCTATTTTTGTTGTGGGCTTTTTATTCCTCAAGAGGATATTGCGATGTATGAGATTCGGCACTGCCAGGATGCCTCATAAGCGGAAGTATTGCCCGGTGAGAATTTCCCGTTAGAGGTACACGCTCAGGATATCCCGAAAAATTTTCTTCGTGGCATACTCGTCGCATATGGTCAATGAATTATGCCACGCATTTTCGAACAGCTTTTGTGAGAGAGGGGTTAAAATGTTCAAGTTCGCTCGAAGTGAATGTTACAGACAAACGGCGCCCTTTAACATCCGTGCTTCATGTACCATGGCGCAAAATGTTAAACCTGTTTGATTGTCATCGACAGCCATTATCTAGGTCATTAGCAGCCTACGGATATTCTATTTCGTTAAACTTAAATAGATTCGCTGAACATGATAACTTATTCAGGAAAGGAGTGCTCCTATACTGAAGGGGGAATGAAGATTAATAGGAACTAAAGAACACTGAGTTGCCGTATGGTACTTCACCCTACCTTCGGTCGTTTTATCCTTGACCGGCATTGTTCCGAAGAATGGAGCTGAGGCTCAATTCAAAACTATTCGATGAAACTGACGGAGTTAGCATTTGTACAGATATCAGTGCATATCCGTGACAGGTGAAAATCTAATGGTGCTTCGAAGTGATGATGAAAGATGTCCGCACAGCTGTTACCACATGTTGGCTACATGACGTGGAAACTTTACGGCAAGCAGTTCGGTTGTCATGGTGGTTTGGCTCCAGTGGATGGCCGCACAGTCGTGTGGCAAGCTTTTACAGGAGTGATTGGATATGTTTAGAACTGTGTACAGAAAAAAGGGATCACCATAAATTAACCACTGGCAAAGCCTCTAGTAGCAAGGTTTTGTCCATCAAGTAAAAACACGCTTGGTCGTATGTTCTTGTGAGGATTCCAAAAGTCGCTGATCACACGGTGATCGATGCCTTAGGGCAAGAGTGGCATATCCAGCATGCGGTCTTGTGTAGGGAGTATCTGGAAGCTTAGTGGTTTGAAAATGTACGACAACCGTCTGATAAGGCCAAGCACACGGATTTTTATTCCCTTCCTTGCCGGCCACTGTAACGGATATGGAAGATTTGGTGCTAGTTCTAAGGTCAACATGATTTGGCACATGCCACCCGAGGTCCGTGTTGAGATGGAGAGTGCATTTAAGTCAGAACGACCACACACAAGGTTGACGGTAGCTGTCCAGCCGTAAAACACGTACATATCCTGCCAAAGTGGTTGGTAAACCCACCAAGATGTTGTCATATGCCAGAATTTGGTGCCATCAGCACAGCGGACCAATGGGGAACACAACCTGGCTGTGAGATCGTTGGTGAATATATTGGATAGAGGCGGTCCAAGAATAGAAACCTGAAGCACGTCGTTCAAAACCATCTGGGCTTTTGGGCAGCATCCATAATCTCCAGCGTTAATTAAGCGAGCTAAAGGATAACAGGATAACCGAACGGCATGAAAAGTTTCACATCTGGGCTTGTAGACTCAGGAGCATATTCTTTCCGCATCTTTCTTCCGTGGGTGCAGTTTTCATTTACAGGAAAAGCAAACAGTTTTCAATGGGTCTTAGCGTATCCATCAGAGATCTATTATGTACGGTAGGGAGAAAAGTTGATACAATAGGTACAGAGTGGAAGAGACATGGGCGCCTCAGGACTTCGTCCAACTCTTGATACAAAACAACCAGTTAGGGGTTCTAAAACCCAAAGCATCTGTTTCCCCCTTTGAAAATGAGGCACTTGGGGATTGGTTTCGGAGAACCGTTGTAGACTACGATGATAACACATTGTCTTCTCGAACTAAGGTGACACTGTAGTCACACAGGGGCCGGTATATGTACTGATATCAGAAGTGGAATGAAGATGGCGTATTATCCACGCACTGCCAAGCTTGCACATCCACTCCTTGGCTTTAACGAGGAAAGAAGGCCTTCAAAAGGCCTTGCGGTTTGCGGGTGGCTATGGAGGCAAAAGCCCCTTAAGTTCGGGGAGATTGTGAAGGATTATATCACGCTGTGCTGGGTATGACCATCCGATGGGTGAGGGGTTCCTGGTTTGCAACAGATTACAAAGGAGAGCGTGGTCACCGTGCTACCCGATTATCAATTATCACATGATGAGAGAGAAGTCTTGGAAATATAGACGAGAAGCACGAACAATTTCGCTGGAAGCGGGTGGTGTAAGTGCTTCCGAAATCATCATTCCGTCATTTGGACCGCTAGATTGAGGAATGACCAATTATTTCTCGATAGGAACTGATCGGATATAGGACATGGTACGGAACATAATTGGGTTACCATTCGCATATGTAGGGTCAGCAATCATGATAATGAGCGCATGCCGAGGTATTCCAGATCCGACATTAGATTGTCAGCAAATAAGGAATTGTTCAGTTGTCAGGAAGCCACTTTAAGTTACAGGTGGGCCGCACCAAAAACTGTCTGGCAGATGTTAGTAACGGTTAAAAAGTTGAAGACGAAAATTAGGTAAGGCATAATAGGCTTCTAGGGAGTTCACAATGGCACCACACAACTGCCCTATCGGTTTAGGTTACTGCTGTATCATCAGTTGCTGTGATTACAATTAAAAATGGTTTAGATCTATGGCAGTTACGCACCAGTATGTACTACCGGTGTTTTTCTGTCAGCAATGACGGCCTACATTTCAAGAGATGGAGCAAAGGTCCGTATGTTTCATCAGCAGATATCGGGAGTCGGTAACAAGGGATACCAAACTGGTGATGGGAATTGTGTACTGGCCTGTTGGACAGTGCTCTTATGGCATCAGAGTTTACGGGTTGGGGGATGCTGGTTTGAAAAGATATATATAGTGTTGTTTAGTTGGTATGTCCATTGGTTGGTAATTTCTGTTATGCTGTCGTATGGTTAGTCAAGTTGTTGGAATTGTAGACCCCTAAAAATGTAAGTTTGGGTACTTTTGCACACGCTGAATAGAAGACATTTGGGTTAAGTTCGTTAACTCTCTGCTGAGTCTGTTCAAGATCATTTACGTGAGAACTTGATTGTGGCGGTGGTGGCTTTCACTTCGCCATTTCGATATTGTGGAATGTAACCCTATGGATTCTCAAACCGTAAAACTTGTACCTCTTTGGCCTAAGGGGTCTTACTAGTCTACATTCTACGGGGTCACCATTAGTCATTTTTCGATCAGCATACGATGATCACGGTACCCCGTGCACAAATAATGCTGTTTAACTTCTCTATTTGCCTGAGGAAAATAATTCCTACTGCTGACTTTCTATCCAACAGATGTTGGGAATATTCAAACTAAAGAGTGCCTTCGTCGTAGCTGATATGCAGCGAGCAGCACGCTTTTTTACGGAGGCCGTAGTTTCCAGTGTCATAAAAAACGCGCAACATAAAGACACTGAATAAACCAGCGAGTGGTGAAGATGCTCCGATGGCGTTGAGTTGACAGCTCAGTCCACATTCTTGACTTCTACCTTTGAAGAATCCCTTCCCTCAGCAATGGGAACATGATTTACTGGGTATTTGCGAACATGACTGAATTTAGCTGTGCATATGTTCCATAAATACTGATCTTGTTGGTTCAGTTTGTAAAAATGATGACCCGACTAAAAACAGCCATCTTGAAGTAGAGATCTGTAACTTTTCTGCACAAGGTTTAACCGTGCCAAAGCGGGGCAGTCAGACGAAAAGTAGGTGGCCATGTACTACGAGTTACCGCATTACGAGGTGCTCTGGATGTAGAGTCACGTCGCCCTGTGCGATCGGAGATAAATTCTAAGCTGGGACTCAGTTTCATCTACGCCGTAACGGGGGGCAGGGGGAACGAGGGGCAGCGAATTTCTTTACTACGAGAAATCGTATTACGAGGTGGCCTGGAGGTGAGGTCGTACTGTCCCCTGCGATAGCAGTGTTATCAGGAAGGTCAGATTCCTGAAAGTAACCACCGAATGCCCGAAATCGATTGAGACTCTCAACTACTGTAGACGCGGACCAGACAGACAACACCCCCTCAATATGCAGCGCGTGACGGTCTTGTATCGAATCCAGACAGCGCAAAACAGCGTTAGACCAAGGTCAGACAGTGCCCCTTCAATAAAATAACTTTAGGCCGTAGTATTTTCGCACTCACGCACTCGCACTCGCTTGTTCGCAATAAAGCTGCTGTGTTCCTTATCGGTGAGTCTTTATCAGGCACTAGGCACTGGAGCGGGAACAGCAGTCAGATATAACAAGCGTGAACGCAGTAAGGCTTCCCTCCAGGAAACCAGCATATCCACATTTACGGAGACAGCGATGCTGCCTTCCCCCGAAGAAAGCGGGTTAGAAAAGGCAGGCCTTAAAAAACTGCACACTCCCGTTGCCCAAGGGTTGACCGTGGCCGCCACCGCATTACCCAATACGGTGGAAATACTTTTAAAACCAAAGAGTCTGCTGACTTTCAGAATATGCCTGCCGCACAAGGACTCAGACATTTGGGTCTTACTTCCTGCGGCCCTTTCTCCCTTCTTCCGGCCAGGCCAACCCCCTCCAGCCGATTTGATCAGACAGTTGAGTGAAAGGAGTCCTAAAAAACCCTACATTCTCCTACTGTCTTGTGGGCCAGACTTTCGAATCAAAGGCCACGGGAAGGTGTAATTTGCCCGCGCTTGAGATAGCTCAGTGGTTAAGGCGAAAAATTACTGACATGAATGTCCGTGGTTCGAGCCCGACCACGGCATCTCGACTGCTAAGCTTGAGCAACCTGGCAGTACCTCAACCCTCGTGTTCCTTCCCGTGGCATGGCAACCAGGCAACCAAAGGGTCACAGATGAACGACTTGATCATTCGCCCTTGCAGCCCTTTGTTCAGTGGCCCTCACCCACCTCTCCTCCTCACCCGTCGAATAATGTATTGCGGTCAACCCATCTGCCAGCCCTCTGATCATCATTCTGTGTATAAACTATCGCCCGGCAAAATCGACCAAAACATTCCTTCACTGAACCCAAAATGTATTGTCCACGTTGCAGCCTTCACTGTTCGTGCTTTCTATCAAGGCATCACTTGCTGAAACCTTGCTTCTCCTCTCTGCCAATGTGTGTTGTGTCCCCGAGACATGCATTCGAGGCGTCACCTAGGTTGTGCACCCCAAAAAGCTTAGGACCAGCCCAAATGTTCCACATTTCACTCATGGCGTATCTGGTGATCCTGACGCAATAGCTCATGTTACACACTGTGTAGGGATTGTAATCAGCTCCAAGGCTGAAAATGTTTTACTGGGCTGAATTGTCTGGTTAAATTAAGATCAATACACGCCGATGCGTTGAACCGTGTTTATTTGTCTTATGAGAAACACCCCGACAAACTCCAGTCCTGAATCTGAGAAGGGCCAGTTTTACCAAGGTCTCTCACGACTGCTTCGGTCACCGCGAAGAACGGACACAGTCTGGCGGGTGATACGAACACCCAAGTTGGACTAATAGGTGATAGATGTGAAGTTAATGCTCAGCGGACAAAAGGGGGTGATTTCATCAGTTAAGTGCTAAACCTCTCTTGTTCCTGACTAGTACGAACTTTCAGCACAACCGCCCACATTGGATTACTTGGAGGCTACCAACCGCAAGACATTCTTGACCACATTTGGACCATGTGGCTAGCAGTTGCCGATGTAGAGCCCAAATCAAAGATTGCAGTTGCTTACTAAGTACGCAAATTGACTCCGATCATGTCATTGTGCGGACTCGGTTATCCCTTCGCTTTCTGTCAGCAGTACGTGTGCCGAAGCAGAGCAACTCCGTTCACAAACTACGACAAGTTTCAGCAACTCTAGATTATCGAGTTGATCTGACCGGAAGGCTATTGGAAACGCACCGTCATGCTGGTGACGAAGATTGCTTGGAGGGTGAATTGGAGCGAGTGAAATAAGCTATGACATCGGCTTTCAAAACTGTTTGTCCAAGCCACCGACTTGACTTCATGGAAACTGGATATCGTCGAGATCAGATCTTATTTCTGCCAGAAAAGTCATACCAGCAACTAGCGACTACGATGGAGCGCATAATCAAGAACTTGGAGAGTGAAAAAACGCAGATGGATTTGGAAGACCCAGAAGATTGGAAATGCGTTCGCTTCAAGTAACTACCAAGCCTTGTTTCAGTTGATTCTATCAATTAGCTAAAATACAGGTGACTGCAAAACAATGCACGAAAAAGACGGAACAACAATTTATTCACAAAGTCGTCAGCTTGAGCGCTCGGCTGAATACTTCAAAGAACAGTTCAAGTGACCTTCTTCAACAAAAACTCTGCAGGGACCCAACACATCTCAACAGAACATCGACACCAGACCGCCGTCAACAACATAATTTGAGCGTGAACCATCATTCCTCCAACGCGACAAGGCACCCAGCCGGATGGTCTCCACCCTGCACTTTTCAGAGATGATAATGAAGCCATGGTGAATATTCTGATGAGTCTACTTCAGAAGGTTTCAAACGAAAACAAAAAACCAGTGGAATGGAGCGCCTCAACCATGGTTGCAGTCGCCTAAAAGGACACAGGAACGTCATGCGAAAAACGCCATGGAATCAACCTGGTGTCCGTCGCATCCAAGGTGCTCTCAGTCCAGGGTCGATCTATTGCCGGGAGACAAGCTCATGAGAATCAAACAAGTTTTCGCCCTACTGAGGGTGCGTCGACCAAATCTTCACCTTGAGAAAGCTCTTGAATGGCGTCACTCCTTAAGACGTCCAAAGCTAGCCATTTTTCTCAATCTGAGACTCTGTCGATCGTCAAAAATCTGTCGGGGTCTGGCGATCAAAGGCGTCCCTTCCAAATTTATATCCGTTATAGGGGCACTATATACGAACTTCGGAGGACGCGTACAAGTATACAGCAAGCTTTTGCATGAGTTCACCACATCCAGTGGTGCAAACTAATGCTACCCTCTCTCATCTTCTCCCTTCAGCTTTGTTGTCGATGTACTGCTTGGAACTTCCCCACTTGTCTCTGAAACCTCCGGGATCGAAATGCACCCGAGGCGTCCTCCCATGGGTACTGAGTATGAGGACCATACTGCTCTCCTTGGTTCAGATTGCTCAAAGGTGCAAACCATTTTGAACCTAAATACTTCTGCTGCACGGTTTGGCATGCGCTTCATACATGCAAAGCGCAAAGTGCCGCTACAAGATTGGTTGGGATGAAGCCCAAATCTCATGCTTACAGGCCAGCTAATCGACGTGGTAGACAAATGTGTTTACCCGGACAGTTGTGTAAGTCCTGGTAGACTGGCTAAAGGCGAGATTACTTCGCGACTCGGGAAAGCCAGGGCAGCTTTCTCCAACCCTCAAAACCTATGACACCGGCGTGACTTCAGTTTGTCTGTCAAGGGCAGAGTATACACTGCAGAGGTGCGAGCAATACTGCTTTATGGATCAGAAATGTGGCCTCTGCGCGCAGAGGACCCATGAAAACTGTCGGCGGTTGACCATCGGTGTCTCTGAATAATTGGCCGGGTCTCGTGGGGACAGTAGGTTAACAATACTGAGGTACGCAGGGCGGTTTGAGGGAAAAGGAACACTTCTAAGAAAGATATGTTACTCACGCTTCATAGGATACGCTGGTTATGACGTGTACTACGAATACCAGAAGACCATCTTCCTCGCAGAGCTCTTTTTGCCTAACCCCATGCTGAGTGAAAGCGACTGGCAGGTAGGCAGTCAATGACCTGGCGACAAAATATGGAAACTCTAATCAATAAACTCAGTCAGATCAACAACTGCTGTCTCCCTGGATGGGGCCCCCGGGATACAACTCACCAATGGTTAATGACACTGTTGAGCATGGCTCAAGCAAGCAGCCGAAAGTACTCTTGCAACAAAGCTATTAGCTCCAACGTGTAGGTGCTCAGTATCTAGAACCAACTGATTACACCACCCCCTCGAATGCTTGGCTGTCATCCTGCTCTCCTATTTTCTGGTGACCGAAACTGTAGCACCTGGAACCAAAGTACCCTTGGCACACGGTTTATAGCTGACAAAACTGAACGGACCTAAGCTGAACTGAACTGGACGATTTCGTCTCAGTGCTCCAGATCGACAAGGTTTCTACCAGCGTTTGTCTCATCGATGACGAGTTTGAACAAAGATGGTAATGGTACACATCCTTGCTAGACAACACCTCCTGTCAGGAATCTTTAAGAGAGCCCGTCATATACTCTTACGCGCTCGGAAGTATGTGAACACAATGATCAGACTGTGTGCAAAGACTTGTATGTTGTCTCCCACTGAGCACATGGAGTTAGAAGCACTGACTGACCGATAGAAAAATGTCCCGGTTTATCCATGCGATACAGTATTACGGTTGAAATGTCACTCCAGTTGAAATGTCATCCCAGTTTCTGAAAAAACTTGAAAAACAGACCGACCACGTTCTCTATCTTCACGCGGTTTGCACCGCCGACCAGAGTAGTAAAAGCTAAAGGTCGTCTTGCCATACTGTGGTATCGGAATCACCTTATTCCCAATCTTTGCATAATTGCGCCATAAAACGACCGAAGCTGACTGGATTGCTGCGGACGGATTTGACGCAAACGAGGTCTGTAGCACCATCTGAGACCTGCGACCAACGTGTCCTAAGAAAACTAGCAGCAGCTGTGGTTCGACGTCCTCTGTAGATAGGCTGACATGTGCGTAGTGGCGAAGGCGTAATTGCCTGCGGCATCATTTGTGTATGCACTCAGCGCAACACACCTACGCAAACCATGAGAAAGCGCCATCAACCCATTAGTAGAATACTCGACAGACAACAATGAGTAGACCCTTCTTGACTGCCCAAATAACACAGAAAGATATATGCGTACGCCAACTAGCGATCAGAGAACCAAGACGACTTAGCTGTCGCGGTGTCTGCAACCAGAACAAGTGCAACGTACAATAGTGTGTGCAGCCGACATATAGCTGACTTCCACGTATTTTCCCAGAACGTGCCTTAATTAAACAATGACTAATACACAAAATGTACCCAAACCACTAGTGAACTAGCAACTGCAGGACAGGACAGATCAAACACTTGTTGAGCCACTTCAATATAGAGATGTTGGGAAGGCCTCCATCCATCAGATGGGCTGGCACCAATCACCGCTGAACCGATGAAAACTACCTTTTAATAGCAGTGCCCGCTGTTCTTGTTACACTTCGTCACTGATGAAATAATGAGGCGAACGCTGAAAGGTCTTCATACCCCGGCGTTCAAATCATTTCTGGTGAGAAACTTGTCCATCTGAACTACTCAGATGTCGTCTTCATCTTTGAACACGAAGGTAATGCACAAGCTGCCAACCATCACACCTTCAAGGTTCAAAGTCATGCTTCATCAGCCGTAAGAACCGCGTACTTGTCGCACAGTGGTTGTAGCTGCCACAGTTTCGATCACCGATGATTTGTGGAGGTGGGGTAGGTAGCTGAACATACCTCTTACAATTCAAGGATAATCACTGGAGATTGTGAAAATTTTTACAAACCTCGATAATTGTATTAGCTCTCATGGAAGTGTGTCTGATGAAGTCAGCGAACGAATCTCAAAGGCCACAATGACACTTGCTAATTTGCGTCACCTGTGGCGTCAAAATAGAATATAAATGGATCTCAAGGGTCGCGTGTGCAAGGCGACAGTAAGGGCTGTGTTGTTGTACGGTTGCGAAACATGGCCTCTGCTGACAGGTAACATAAGGCGTCTTCAGGTTTTTGGCCACCGATGAGTTAGAAGCGTTGGTGGTGTCGGTTGGCGTCAACGAATTCGTAACGAGGTAATTAGAAACCGGGTGTTGGGTTGTGTAGCAGGTATCTCAGCACCATCAGCTGCGGTGGCTCGGTTATGTGCTATGCATAGCGAAACACTGTCTACCAAAACGAGTGTTGTTCTCCGTGCATCCTTCAGAATGGCACAAACCGCCAGGTGAACAACGTATGACTTGGCAGAAGGGTGCGAAAGAGATTATGAAGAGTTTGGATATTGTTGGTGTTGTAAAACTTCCAGGATGGGGTCCCAGTGACCCCTCCCGCAATTGCCTGGAAACACTGCAAGAAATGGCGGCTGGTCGATGTCGGCGGCGATCATGCTTTCAGTTTCTGAGGATTATCCGACTAAGCGTTTGGAGATGAAGGTACCTCAGAATCGTTGCGAGAGGACAGCACCAAGTCTACTCCATAATTCACTCTTTTCTTTTCTTTTCACTTTCCTGGGACAACAGTTATGAAGGCCGCAAAAATTATACGGTGTTCATAAGCGCGATTTTAATGGCTAAAGAGAGCCGCTGAAGAACAGACCACATATAACTGACACTGTTAAAAATTACATATGCATTAGGCTGTTCATCTAGAAAAAAGTTCACCGTAACCCACAATCTGTGAACGCTTCACTATTTTCCAGTCCCTGCAATACATGCGACCAGCAACGGATTTTAACAACAGAATTCAACATCTGCGCCCCAAACTGACCCTACGGGAAAACCTGACAATTATCGGTACAAACAAACAATGTTAGTTCAAATAATTTCGGGAATTGTGGGGCTGTTAACACTTGAGAAGACTCTTGAAGACTTGAATACTCTTCAACCATAGATGCAAATGATGTGACGTAGCATGCCGTCAGCAGCAGGGAACTAAGATATAGAAACGTTATGGGGCTTATTTTGAAGCGAGCCATCTTAAACCACCAAAAACTTGATATCCCAAGTGCAACACCGATTTTTCCCAAACTGTTCTGGCGTGGCGCGCTTGCTTGTATTCACCGACAGCTTACCCCAGGCTAAGGACGAAGTGCCCTTATCGGATGCCATATTTCTCGACTTCTAAAATGCATTAAATAGAGGCCCACACGTTCCGCTCCTCCACGAGCTCGAGGCTTAAGGGACTCAAGGGAAAATTCTACGCTCGATTAAGGCGTCCCCATCAGACATAACGCCCCGAGTGAAAGTAGGCTCGACCTACATCTCTCCGGCGCTGGTCTCCGTTGGAGTCCCTCAAGGATCTGTTTTCAGACCACTTCTGTTTCTTATCTACGTCAACGGACTTACAGATGTTCTTTCAAGTCCATGTCTACTTTTTGGGGAAGATTTGAACTTATGTGGTTCGAATGCCAGTGTCCTCCAAATGGATGTAGACGCTGCGGTGATTGCTGGACTGGTACCTCCCTCTGAGCGCCCATATGCCATTCCGAGCATATTCAGCGAACGCCTTTGTCGTGCACGGTGAGAATGGTCCAGAAGATATCACGAGGTTAGATAACAATAAGGATTTACGTATTTGGCTCTCCTCAACCATGTCTTTCTCAATGCATCATGAAAGATCGGTTCAAAGGCGTTCGTTGTTCCACAGATGACTCGGCGCACCCTCCCACCTATCACTCGCACGAACTCCCAGACACTCCATGGGGCCTACGTCTGACCGCTTCTTGAATATGCCGACCAGGTTGCCTACTCAGAAAGCAAGGAGGACGTAACCCTCATTGAGCGTATCCAACTAGCCGCCATGAAAATGGTCCCCGGCCTTAAGTACCTGGACTCTGAATCCTTTGCTTGACCTCTTTTCACTGGAGTATCGTCGCCTCCGAGGAGACCCAATACTTAATTATACCCTGTATAAACAAGGCTTGTCCAACAGTTTTTCACTCAACTAATACTCCAAGGGAACATAGGAAGATTTCCTGGGTCAGAGCGTACAGCGTTATTAGGCACCAGTTTTTCTCATTCTGGTTAGGTCATGCTTGGCAAAACCTACCTCCGACACTTAATGACGCCGCATCTAGCCCCCAGTTCAAGGCACTTTTAGACGCCTTTATTTGAGTCCTTGCAGTAACAAGCTTACTATCACGCGCCTAGAACCTAAGGAGCGATTCTACATCCTTTTCCGCTTGTGCCTTTCAGGTGGAACGAAGCAGCTGAACGACAAGAACAAACGCGACCCGAGAAACTTTGACGAAAGCCTTGATCCTCTGCGTCGATACGTGAATCCGTGAATCGCAATCGAGAATAAATGTATAAATTCCCAAAAGGCTCCATGACCGGTCACATGCACTCTGCTAGGGTACCGCACGGCAAGTGCGCCTTTCGACAGTTGAGCAGAAAATGACAACAATTCTGCTCATGCCTCGGGAATCCTGTTACGTCTTTCAATGAACTTCACGGGCGTCTTGTTCAAATCTAAGAAGAGTTTTCTTCGCCTTTACATTCGACAATGGCTGGCGGAAAGCGGACCTATCATTGGCAGACAAAGTTGAATTGACCCTAGATTTCTTCTCTTCACAAAATGTTCAGAGATCATTGACTCGGCGACTTAAAATTGCACGACAACCACATGACTTGTGGACTGTAGTTTGACTTCCAAAAAGTCCTCAGTTAGGTCATTCAGTCGTTTCTCTTTGCTAGCCTGGACGCTGAGGACATCAATATCTCGTTCGTGCTGTAGATCAGAGAATTCTCACGAAAACAAAAATTTGATCTATCATGTGCTGAGAGCTTACCACTCCCACGTATAGAGAGTCCTGAAGTTCCGCGTCACTATTGAGGCTCTTCGTGTTTCTGCTCCACATTTACTCAAGACCACCGGAAACGTCTTCAGCAGAAAAGATGTCGGACTGGGCTACAACCCTTGACTGCATTGTTGAAGCCAAGAAATGCGCGACGGTCAGCATAACCAGGTCTGCGGAACCATCGTGGCACATCGCGTTATACCACTATCAGCTTGTAGCCTCAGCCGAAGCCAGGCATGTAGGTTTGTTATAATCCAGAAAAAAAAGGTAGAAGGCAGAGACACCAAGTGGCAACCCGTGTATGTAGGGCGTTTTTAGCCTCAAATGGGCACCAATCAACCGCAACAAAACTATCTTCATTCCTCTCTGCTGCGCATAGTTACTTTGTAGAGGTATGTAAAAGGCAGCCCAGGAAGGAATTCAGGGCTCTAGAGGACACCCGGTGACACGTCACGAGGAGAGTGTTAGATGCAGGGCCCACTGTATAGGAGAAGCCCAAGTATAATAACGGCTTGCCATTTAGGAAGAAGGGTGAGAATAAATATGCGCTCCTTAGGTTCTACAACAGGGGTACGATTTACGCATATGGCAACTCGGGGAAAAATGAGCTTCACAGAGGTCAGCAAGCAGAGGGGAAGCATACGGGTGGAGACGGCCTCGCGGTTTTGCCACAAGGTCTGTCCCAACCACCAGCTTAAACGTGAAAACGTCGTGGCATTGGTCAACTCACGCGGAAGCACGTCGCATATTTCGATTATACGTCGTGACATTTAAGTCGTCCATAGGCTGGGCCTCCAATTGAAAACTGTCTGCAACTGATATCAGATTGGCATCATACCATGCTGTGTGAGTAGATATTTGGAGTGATGTTTTGTGTGAGAGGGATTCGTTTAAGCATATGAGTTTGCAATTGTATGTCAAAATGCAAACTCAGAAAAATCAGGGAGAAAACTTTCAGGTTATCCCAACGAATTTCTGTCTCCCGGTCAATCCGGGTTACCTTTCGTGTACACAATATTTTTTTGTTTTGCCACTCCAAACGACCACATTGTTTCCATCTCCCACCGTTGAATCACTTGCGGTGCATTTCGTAGTGCTCATTGTTCCAAACAAGATTGCTATCTAAGCAAGATATGTCAGTGGCAGCTATTTTTATGCCAAATGATGGCATTTTCAAACCACTTCCACCGCTTCCATACGCTCCCTCTGGCAACGGTTTCAACGTCGTTTGCGTCACAATTGCGTGATTTTCAACCATTTTAATCAGTTGGTTTAACTCCGTAATAATTATTGTCTGCTTTGGGACATTTAGCCAACAAGAAGAATGGAATGTTTCCAGTATTATTCCGCAACGCGTCAGTGTCCAGCCTTGCGCACCTTCTACAAATTCCTACATGGTTTTCTTCGGGTGTTTGCTAACTTGCCGCTATTGGCGCTACCTCGACTCTGCCCTTCACAACACGGCTGCAAATCCACCATGGACTTTTTTACGCCCTTACTTATGTGGGTTAATTTGTTATCCTCCAATTTTTTGCACAGCCCGAAGATTATTAAATGGGGTGCGGCCTGTAGTCGTCTTTGCATGATATATCCGCTGTAGGCTAGGCTGCTTGCCAGAATCCGAAACTTTGGACGGTTTGCTCATTCTAACCAATCAGGAGAATGTGCTCTGTCCTAAGTAGCCGTCGCTTACGATCCGCTTGTGATGAACCAATGGATCGAATCGAAAATGTCTAGTTTTTCTCCTCGCGAGTCAAGTCTTTGGTTTTTGTCCCTGAGTAATGTTCTTCTAATCAAATTCCGGAACGGGGTCCCTTCGGCCCATTTTGGGCTCTTCGAAGAATGATCGCTCACCGCACCGATACATCCCGCGCAATTTGTACACCTGTTGGCTCTCCATCATTGTATAGAGTGCAAAATAGTGTTCGTTTAACCAATTGCCTTTCCAGCACAAAGAGTAATTTGTTCAAAAGGTTATCT
Organism: Opisthorchis felineus; assembly: GCA_004794785.1. Taxonomy (NCBI): domain Eukaryota; kingdom Metazoa; phylum Platyhelminthes; class Trematoda; order Opisthorchiida; family Opisthorchiidae; genus Opisthorchis; species Opisthorchis felineus. Next base: position 334,570 of record SJOL01007687.1, read on the forward strand.
CATTTACCGGAACCCACAGATCCTCTTTTATGTCAAAATCGAGGCGGCCAGTCTTGCGGTTAAAACACCCACTATGTCACAAAATGGCACCTTTGGGCCGAGCCTCAGAAGCACACCCAAAATTCTCTGAAACCATAGTCCTGAGGGGGGAAACGTTAACATAAGTTTTAGCATTTGATGGTATTTATTCAAGCCCTTATGATCTCCTCATGCGGCCGTAGCCTTGTTGGCAGTTGTCCAAACGTACTCATGACCCACTGTGGGCGCGGAATTCATATTTTAATGACTGCCACTGGCTTCGGATGATGTGTCCGTGAAAAAGGTGAGAAATTTTGTGAAAAAGCCGGTTTCTTCACATGTTTCCTTCTGTATTAGATTTGGAAAAATTTCAAAACCACATGAACAATAACTACGCCCTCTATGTTCGCCCCAACTCTAAATGGACCAGCTGTTCGTGAGGTGTATGGGGGAAATTTTCTATCGTTGTGGTAGTCGTCCAAGGAATTCGTCACAATTAGTAAGTTGTTTTTTTCATGAGGGTCACCACGCGCTATACCGGGGCAGGGCAAGGTTCTATCTTCAATGGTATGCTGATCGCTTGATAGTGCCGTTGAAAGAATTAGTGGGTTTATGGGCGGAACAAGCAGACAGTACAATAGTATGACCAATGCTTTTAAGTTCTGGAACAAATTCAACGGATTGGGACGGTTTTGTGGGCGCAACTAACGATCTGTCCGGAAATATTGAGGATATGTTGAACTACAGTCAAGCCATCAGACTGGGTATGGCAGTCGCGGTACTCTCATCGCGACGCCGTATATGGGTTCGTGGACAACCCCGTACACGAACATATGGGGTGAGTCAGTTGGGGTTCTCATGGTAGTTAGGATTGGTCAAGGAATCGTGTCAAATTAAGACCAGCATTATTCTAGGATTTTCTTGGGGCCGTCGAGGGCGCATGGTGGTTCATTGCTCCTATTAAAATGAAGCTATAAGAGAGCCAAGGCTACATTGGGGACCTAAAATAGGAAAACTTGTCAGAAAGTTCTGGTAGAGGGCACTATGGCACGAGTAAGACTGCGGTCCGAAATAGCAGGCAGCCAGAAGTGGTCACAATTTCTAACTACTGCAGTGAGGCGACACAGTCCGATTTCAAAAACGGTATTCGATATTCATGTTCAGGTAATAGGTATGCGATCGATGCGAACGGGTGTGGGCATATGTGATAATAAGGGTTTTGCATTGGCTTACTTGTGCGCAACTAAGGTTGCCCGGAGGTTACAGGGACAAGAGATCAGAGAAAAGCGTGAGTGTATGGTGGTGCAGCGTGTTTGTACGATGAGGTGACCTCAGAATAGCACAGTAACCATATAAAGAAATGTGTGGAGCTTTGCAAAACGAGTTGCCCCTGATGCTTCATACCACGTGTATTCAGTGAGTCTCTTAGCATTTTTTGCTCTGCTGTCAAAGACCTTTTTGATTCATAGGGGGATTGCCCGGGATATTTGTTACAATCGGGGCAAGCTCAGGCCGGAAAAACAGGCGTCCGACAAACGTTGCTTCCATTTCAGTCTTTCCTTCCTGCATTGCAGAAGGCAGAGATGAGAGGTGAGATGAGATAATGAGACAAAGCTTAAATGTCTTCTGAAATATCTTCTGGCGAAAATCTCGTCGATCTGGAATATGCGGACGACATCGTTCTCATCTTCGAAGAGGAGGAGAAGGCGTAGGTGTTTTTGGATGAACCGTCCAAAGTCAGTCTTCACTTTGCACCCACAAAGTGGAAGGTTATACTAATAATGTTTATTCCCAACTGGTGGGTGGCATGTCGTCAGGCATGATCATAAGGTTACAGTCAGAATAAAGCAGGAGTTTGTTCGTAGTTGCAGGTAATGGAACAAGTGGGCGATAGGGTACAGCCAAGAGAAGGAAATGAATGGTTGCAGGCGTGCTATCAAACTGGGTATGACAGTGTCATGCCATCATTGCACTGAATACTTCGGTAGCTGGACAGCCCCGTAAAAGATGTTATGTTTGAGGTGATTGGACTGGGGTGTGCGATTCTGTGAACAGCGTGATATTTTTGGTTGGCCGAAGAAATCCGCAGAGGTAGAACAAAACCGATGTAAGATCGGAAGCATTTTTCTTGTCGGGTTGGAGATTACTTTGGGTGTAAGTAATAAACCAGTTGGAGTGGATAACGGGTAAACTGGGCGTTTGAAGCAGGTATTGCCGAAGGTCGAAGCTTGGGAAGACGAGAGAATGGGATAAGATCGGTAAAGCCCGGCAAGGTTGAGGAGATATCAGATAGGATAATGTGCATTACCACAACTAGGCAGGTGACAACAAATGACTGAATGAGACAGGATAGGGGTAGATTTTGCATAGTAGATTAGCGACCAAGCACGGGTTGAGTTTGTCAATACATGCTATTGTAGCACAAGAGATCTAGAGGAAACCGGTATATGCACGCAGAGAAATGGTGTGCTTTTTATATACATTCGGGGTTCTATTAGTTTTGATGATGGTGTGACAGATGAGGTCAACGCACGAATTTCCGAAGCTCGCGTTGCGCTTGCTAATTTGAAACACCTACGCCGACAAAGTGGTATGTCCCTGAATATCACGGAACTTGTGTATCGGGCTGCAGTACGGGCTGTTTTGTTGTATGGCTGTGAGACTTGGCCCGTCAGATCAGCGGGACTAAGACGTCTTCAGATGTTTGACAATCGTTGTCTGAGAACCATAGCTCGTTTGGTTCGGTGTTTGCGAATCCGTAACGAGACAGTTGGAAAACGGTTGTGCACCAAGGACTTCCATTGAAGAATGTGCCCAGCTCTAGAAGGTGGGCATGGACTGCGCATGCGGTCCTTGTATCCCAGTGCTCAAGTCTATACCACTTGGTTTTACGACTGACTAGTATACACCTCAATTTAGCTTTAACTTCGCTGCTTCCAATAATGCATATGTTTGCCGAAACCAGCTATCAAATCATCGATGCACACATGGCTCCCTCATTATCGCCAACGGGGCTAATTAAGCAACTAGTGAGTTTACTTTTATAACAGTAGGATTCCATCTTCGGGGTAGACACCGATCGGGAATTGTGGACAACGGGATTTATTAAGCACTTGGCGAGTTAGCCACTACAACTTTGTTTAACCGTGTCTTGTATATACGAGTGTATGCGAGTCGTGATTGATTATACCTTTTCCCCTTCAGAAATCCTGTCGAGTGAAACGGCTTCCTGAAACTGTGAATTGGATTTACTACACAATACGTTTGTACCGATGCAACCACTAAATGGAAACATGATTTGCCAAGGGTGGTTGTGTATTTTTTAGGCATGGGCTTGGCAGACGGACGACATGTGTGGATATGAAGGATGGCCGTTGGTCGTTGGATTAGTCTATTATTTATACTTGGTGCCTTATAGTCAGCTGCGAGCATGGGTACGGGCCCGGCAGTTATAATAAGCAGCCAAGGTGGGCGACATCGAATGCAGCTATGAGTATAAAGGGCCGTCGTTGGCCATTGGATTAGGCTACCGCGCATAGGTGAGGCCTCATAATCAGCGTCGCACACAGACACGGGCCTAACAGTTGCGATAAGTAGTCGAGGTGAGTGACAACGCTTACCTTTATCATGGCGATCACTTTATGACGTGTTCCACCTATGAAGCGTAATATTCCTAACGGGAATAATACCATTGTGTTGGTAATTTACCTACAGTCATCTCCTGACGCTGTATTGTCCGCAGGCTAGTTATGCGTATCTGGGAAAGGGGACCATGCACAGAGATGGCCCTCGCATCTCCACTGCACAACTAGTGGTGTTGTCTAACAATGTTTCACTTGATGGAAGCTGAGCTCCATAGAAAAATGTGTTGTTACGAAGTTCGCAGAACAAAATTATCTCATTTGTTAAATCTGAAGGGTATGAAGCAAACAAACGTCAATGACTGATTTTCCTGGGTGGGATTTTAATTGGAAATTCTGCAGATGTTATTTCGCTCCTAAGGAACAGCGAATAACGCCAAAATATGCTAGAGTGCGATATCGCGATTTATACCTCGTAAACCGGTAACAAAATGCGAATCATTGATGGTTCGTGACCTTGACATTTTGCATACTTGGACAAAATCTTATGAGGAACATATCACCGGAAGGTGCAAACAAATTCGACTAATTCCCCGTAAAAGTCACAACCTCAAAGACCCTATAGGTTCGGCAAAAATAATTTGGGTGTGTTTCTAGTGAATGGCCACCTTTGGTTTCCCGAAGCTTAATGTTCTAATGCATGGTCGGTACGTTCAATGAAACTTCACCTATGTATGCGGCCTCATCATCTAGATGGGCGCAGACTAGGTGCCAGATTCATCTTGGGGTATCTCATGGCCGGAATGAAATGATGGATGATTTGGCCCTGATGAGAGATGTTTAGATAAAACACTGCAAGGAATGAAAGAAGCCTCACTTTTCTCAGTATGCTGAAGTATGCCGCACGAACCCCACCAGATAGTCGCAGAACCATTTTCAATAGCCTCTTTTAACTGTGAGATATTTGGGTGCCTTTATCACTTGTCCAGCCGGCATTTCGGATGATCCAGTCACACATTCTCATCCTCCCGGAACTCCGTGCATAGGCGTTCCTCGACGCTTATCGTTAGAGGAAGGACTGCTGAAGTCTGAAGGATCGATTTGTGTACCACAAACCCAGGAAAAGTAACCCGTCTGTGGGGAGCTTCAGTTACTCTGCCGGGGGACCACAGTCCAGCCAACCCCTCCACCGCTCTCCCTGTCAAACAATGTTCGGGTGGTCCACACGCTCCAGGACAAGTATCGTATTCAACGCACTAGTTAGTACCGGGCAAGGAAATATAACCTCAAGTTCAGGTGTTGTTGAATCATTTTTAGGCCCCGGTCCACCCTTAGAGCTCAACCCAATTTATACCAATTAATCATTGAGTGCGTTCCCTCAGTAACTGCACTAGCCCTGATTTCCTGCTTTTCCCTACTTCATCGGGCTTGTCCATATCAGTCCCACAAGACCTGTCTCATAACTGCACCACTCAACTCCAGCTTCATATTTTTCCGCTTCCTGCTACTCATACCTCGTAGCTCACAAAAAACAGCAGTTCTGCCGTAATCACTACAATTTGCAACCAGTCCGGACTTGTCCGCAGTACCTCCCTCGTTGCCTGAGGGCTCCACTCTTAGATACCATATACTAACCCCCGTGCTTGCGTTGGTAAATAGACTCAGCTGTGACCTTAAGTATCCGGGTGGAGTTTTTCAAAAGCATCCAAACCTTAGGTTTGTTTGTACTTGAGATTCTTAGGCCTGCCCAATTGTCTTTTTCCAGTACGTCGTATAGGCCTGCGCCTTATCTACATCATCGTTTCAGTCAACTTATTGACACCGATCTCCACAAGTAAGATTCTATCTTAACTGTCAGCGCACACTTGTGGCAAAGATTAAGGATGTGGCTCTCGTGATACGATCTAACTGAAATTCCTCCTTATTGCTTCGTGAACGAATTTCCTTAACCTACACCGAAGTAGCACATAATCCCACCACTCGTCTTCCTCCTCTGGGAGTTTGTTAGACTGCGAATCCCCATTACTCAATCCCTTGCCATGTCTAAAGGGCCTCGCAACCAAGAAACCCAGCTCCAAATCCCCTCACTTTTTAAGGCCGACCGACAGACAGCCCCGACTAGCCCTCCGACTTCAATAGTACTAACGAATATCTCTTCGTCTGCTCCAGCCAGCAGCTCTCACCTTCAGCAGATGGATCTCAGATTCAAGCTTACCTGGCAAATCTCAGAGCCTGTTTGCACAAGATGGTAAGTGAGCTAGCCCCCCTTCTGAGCATACGGCCCATTGCATGTCTCCTGTCTCCTTATTCAACATGCTATCCATCGAATTTTGGAAGAGATTCAATTCTTATTGACATACCTGCCTCTCAGATATTTTAGCGTATTGAGTGTCGTCACCAGGTCCTGATATATAACGCGCCTGACTGGACCCTGCCTGAAAGCATATGACTTTCTCCACACCACCTGCACAACTCGACGTCTCCGAAAGTCAAAACTACTTATGCTGCCCAATAATAACACAACTCAGGGAAAAAGACAATGTCGTAAGTTTGCTGACATCCCAGGTCCTTCTCTGCTTTACCCAAAAATTTCTAACAATGAAGATCAAATCTACCTCTACTCGACTACAAATTCAGCCTACCAAAAAACCACTACCTAAATTTCAAAATTCGGTCAACGAATTCTACCAAACAGAACCCTATCCTGCCAACGATCTACGCAAGCGAGCGCATTCGGTATGACTCGATCGCAAACTCCCCATGCGACCAACTTCCCGGACAACGACGTAGTCTTTCCATTTTTGACGCGTGTACGCAAAGCAGCCGACAACGTCTCATCACACTATATCTTACCGAGCCCGCCACATAATCCGGAAACGTATGTAGTTTCATCGAACTCTGCTGGCCCCCCAACTGTCCCTGAGAGTGCTGAGGCTGCTGGGGCGTCCTCGCTCACTTTATACACTAGCTTTACACCTCACTCTGATGTCACACATAAGTCTTTCCGCTCCGAATCTCACGAATTGTGAGGCCAATTATCATGCTCCACCTCGAGTGAGCCAAATCAATCCCACCGACCCAATATGTGCCCAGATGTCTCATGTGATCAATGAAATGCTCAACCCCACGAGCGTCCGTGCTACTGATGCATCTGTGAGTGAAACATACGAGCGACCCACCTCAAACCATCGACCAATTTGTCCCCCTACCAACCTGGTCACAAACGCTGTAGTGTCTAAGCCTGTTGTGCTTCTAACCGTCCGTACGTATGCCGTTTCCTGTGGCACGCTCACAATCTCAGTGCTCATTGGTTACTGCTAGCATCAGACGCACGCCAACATGCTCACAAGCTTCCAGCCTTACAGATTTTGAAGACCATAAGCCCTCAATCGCTCCTACAAATGGGCTTCCTGTCTTACCACCTGTGACAACTGTGAATGTCCCTATCAACCCGGCAGAACTCTTTGCAGACTTCGAAGTGACTGAAGCCACATATATCTTAACCAGGACACTGATCGTGCCAGCCGCTGACAGTACTTGAGCTCGTCATAGACCATCTGACCTACTCTCCCTTCACGTTCCACCTCCGCCAAATTGCACCTGACTCTAGCACTCACTGTCAAGGCCTCTTTATGCAGCGTCTCCTCAACTGAATCTTCGACAATCTATCCCTCTTCCTTCGCAAGATAACCCGACTTTTCCTAGGCCACCTTGTAGATGCGCGACAAGTACATCAAACCACACGTGGCGCGCGCTTGGTAGACCCCGTATACGCAGCTACCGGCGAGTGGCTTTGGCCACTATCTGGTTTTCCTTCCTGCCCACCCATCTTCGGCTCACCTTCGTCCCACATTAACACCATTTTCAGCCACCACCCACACACTCACCACCTCGTTAAGCACCATGCCCCACTCCATACCCCCTGATGATGCGAAAGACTGCACGGCTGACAACGCTTCCATCGGCTGCAGGCACTGCTCCAAGAAGACATTCCACACCCCACAATGAGCCCCGTATCCTAACACCTGCCGTGCCTTCGGACCTACTTTATCCACCATTTACCGCTCTACCACTAGTGTTCAGTACACCTTGTCAAACTCCAAACACACGCCTAGGTAGCCTTACCTCCACCCTCCTCACACTTCTCCTTAACACCAAACTCCACTGGAAGCACGGCTAAAATCCTCTCAATTACCGCGGATTGCTCGTCAGTGAGCCTACAATAATGCTATTTACTGCCAAAAGACAATAATCTGTGAGTCATGGCACCATTGCACGAACAAGTCTAAATTGTACGACTAAAACATGGCTCTCGGCTTAAACCCTAGATACGGCCATTTGGACCCATGGCTATAGTGTCTACCACTCTGGAAGGAAAAATTCAAGGGATGGGTGCTGTGCCACATATTGCAAAATGAAACTTCATGCAGACCTCATTGAAAATTATATATATTGAATCTAACCTGACCTCATGATAATTCCTCCATTCATTTGTTTACTCCACCAATACACTTTTAATCTCCACTCGTTTTTCCCATTTGAACCCGCCACTCACCCTGTCGCGAAGGCCTTCCCGTCCGACGCTTGTGTATTAGCATGTGTCTGTGCGTGAATGTCTGTAGCTAACCTACTTACCAATGCCCCTTCGTGTCCCGTTAGCTGAGCCTGCCGTAATTTGTTTCCTAATCAGTTCCGTGTGATCACACGGCCGATTAGAATCACGAGACTGTCGTCGGAAGGGATGACAGAAACCCACACTAATGAGCCAACATTCCGCTCGGCTTGGTTTGGTGTACGAACTCTGACATCACACTGTTCCGGTCAGTAATAGACTTCTGCACTTTTTGACGCTACGAACGTGGACAATTGAGGTTTGTTGCAAACATTTGATTACCCTTGTGTAAATAGTACCGTGGAATTTGAGACTAAATTCTTCTTTTTGATAAGCTGGATTTTTGAACCAAGTTCCATATCGGAAACCTAAAAATATCTCCAGGGGCCACCTGGAACTCCACAGAATAGACCAGCCGATTCACACTAGTGAGTGGCAGTTAGATGCAACCCGGATCAGTCCATTTTCTACCTCTATGGCTGACTTATAACGTACTACCTCTCTGCATGTCCTCTTTCATTCGTCTAAATTTGTGCTGGGTGACTCCAACCAGCTGGATATCAGCTGGTCCCCCATCTCGGGTCCTTCTCGGTATGACTCGCTGCTCGCCCAACTTGGTGTGTAAGGCTGGTACCAAATTTTGCGTGGGCCAACTTATGGCCTTTATACCCTACATTTAATATTGTCACGCAGATGAACTGGTTCTTGTCCACCATCTTGAAATTTCTAATTCCGTTATTCCTTGACCCTCTGCTGTCGCTTAGCACTCAAACCACCCCTCTGAACAACGGGTTCCTTCCGTTGCGACTCCAACAGAGTTGAAGACTAGCGCCGCATCCCGCACAAGCCACCCTGTAATTGCCCTTACCGACTAAGAAGAAGACCAGCCTCCTTGCTTGTTATCACACCGGCTAACTTCGCACCCTACGACAGTTTACACTAATAAACTTTCTCCCTTGCCTTACGCCTGGCGGTCGACTGAGGCTGAATGTAAAAGCCCAAGGCACCCCTCTGCCATCAACACTGGCCTCTTGCACTACTAGATTTTTCTACATAGTCGCCAAACAGAGGCACACCTATAATGGTTTGTTTATACTTCTTGAGGTATATTAACATTATATTGGCAAGCTTAGCCAGTCCTTGGTTGCTAGGCCACTTGGCACAAATCTACTCCTATCCTTGCTCACTTAACACCTTGCTGTTAGACCCGAACTGTAATAAAGTTATGGTTATTTATCGTACTGGGCTCCATGCTATCTGATATCTTCTCATATGGCAGGTTTTACTGCTCTCATCCCATTCCATCCTTTCCTAATCTTTGACCTTCGGCAGTACTTGCAGGGACCTTTGGTTTGCCTCCCCGCGTTGTGTGATTCCCCGCCATCTTTAGGTTGTAGCGGCATGACATTGCGTGAAGTTGATATATTCACTACAAGCTTGGAAGACAACTATCAACTGTGTTTCTCAGTCGTCAATGTCCACCACGTGTAGGTCCTACCAATTTTGCTATGACTCCATCTGTATCAGCTAATGCGTACGCTTTATATAATTGCCCCGCTTCCACGCACTGCTGAGCACCATTAAGTGAAGTCAGCTACGCCTTTATTTTGACCGGACCATTATGACCATGCCTGACGATATACAATCTACCGGTTTAGGATAAACATTATTAACAAATTGACCATGCACGATGGTGCCAGAGGGAATAAAAAACCTGGAAAACCACCATTTCGGCACTCCTATCTCGTATGCGACACCCATGAGGTCGTGGCCAACGAGTGAAGTGGCAAGTGAAGCAAACAGTTCCATAACTACCTCACTGTTGTTGGGCTACGCAAATGACGTCAGAGTGATACCCCTTATTTTTAAGTTCTGGGAACGGTCATGACCTTATCTTCAAAGTATTGAAAAATGTTAAATGTGCCTGTTGGACACGTTGGCGGCTCTCATCTCACCTGGCATCTTATAAAAGATGGTCTACAGCTGAAATCGCTCCCTTTACTATCCGTCGATCGACTCTACCAGAAACAGGTCAGCAGATAGAGATCCACACGTCAGAGAGCTGTATGCAAGTCTCAAACGAGTTCTCACATCTGGGTGCACAAAATGCACCCTGGTCGAATACAGACTCCTCCAAAACCTCAACCGGTTACTCTCGCTAAGGATGCTGGAGTTTCTACAACTCTTTCCTTTGGGTAACAGGAAACGTGATGTCACGGCTTTCCGTTCAAACAACCTACTGTTGCCCATAAAACTAATAGCCGAATGCGAAAATCTTGGACAGCCTGTTTTCTGGAAGGAAATGGGCTACTGATGCTGTACTCCAGGATTCAGAGTCAACAAAATTAACGTTTAGTGGGAAAACAAAAGAGAATAGTTGATGCTCAACCCATGTTTTGGGCAAAAATTGGAAGGTGCCTCTTCAGGTCAAAAAATCCTGCATTTAAATGCAACCTTTTGGCAAGCTTTTTCCAAACTTTTCTGCGCACTGAGATTCCCAATAAGCAAAATAAACCGACACAACAATGATCAGGACCCTGAAATTGTTGTATCACTATAAGAACCGTCAAACAAGAGGCGCTGAAAGGCAAGCTGGCGTTGATATTCGAGTCTTATCCGTAAATGGGATTTGTCTAGATGCGTAATATGTGGGTTAAAGGAGGAGTATCTGCTGTTTGATAGCAGCATGGTAATGCTGTGATCACTGAAGACAGTGCCGTAATACACGCGGACAACTGTGGCTTAGTGTACACTCGTGGGGCTGAAGCCAAAATACTTGGCTTCATCGGGAGAGCTGTCAAGGAAGGGATGCTTACAACTTCGAAGAAGGTAACACGAACAGTTGTGGGTCTCGCCGGGTCAAAGTGCACTTGGGACAGCGGCTGTTGGGAACCTCCCCAAAAATTTGTCAAAACAACAGACAAACTATACTGGGCATCCTGCTTGAGGTGACACCAAGCTCACTGCTGGGCTCCGTTTCATTGCGCTCTATGTACAGTCTCTGTCCATATACAAAAAAGATCGCCTTGACCACAGCTGAGAAGGCACGAAGGGCACGCACTATTCAGGTTGATTGTGGTCTTTACACTTAATGTCGTTTAATCACGTTTACCATGGTAAGGAGTACTGATTAATTAGCACTAAGCAGAACTCAGTGGGTTGAGGTTGAAACAAACGCTTTTGAGATTTTTCTGGCCCCTGACTTTTCATTCTTTCACTTAACCTGCATGTTTGTTGGAATGGTCAGGTTTCAAAATCTTCGAAATATCGTTTATTCCGCTACTTGTAAAGCAAATTGTCATGCACATGTGGTGCACCCTGTCTATTTCTTTGTCGGCCGTTTTTAACCAAGGAGGAAAAACGGTATAATTTCGGCACACGGACTGAGAAAAGAGACAACGGGGGCTATAAACAGCTGAAGCTGATACGATCAGTGGGTGAGTGCCAATGCGTCATACCTACAACCTTTGGACGCTGGGAACTTCGCCGGAACTTGCCCTATAAAGTATGGACAAAATGAATGACGATGTTGTGGATTTGGGGGCCCATACTGAACCAGGATAGGCGAAAATTGCGCCATTAACTCTCAGTCGATGCGAAGGGCACGAAAAGAAAACTAGGCTGCCGTCTCCCTTATTCTCAAAAGATGGGATGAAATCAAATTCTGAAGGTCAAGTGTTGCAGATGTTCCTAGGATTTCTGTCCCCCTAGATCCACTAAAAATGTTCAACGTCAATTAAATTTCATTTTGAGTCGATTGTGGATCAGATACATCCATGTTGGCCCCATGTAACTCCTTTCCCTAATTGGTCTTCCTCGCACATGGGTACCCGTCGAAATCTCATCAGATCCAACATGGAAAAAGAGTATCTGAGCCCTGCCCAATATTTATATGTTGAGGCCTCGCATTCGACATTTTGCTCCGCGCTATCACAAGGTAGGCCATTGTCAACTGTCGCTAGGCAGATTGGTTAGGCCAGAAGGGAAGCAAGCGAACGTTTGGGCTTCTAGTCACTCCTTCCCCCCATCTGCCGTACAGAAGATTATGGAGCGGATTGTCAACATTCAAAATGACTCTCCAAGGATGAAGCATATATCTGAGGATCGCCCTCTAGAGGCACGAAAGCAGGGCCACAGAAATTCTGGGGGAGAGGCGGAAAACAGGCTTCCCCAAAATTTTGACCAAACCGATGGCAGTTGTGGCCCTCTGTGCTCCTGAAAGCACTCCGGCGCAACCGACCGCGACTCCGGATTGAAGTTTCTACTCAACCACCGCAGACCCGTCGACTACCAAATGCAGCGATGCCCGGGAGGAGGCAAGCCTCTCATAGACGCAGCGTGCAAAGTACGTAGAGCTATCAGCGCTTAGTTCCGTAACAGCATTGAACTCCACATCCAAGCCACAACTTCCGAGCCGAACTGAGTCAGCTGTAAGGAGTCAAGCGGTGAAGCCTACCGACAAATCAACCACCAGCGTTGGCCACGACATCGGGGAATGCTACAAGAACCCTACAACCACCGAGGACGTGAAACTGCCAATCTTCAGCCCCACTCCGTCGAAAGCGGCCTGTTTGATTGTGGACACAGTCGCCACCCAGGATCCCGACAGCCAAAGCCGCAAATCCAACAACGTCGAACCGGAAAATCCTTCACAACCAGTTGGTCACGCTGATCGCGGGCGACTCGGGAGTCCACACAAGCACAAAAGAAACGCGACTGCAGTCAAACAAACCACATAAGATTCGCCAAATAAAAAAACTGCTTGATAGCTTCAAGGTTCAGTCCTCTGCGAAGACGAGTCTCATAGGAGCGCCACCAAAAGGAATGCTTCTTGGCGCTGCCACCCAACACTCATGGCTTCAGAGAGACACCTTATCGATCAAACCGCGCCGAAATGCCCAAAAAACCAAACAGACGCGCGTTTGCCCCAAACCCTTGAGCAACAGCAAATCTAGTCGTCCAACAAGTGATATTGAACGATCTACAAGTAGCAGCGGTCGAAAGTTTTGCCCTCGGAAGAGGCGGAATCGGCGTCCCACAAATGTAAAAGGCCAGCGCAGACAGGGCTCCCTCGAGGCGAAAAAAACCCTGCAAATGAAAAGCAGCTCCCGGAACCACCAAGACAAGAAGCAGACAAGTATACCGGAGAGGCCCCTTCGGGGCCTTGGACTCAACCGCGGCGTACAGCTAGTAAATCTGCTGACTTCTTTGGTTGCACACGTCTTGGCTCCTCACATTCAGGGGAAGCAGACGCAGTGTTGAAATGCTTGTCCACAAACTACCTCAGCCTTTTCAACAAACTTTGCGACATGAAAGAGTCAGTTTGCCCTTAACAGCCGTCCATAATCACACTCACAGAGACCTGGCTGACACCAGATGTCTCTGACGCGGAGATCTAGATAGACGGCTGTTCTATTTTTCGAGCTGACTCAAAACGCGAGTGACTGGTTGAATTACTTTATACTTACAT
>SJOL01007687.1:360898-383678 GCA_004794785.1 Opisthorchis felineus
GGGGTTGGAACATATGGCGATTTGTTCCGTAGAAATGGTAATGCATTTGCATTTCCTGCCAAACACCGCTGCCTTGCGGTTAGGCTTTTGAGCCAAAGGCTTTGGTTGAGGACCCTAATCATCCTCCTGTCTAGATGTGGGCGCCCTGACAGTATCCCAGCCCACGTACAACCATGAATGTACGGCAGTGAAGCATCGGTGTTGAACACTGATGTCATGCTGTCGATGATGATGATGATGATGACTAACAAGCAGGAGCATTCGACATCAGCGAAATGACTGGGCCATCACCTCCAGCACGTGGCTCTCATTACCTTATTTCATTTATCCTGGGAGAACAAAGCTGTAGCAGCTGGAACCACTGCACTTCGATGCACGTTTTTAGCGGAGAAACCAGACTGAATTGAACTGATCGCCAACCAATGGTGTGATTTCGTTGATTGATTCCATAACCGCCTAGGAACGCCTGGGAACCACCGTGTAAAGTGGTTAGGTTGTTGAAGAGGCTACTTCACCTTCAAGTCGAAACTCTTCCATCTGGATGGCTGCTTTTATGAAAGATATTTTCGATGGTTTCCTTTTTCGTTTGTCCACAAATATCGTACGGCTCAAAAATTATTCGACGACAGACTTACTTACATGGGTTACTTCTATGTTGATGTGAATGTCAGCGATGAAGCTTCAGTTTTGAAGAGTGATGTACTTCTGTCGATGATGATGATGACGATGATGGTGAATGTCGTTCTGAAGCGCCATTTAGTCCGGTCGTTGAGCACTAAATACGTGGTTTATCGTGATTTAAAAGAATCCTCTTTTTAGATTGATAGAGGAGTCCTTTGTTGATTGTACACCTCTACGTGACAGTTCTTAAACCTGACGATCACCCTCTTCTAGGGGGTCATCAGGGATTTTAGGGTTCGCGTGAATATTGGTCCAGTAATATTCGAGTTCGGTCCAACTGCTTTGATAGGCACATAAGTCTGCTGCACCTTTCCCAGAAAACACCTTGAGAATGGGGTTTTCGGCGCCTCTTGAAAGCGGCTTCGCTCCGGGGGGATTCCACACTAAATTTTAATTTCCAGGGAACGCCCTTGTGGCTTATCTAGGTCAGCTGCCATGCGTGAGGGGAGATTACCGAATACGGTTTTTCTTTAGTTCAGTCGTCCCATACCCGGTGTGGGGTTAGTTCAACGACAAAAGCTAAGGGGAGAATTCGGCAGTATTTATCACGATATTACCCGTGCACAGTGTTTCTCATTGACCTATTTTTTATTCTTCAGCCCAATGGATGTAGAATGGGCAAAGCTTTTGGGCGAAAACGTGGCCGAAAAAGTGAAAACCATCGGTCAGATATGGACTGCAATGGGTATAGAGGGCACGCGACTCCAAGCTAGGAAGGAAACGCTGTGTACTCATCTGTACTCCATGCTGGATGCAATGTTTGACGAGGAGATAGTAGCACAACAAACAATAGTGAACTCAATCAAGGAACTCAAGGTAAATCCTCCTGGTCTAACCATGATTGAAAATAATTTCAAAGGTGAAGATCAGTGAACTAGAATCAGAACTTGGTTTCTCCCACAGCACATTAGCTGAGCCTTTGAATTTAATCCAGACCGAGAAAGCATTATTTGACCGTTTCAAATTGTTGGAAGAGAAGGCCTCCTCGATTACTGAAACTTTCAATAGCCTCCGCAATGAAGAAGAGGCCCTGGCTGCCAGGTTGGATGAACCAACCGCCGTCATTCTCTTCCGACACGTTCCAAATCAAGGTCAGCTGCGCACGCTTAAGGATAATTTGGATTTTCTCACACAGGAAAAGGTATGTAACCAAACCAGGCATTCCTTACTTATTTGATAGCGCTCTCGGCTGCTTCGTCTTTCCGAACTGCGACAGGAAATACTGAACATTCATGCAGCAGTCGATATCGGGGATCTAGCTACCCGCAGTCTTTTCACTCGGCTCAAATCCGAAGATGCTCTTGAAACACTCCCCCTGTCGAAGGTGTTTTTGTCCGAGGTTGAGACTTTGCAGTGTGCCTGTGAGCAGCTTCTCTCTGCCGTCCGGTCTGAGTGTGATCAGTTGTGCGTAGAAATAGAAAAGCTCGCTGTTCGCCTCAATCTTGATCATGCGGATTTTCTGGACTTGGATCAGCCAACGTCCTCCAGTTTCCTCACACAAGTAAGTATTTGGTCGTGTTTTCACTCTTGTGCGCACCTTAACCAGAGTTTCGCTCTTTGTTTCACCTCTATTCATTTGTATGAAACATCGAGAGCCCACTTATCAAATTTGTAGTAAATCCAGCTAGCGAGGCTGCTCACGGCAGTTGCGGTGTAGCGCAGTGACGGTCCTAAAGAACCCGGGGATACCATAACTGTCCTACGTAGCCTGATACTTGCATATGCGTATCTTAATGCAATTCATATTGTGTACTATCCGACTAAAGTATAGGATAGTCCCTGGCTTGAAGAGTTCGATGAACCCATTTTGGTGACAGTGCCTCCATTTCGCGCTCTCTTGTATTTTTATCCATCAAGGGCCTTTGGCTAACTTTGGGATACTATGGGTAGACATGTCTAGACCATAAACCAGTGGTAATGCTAATAATAATAATAATGGCATGATGATGGAGATTGGTTCATTCCTTAGCGCTCGATTACGCCCTGCAATGCATCGAAGACGGTGGCCATCAAATGCGTGAAGATTTTAGTTTTTTTTTTAGGGTTTCCGGGCTTCATAACCGTATTGGAGGGCGGATTGTAGGGTAGTTACAATGATACGCAGACGACAATAATGACACAGATCTTGTGGTCCTCTTTCATTCAAAACTCCCATTTCGAAAAATGCCGCCTTTGTCACCCCGGACGACGCAAGTTGGCATTTGTCATTACTACACACCTACTGATTCCATGTCAAATGTGCTCATCAAGCTTTCTACTGCAGTCTAGCGGACGTATGTCATTAGGGTAATGACAGCAACCAAACAGTCGTACGACTCGACAAATGCATTTCTGACAATTCCTGGCTAGAATTGACAAGTTTATTCTAAACTCTTCGTCGCTAGTCGTGTACTGGTTCGTCAGTGACTGTGTTTATGCATGTGTCACCAACTTAGCTGTCGCGGCTGTCAAATGCGTTGTTTCACTGGTCGAAACCGTTAAGATTGTGACCGAAGAGCGAAAAGCTTCACGTTTTACAATTCTCTTTTTAAGTTGCTTCGAACTGCTTTGAAAAGTAGGCGTTAACTTGTATCCCCTGTACGAATCGACTTCGTTTCTCATGACCACCAAGGCTCCTTGAAATTTCGCTCAGCTCCATCCTGTTTTTTTAATCATTTCCACCAATTCTCAGCTTCGAGAGGAACGTAATCGCTTGACGGAGCTGCGACGGAAGAACTTATCTGTTTTCATACATAATTGCCGAACAGAACTTCAAGAGTTATGGGATGTATGCCGTCTTAGCGAATACGACCGAGTCGCGGCAATGAGTCGGGATAGCGAGGATTGCAGTGAATCGGTTTTGGAGCGACTCGAAGCCGAAGTAATCATTGTCAATCTTTCGCTTCTCACCTATCGTGACTTTCTAGATTGTTTACTGGAAAAACTTTCATGCCGGCCACAAGGATGTTTTCGAATCGTTGGATGCTTGGCAAACTAGCTTCTCACAATTCAGGGATATCGAGGTATGTTGGAGTTTCTCCACTCACTGGTGGGAACTTTTTGCTGACGTTTTCTCTTATACGACACACTATCTGTCTGATTACCCCTTCTGCGATAACACTCTAATATAACAGTATTGTCTTGCAAGCCAATACCAGGAAATGGACTGTTCATTCCCTAGGAATCTAGTGAACAGCGTGATGCAATCAAATTTGCTCCGTTTTTCTATGATCGTAAAAGAGAAGGAGTATTTCGCTCGCTTTGTCGTGTCATTGTGGCTCTGGGTAACAACAGTGTCCATTTCTTTCACACACAAAATGTTCTCTCATTTTACTGTACTTTCTGGAGGATTGTAGCCTTGGCGTTTGGTATTTCGCTAGAGCTCTATGCGCGACCGATGCCCTTTCTTACATGTCACGAATGTTCACTTATCGATAGAGACATCTTGGTCGGCAAAATTTTCTGGGACTGTTTACTCCCAGCATCAATCTCATCTTGACACCGCACTGAATTCAGTTTCTTTGTGGTGTGTTGAGTACGATGCTTATTAATACCGAATACAACCCTTGGTGTGAAGCACCGCTATATGTTTATTTTCGATGAAGATCGCAAGGTGAATCGACGCATTCACTAGTGTATATTGTGCCCGAAAACAGTACTTGTTTAGGTTATAAGGAGACTCCGGGGGCCACGCCTACCGGATGAACCCCAAGAAGAATGAAACCGACCGTGGACTGTCGAGGAGCTTTCAGCAATCTTATGTGCTGCGCGTGGTCCACGATCTTATCCAGCCGTCCATCTGAACTTCCTAGCATTCTGCCTGCTTTTTTATTTGGAATGCGCTCTGCAGACGACTGGGTCTACGGATTTTACGTTCTCCGCGGAGTTCATACAATGTATTCTTTCAGTGATCTGTCCTCTGAGTTCAGAGTAGTAACTCCGGATCTTGGTCGCTTAGTGCTGTCTATGGAAAGGACTGTTTCCCATTTACTAGTGGATCTCGAAGCGGCTTCGATAAACGTCTGCTCCCTTTCGTGTGCATAGCACTTTTCATTCAATCGTGGTGATCACTATCCAGCGTGGCGTAAATGGAGGTGCCGGTTCGGACGTTGGTGGGATAGGCTAGTAAATATTTTTCTTGAGTGCGACGTGTTTCACTGTGTACAGCCGGTGTCTTAAAGCTTGTCATATGTCTACCTAAATTTGGATCCTCTTTCTCAGGTGGGGTTGACACTGTGGAGCCATCTGGTAGCGTCTTAGCAGTGCACTTCGTCCTGCAAACGGAAGTCAACTCATGCTGGAAAGTCGGTAAACATCGTGCAGTTGCTTCATCCTTATTGGGGTCCATAAACAGTGCGCCTCTCAAAGACCCATGGTGGTTTCGAAGCCGTAAACTCCTATATAAGAGTTGGGACACTCTTCTAGAGCTACGATTAACCATCACTCTTACAGGATGTAAAACGACTGATCCTAGATGGTGCATAATCTTATCACGATCAGCTGTTGATCAACTGATGATTCAAAATAAGGATGAAACAGCTGTACAGCGCTTCTGGGCTTTTCCTCATTGATCGACTTTGTTTACAAGGTGAACTCTCAATCGTCCCAACTGCTGGTCTTGTCACATCTTACGGCCACTAATAGAGCCTCATCGATGGTCCCACCGAAAATTTTCTGTGCGGAGGCAGGCCATGGTGTACCAGCACTTCTGCTTCGCTATTGTCTCGGTAGAAAGCAAGTCAGTCTCGTTGGTATTGAAAAACCAACACAGTCTTTAAGTTGGAGTACGAAGCTCAGTGGACAAACATGTCGACCTTTCCGATTGATCATCTGACTTTCATAAGTGATAACACTAGTCCGTTGTTTCCTTGTGGACAACGGTTTTTATAAGTGGTCAAGTTTTCGTGCTCACCGAATAGGTCGACTTGGAAAACTGTTTGCTCTTATTAGTCTAAACTTGTTTCGAACTCGCACGTAAAGCGATGCTATGTTTTTTCTAATGTGGGAGAATGTCTGATAAAAAATGTCTATATAGTAATATTACGTAATGTCTATGTTAAGCCCTCAGTCGTAAATTACCAAACGCGGATGTAGATATAAAAAGCTGTGGCTGATAAATTTACCTAACAAAAAGAACACTCCAGGTTGATTATCGCTATCGAATCATTCCTCGGTGCCGAGTTTTACGTATGGTCATCCATATATACTATGGCGAATGTGGACAAAAAGCATGGCAGTAGTGTAGTATTTTTTTGCTCGATATTTACCCAGAGAATGTCTTCATTTCACTGTAAATTAAGCCGGCGCGCCTGTTGCTCTTCGCCGCTACGAGGTCACATTAAATTTTCAGTGCAACCGGAGTGAGAACACGATCAGAAAGCTGTGGCTCAGTGATACTATGGTAGTTGAACGCATGAAACTCAGCGTTCAGCAGCATACCAAAATGTCGTAGTACATCACGGATATCATCACAAACAATGCCAACAACAGCTTGGTCCTAACACTGCGCCTCGACATTGGACAAAACAAGTGATGAACAGACCAGATACGAATGCTGGTATACAACGGTGGAGAGCTGCAGATTTTCCAAACTTAACAACATCGATAGAAGACACGACATTTAGTCAGTTTCACTCAAAGCATTTCATACATACACTATCACAGTGTCACTGCGATAAGTCACCCTATTACAAAGCACTGGCCTGGATCTGGAAAAATGAAAAAAAAATACAGTGACTCGTGTCGCCTCAAACACTGAGAATCCAATTTGACCCATTCGTTCAGCTACTGAAATAGCATCAGTAGCCCATAATACAATAGATTTGCTGTCAGTGGCAATTTCGAAACTGCCCCTGAACGCGAAGGATTCTCGTTTCCACAGCCCGCCGAGGTGCATTTTTCGTGCATTTCTCAACATTTTCAGGAATGACCTATTTGATTACAGAACGGCTAAAATATAGCACGGGAACGTTCAGTCCTTGATGCATCGCAAACACGAATCGTCACGCTAACCGTTTCTAACAGTTTCTAACACAAATTCTGGGAACCCAAAATTTAGCATTAAAATTTCGATTTGCTTACATATTAACAGACAAATAAATACACTATTCCTGCAGACAAGTAAGGAAATAATATATTGCGAACCTCATATTCGAGTTCACTGTGTAAAAGTGCCCGGGTTACTGCCAAAAGAACAAAAATTACACAAATGAATATCACCCAGAAGGTGAGCAGACTGCTAAGCGATGAACAAAAGTGAGCATAACTGCAAATGGAATGCGCGCCAAGACACACAATTCAAACAAATTTCACCGAAGTGGCCATAGTTCAAGACAATCTTTGGATCTCTTAACTATTAAATAAACTATTAAAGAACTATACTATTAATCTATTAACCATCATTACGTGCTACATTACTGCGGAAGAGTTTGCTTCTAGGGCCCAGTAGTTTTCGGTGACCTTTTAGCGTGGAGTTAAGAATCAGCCTGAATCTTACGCCAGACATTATACAATTCCTGAGTCTGGTTTTGGTTTACCTCATGACCAACTTGTCTAGCAAAATAAATCGGAATTACAGCAACGTGAACACTGTTTAGTACAGGATGTCACCCAAGATCCAAAAAGCTGCCTTCCGATGGAACAACTGTTCTTGTGTTGGGTTGTTTTATCCACTACATGGCTGGATCGGTTTTTCGTTTTGTTTTCACTCTTGTCCCCGGACAAATTGGGGTAATACTCGTCAGGAAACATCAAGAGCGGCACTCATGCTGTTTTTTCCTGCTCCCATTGATAGTCAAAAAAGAAAGATCCAATCATTTTGAAAAACCGTGGAGGAATATTACTCCAAGTCGAAAAACAGTACAAGCAGTTACAGCGTGAGGTCAAACGTCTAGAGAATCTGCTTCAAAAACTAGCGGCGGATCCGTTGCATTCAAATCTAATGATCCATGGCATGAATATATTGGAGTTTATGGAGGCCTCTCGTCGCCAGCAGCTAGAAGATAAGGAGAATGATGTTAATCAACGAAGGCCGGCTCAACTTAAGTGAGTTTTCCCCGGTATAGCGGTGATATCTTCCAGAGCTTCGTAATTACTGTGCCCTACTTTGATGTGATTATCCCTTCGAGTGGATGGGAGAACTTCATGGGATTGCGGTAGAATCCCATGGGAATTCGCTATATCATCAGCACTACAAGGTCCTTTAGTTCAGGGATTCAATTTTATCCGTTACACAATCACATGCAACTTTCAGGGGAACTGTGAGAATTCGAGGGGGCGTTGTACACTACCTCCATCCTAGCTGCCGAATCAAAAATTCGACCTTACACTAGACCTGTCCTCACATTTTTACCATTGAGCTACGCATTTCGGACTCGTTGCCAAGTTGTCTATAAATAATACCAAAAATAGTCATTCAGCTGTAACCCCTTCGGTGCATAGCTGCCACGCTACCCGAAGGAATCATGCGGGCTGAAATACTGTCAGGTTGCTCAAGCCTAGACAGGAGCAGTCGAAGTACCATGGTTGGGTTCGAACCACTGACCTTTCCGTCAGTAAGTTCGCGCTTTCAACCACTGCGCTATCTGAAGCTCTAGTAAAGTGTGTCCCAGAATGTGGTTTTCATTGTGGGCTGTCAGTAACTTAAGCTACAGGTGTGTTGGGCTTCAGTTGTGAATCATAGACGGATGACTGTCCGATAAGGGCCCGCCTGGCTCATCAACCGGACGTTCTCCCTACCTAATGTTTCCCCCACATATACTTGGCGGACTTAACATGCATCAAGTAACAAGCATATCATTGGAATAACAGGAGCGCCCCACTTTGGCGACACTACTCGTTCACTTTACCATATACGAGCGTGAATGATCTTTCCCTGACCAACTTTTACCCGATAGTTTGTTGCTCAGCACTGTTAATTCTCTCAATGTTAGCCGAAGGTGAACGGCGAATGCAAATATAGCAAACAGGTGGTGCATTAGTTTCCTTGTCACTCGGCAGTTGATGTGAAAACGTTTGCTGTTAAGTGAGGTTGGTAATGGTAGTCATTCAGCTGTGGCATCCTTTCGGTGCATAGCTGGCATGCAAATTCAAGAACGCATGAGAGATGAGGTACTATCAGATTGCTTAGGCCTAGACAGGAGCAGTCGAGGTGCCACTGTTGGGCTCGAACCATGGATCTCTGGGTCACTAGTTTCGCACCTTAACCGTTGAGTTATCTCGAGCTCTCATTTGGTTAACCTCACAATAACGGTTTGGTTGTTTTTCCTATCGATCATTTTTGTGTGTGATTGATTTGAGCAGTTTATTCGGTTATGCTGAGGTGGTAATTTAACATTATATTCTTCATTTTGTCATTCTTATCGCAGTTGTCAACCGGTAGTCACAATTCTGTGTTCCCTCTGTATGTCAGCGCTTGTTGTATCGTAGACTAATTGAAGTTTTCACCTTCTACCCCAGGCGTAAAGGAGATGGCAGTCCTGCGATAAGCAGCGTGAATCGTTCAGTGCGCGGCAGATATCCTGGTAACAAGGCGGCGTGCAGTGAAACCCCTTTTTCAAGCCGTGTGAAGAAACCGCGATTGGATTCATCCAGGGTAGGCTAGTCCCCTGTCTTTACACGGATGGTTTTGCCAAATGTCACCTCTTTCCTCTGATGTTCGTATCTGTTGTACAGGAGAATTTACGCCCCACTGTACTGTCAATCATTCCCTGTGGTGGCAGGTGGTATGGTCTTTATACTGGATCACTTGGTTATTAGACATCCCGAACTTCCAGCACTGAAGTGCGTTTCGTGCGTAACAGAATAATGTAAAGGAGATTGTAGTTAGCGTCCGATGCATTTATTAGCCGGGCAATTCGTGTTTATTACAGGAGAGCCCAGTCTAAACAATCAATCGCGTTTTTTCGTTTCGAAGTTCAGTTTTGCAATCCACACTTCTCATTCGAAAGCGATCAGTTTTCGCAAATCAGCTTGCCGACTTTACGTGGGATTCGTTCTGATACTACTTGTTAGTTGTGAAAGCAAGGTTATTTCATTATCTCAGTTCCGGATTTCACCCTGCAAGTGCAAGGCCGAG
Source organism: Opisthorchis felineus (assembly GCA_004794785.1). Classification (NCBI taxonomy): domain Eukaryota; kingdom Metazoa; phylum Platyhelminthes; class Trematoda; order Opisthorchiida; family Opisthorchiidae; genus Opisthorchis; species Opisthorchis felineus. The sequence goes on from SJOL01007687.1 coordinate 370,635, forward strand.
AAGCACGCTACAGCTGTTTCGTCAGTTTTGGAATCATCAACGTTGAACTTCTCACAAATATATGGGAAGATTAGATCGCGCAACCTTCCGTTTCGTGGTTGAATCCCGTACCATTCACGTAGGGGGTGGTTATTTGTCAGTGGGAATAAACTCTCTCAGAACGCGACGCTGTTAATCATTTACTCGCGCTGTTCGCATCCTTTGATCTGGTGCCGACCTGCTCCTTCGGTAAATCCTCAAGGAAACGCCCATGTGAATTATGGGGTATTTTTCTTTCCTATTCTCCCAGACAATTATGACCAGAACGCCACTTCGTCAGTTTGGTCTACCTCAAGGTGAACCTCTCCGCTCTGCACAAGTAAGTTTTTCCGTATTGAGCATTTCAAGTGTAACACGTCAGATTTGATGACTGCTTCACACCGATGAATTTTTTCACTATCTAGGCACATCAGTGACTCCAGCAGTTCTGTTGGATGAGGGTCAGAGGATTTCAAGTCTAATGAACCCGACGTTAGACTTTTCTATGCTTCATTTCCATCTAGTTTGTGTATGCTTTCACAAGGAGAGATCACTGGAGTGCACATAACAGATAACTGGCACAGAACTGATTGGATCCTATTCAGGCTACCTGCCATGGACTCAAAAATGGGACCCTGATTTGCTTGTTTCTCAAACCTTTCTAGCGGTTGTTCGCAGCTGGTCTGGTGAAACTCTGTGCACCTCGCTCCTGCTTGAACCATCCTCAGGTCCCGATACGATGGCTTTCTGGGAATGCAACTCGCAGCAAGATGCGCGCCTGATTTACAACACAGTTTCGATCACTAGCTCATGTCGTATGCGGACTCTGCTGACGTCTTTGGTCGCCTGGTCACCAAATGAGCGATCACTGAGGGACTGTCTTTATGGTTATTTAGTTGAGGTACTGCTTCGATGGTTTTCACGAACGGTGAAGGTTTACTGCTTATTCCCTGATGTGAACCAATAGGAAATGCCTCGTCGAAATGTGAGGTTCTGCAGACTTATACCATGTGAATTAACCAGTGAAAAGTTATTGAAGCGAATGACTTTTTGCGCATAACAGCGAGTTTTCACGAAGCCAAGATATAGTTCATTGAGACGACCAAATATTGCTTATATACAGATACTGACCTACATCAGCACATGCGGATATTACGTGAAATAGGGGTTGAGTGGCTGTCGTGCTGGCCCTGGAAACTGCCTGGAAAACGATGTAGGTGAGCAGATGTTTAGTGCTGGCGCCTGTGCCTTGTTTTACAACAGAATCCACCATATTGTTTCGTAGCCGAAGTTCAGAGTTTGGAGGCCGGTCCAAATGACCTTTGGGTTGCCGTCTATCCTCCCTTACGGCTAAGAAACAAAGTGGTATTTGTTGAACATGGTTTTCGAAAGTTTGTAGCACCGATTTTTGGTGTAATACGAAGGCTACCATTGTGTTGTCACTATTGAAAGCGTGCGAGTTGCAACGTCAAACTGAGGTGACAATCCTTATATTAACCGGTAAGTTTAACTGCATTACACAAGCTTATGTTGCCCTTCTGGTGTGCCTGAAAATACTCTTTCATGTAACTGAGCTTCCCTCACTCTGCCCCGTTTAATTTAACCTTCATGTCAGAATAGCTATATATCCTCCCCAGAATTTTCAAGCCAGATGTTGTTTCTTCCTTCCTGTAGAAACCTGGAGGAATGACTTCCACGCCAAGGCACTCACGAGAATTCCTGCTCTAAGTCATCATAACTCATCCTTATATTTGTATCGCTTTGTTTTTCTTATTCCTTATCCTATATTCCCACACATCGTTTTGTGTACATACATTTTTACACGTGCCTGCGTGCTGCACAACCACTGCTTACCTTTTTCTGGACCTCGGGTTGTAATATAGCCACGGATGACTGCTACCAATCTAAATCGATTTTTATGGAGTTCAATAGCTGTTAGGTAAGTTGTACATGTCATGTTGGTACGCCTCGGTAGTGAACCAAGTCAAGTCATGAATAACTCCATGCATTCTAAGTGTCAAGTCTTCTGCATACGTCCTCGTAGCGGAGGTAAAAATGCGCATCTGGTCGCTAGTGGCGAAAATCGAACCAAGGAAGGCATGATAAGAGCGAAGAGACCGACCATTGTGTGGTCTGGAGGTTTGTCCATCTCTCTGACCCATTTGGATATCAATCTGACACCGGTGGAGTTTCTTATACCAGGTTGATCAATGGATAGAGGTCTGTTGAACGCATTCTTCTGGTCGTCCATGTTGATCTTGGAACATGTGGGGCAACATGCTGCTTAAAAATCTAGACTGCTGTGGTATTCTTATGCCAACCACCGCTGTCTTGCAGTTTGGCTTGTGAGCTGAGGGCGTGGATGTTCCAGCGGTATATGTGCATCATGACTGCAAACGTGGACATACGACCTTGCAAAACAAAAGTTGATATGGAGCAGGACACTAGCTTGCTGCCCAACGTCGTTGACGAGTACTTTTCACTGAATAACGCCGCCATACCTCATCCGTTCCACACTGGTTTCTCCAAAAGGTACTTGGATTGGCTTATTTGTCCTAGCCCACGAAATAGCGCTTTCGATATATCGTTTGACTGTGTGGGGCCGTGTTTTTCCAAGAACTACCGTTGCTTTAATGCTACAAAGGTACCGAACCACGTGCCGTAGGTCATCCGAATGAGAGAATGAGCATCTTCACTGCCTGGCGGGGATGCTCTGGTGATGCACTTTCGCTCTAAAGAGGAGTTCCTTGCTGATGACGTGTTGATAGAAACGAAACAAGGTATTTTGGCGAAGAGACTGTCACTGACTTGTTTTGGTGGGGCTAAGTCTCAACAACCTGTGACCAAACCCTGAATAGAAGGAAAAAACCGATGCCACGGTACAATACTCTGAAGGGTCTCAGTACTAGGTTGTCTAGGTGCTTCACAACATTTGTAGATCCCGCCACGCACGTGAATTTCGAGTAGCGAAATAGTTGACATTGTTAGCTGCGAAAAGCTGCAGCAATAAATCTTGATTGACTGTCAAAGGCAATTGCGTAACCATTTGGATGGCAAGCGTAAAGTTGCATCATCCTTGTCCAAGTACCGGGAAACCGAATGCACACGATATACGACGACGTCTATCATGGAGCACAAATTTTGGTAAGCGCAGTTGTGAATCTGCAATCTGACTAGTATGGACTCTGGAAAACCTTGCACTTTTAAACAACTTTGAAAGCACAGGTGTATAGGTATCCAGTCGAAATCCCAAAGTACGTTTATTATGCACCGGAGTTATCTTGAATATCCTCCAACAGTTAGGCACTTTCCCAGAAACGAATTGTTACTTGGGTAGTGCCGTTTGTTGTGGATATTGCTGTCTTAGTGGACATCAATAAGGTTTTTATTGAAAGCAGTCATTGATGTCGGTGCCGTACGACAAAAGAAATCTCATCTTAATAGTCCAACGTTACAGAGACGAACAAAAAGGCAAGAGGATATGGCCAAATAGTGGCCTCCCTAAGACAGCCACTCAGACAGTCCGGATAGAAACCTATAGAACAAACATAGTAAATCCACTCAATGTCCAGTAATTTTCACTAGCCTGCTCTACAATGTCCTGCCTTTGTAATTTCCTTAAGTCCGTTATGGTAACTGGGCAGTATGGAGTTTGTCTGGTCTAACCATCAGACAAATATTGAGAACGCACCAGCACAAACAACCCAATGTGTCATCCGGAGTTTTACCTGAATTGTCGAATCACCAAAAATACATACCATTTAGTCTTATTTGCTTACGTGCGTACCACTTGATAGTATAAATTTGTCCTTTCAGATAGAAAGCACAGTCATAAATGTGAATAGCACATGAGACGAGAGTGCGGAACTCCCGTTTAATGGTGTCGAAGTACGGATTCAGTTGTACCAGCTAGCTGGGATTGGTCGGAGAGGAATGACCTGTTGGCCAAAGCAATGTCACTGCTCTTATGTGACGCCTCTGATGACGGCGATTGCGCCGGCTGTTGCAGTTGTGTTTCGACGAATGTCCTTGGAACGATTGGGTGACACGGTAATTTTAAGTACTGTGAGATGAAACGTATCGAGGCAAATCTGTATTGAGGCATTGAGTGCGAATGGAAGGAGGGGAAGTCCGTCAGTTCCAAACTCTTTTATCGACGTTAAGCTGCCTTTCAGAGGCGAGTGAGCCTACGAAACCACCACACGGATATTAAACCTCCCTCTAAGGAGCAGCTCAGGATTCACTTTTACTAATTCCCTTACATGTATATTCGAGACTGACGAAGAAATTTTGAAAAGGCACAATTCGCTCAATCTGTATCGTTTGGCCGTCGCTGGAATCGTATAAGACTTGTTGATCAGATTTCGATCCCCGTCATCGTACGAACTAGTAACCAATTCATGTGCACACCAGTAGTGAGTATCGTGCACTTTCACGTAGGATATTATGAAAAGGAGACTCCAATTATACACTCGAGAAAGGGGAAACTCGAATGCATCTCAGCTGAACCTCGTTAACGATACTTTTTCACCCTAATATGTTACACGGAGGCTGCCTCACGTTTCATTTGGAAAAGCATCCAGGGCACCAAACGGATTTTAGGAATGGGACACTACTTACAGTTCGATGATACCTCCTAGACAACCGATTAAAGGTTTTACTACTGTTGGTGCTAGACTTATCAGCAAGGACGAAACTGGTAGTAGGCTGGCCAGGAGTTTTCATCGACCTTATGAGTAGTGTCGCATCAGAAGTCGACCGTTCTGTGTACCTACCACTGGCTTATACTTTGCTATTATGGTCTGTGCTTTAGTGGTGCGGGTAAACAAGAAACAGATCCAAATATCATCTAAACTTCGGCCGATACCAGCTGACTAAGTGGCTAAGTTATGACTACAGTTTGCATGTTTATTCGTTTGCAGTTGGGGCAAAGTTTCGACAGAATTTCGAGTCCCAAAAACGCAGATCCATTAGTAAATTGCCATCAAGTTGTCGCCAATCACTAATGAGTGGAAGTTGTTCCATAGCGCTTGCAGTGCTACTAGTTACGTATCCCTTTTGATCAGTCCCACACATACACGAAGAATCCTGGGCCCGATGAATTCGACTTGAAACTTGTCTCCGGATAATGGGATGTGGAAGTGACCACACAGCATCGTCTGACACTCAAGTCACACGTCATTCAGTCGCTTATCAAACGTCTCAGCCGAATGTTTCGTAATGGGCATACCAACTGCGCACAGAGTAATGCTTATGTTGAGTGACTGAACCGTTCTCACCTTGAAAGACCTTACTCCTTCAGGGATTACTGTCTCCTTCTTATTGTAAATAATTTTCGGATCGGGTAGTTTTGTACTTTTTGATTGGAGTATGGAGATTCTGATTCGGGATTTCATCCTGCTGTCTAGGCTGAAAATACGAGGAGCACTGGATAGCTGTTCCACCTTTGTTGAGGATCATCACCAGTGCGCATTTCACAGGCCCCCAGGTCGATTCGAGCCTCCGGTTAATGGCTGAATCCTGTGCCATTTGGCTAAAAGCGGCTGACCAGCAATGTGGTAAACTCACACTATGACAGGACATAGCGCCACTTATCTTTCAAGCACAGAATCCACGTCAAGTAGTTTCGTGTTATCTGGTTCCGTGGGTGACGACTTCTCGCTCATTCACACGTCGTGTGAATAGTTTTCCTTCTTTACTACTTAGAGTTTGCTGATAGTGTAAGGAGATCTGGAAATTACCAAAGAAGATTTCATCCTGTGAATGATGTCAACAAGTAACGACTTGACCTGAATTCCTCAACTGAAGAACGAGAAGACCTACACACTGCCTAGATGCGAGTTATTCATACTGCTGAACAGCCACTCATGGCATAACTCTGGCCGTATTGCTTACGGTTAGTTAACAGTTAAGTGGTTCTGAAATTTCAGTCGAGATTCCATCCTGTCAGTGAAGCAACCAGTAACTCTGTAGGTTCGTGAAGTGCGCACCGAGGATACCTACCAACATGGATGGAACGGCTGCACAGTGATTCTCAGGTGTTCGGCTTGGATTGGCTTCAGTTGCAGTATGGGAAGTTTCAGAACTCCTTCACTGCTAACAACTTACAAGTAGCCTTCAAAAAGGAGAAGGTCACAAGTCATGTGAATTTTCAAATGGCAATTAAATTCAAACCGGATACTTTTTTTTGGCACATTCTGTCATCAGAATAGCAGCGCAGTCGCGTTTACTTCAGCTGGAATCAATTTAGTTTTGACGTAACATGAATAAACTGTGCGGGCCGATTGTAATACTAGACTTGAACTATTTCTCCCAATATGAACCTGGAAGCATACGAATGATGAGTAAATTCACCAGTCATCAACCGGCAGAAGTGTGGCGACAACATAACGAACAAAGAGTGACTAGCGCTCTTCACTTAATCATTTACGCAAGGTCAGAACTCTTCTGAAGATAGCAACGATAAGCAATTCTAGTTAGTTTTGATAATGGAACAATAAATGTGGATAGTTTGTCCTTCAATTGTGAGGGCAGAACTTGGCGATTTTTCGCTCATAAATGAGGTGGACACAAGTCGGCTCGGACGTCACGGGAACGCTGGTTCAATGCAACGCTGGTTTTGCGTATTCATGTCAGTCCAACGATTGAGCAACCTCACGTAATTAGCAGTGTTTTTACGTTGGTTACGAGTCCTTAATACATATACTGACTGAGATCCACTGGAGAGTACTGCAAGGTGTCATGCCAAGTTGTATAGCTTCTCGTTAAGCGTTTTCGGCTAGGACTGTGTCTTCCACTGGCTCCAATCCACCTCATATTTATCACTCGAATTCTTTCTTCACACGGTGTTTTTTTCAATTAACATGGGATCAATATGCTTTCGATGCTGCATATTCTTGTCTTTCGGAGGAGTTGAGTGTCTGTAATCCGATCCGTGGATCGATGCACACAGATGTCTCATACAATTAGTCAATACAACCGCACTACATTCGAAGGTCATGTACCAGATCACATAATTGAAAGTAGTATAAAAGCAACCCTCTCGTATGAATGAACCACCTAAGGATGGGTCAGGAAATTACCCTCGAAGCTGCTAAAACAAGACTGGTTTCTTTGGAGAATTTGCTTCTCCTGACTCGAGTAGCGTGGATGATCTGAAGATGGTTTCCTCATGTTGATGGGTCAACATTCAGTGCTCTGCCTCATCTTAGTTTCAAAAACAAGTCGATAGATTATGTAAGGAAAATGTGAACAGCACAGAAGTCAGGATTGTCAGACAGTGGGATGCCATGTCTTCTTACGTAGGGTTGCTTTGATTGCCAGGATTTTACCGGTCCGCTATCTTTTATTGAGCCTTGACTGCTCATTGTGCTTTTGGAAGACGGCTCAATGATATTGTTCATTGAGTGCTGGTTTAGATGCTGCTCGATCGGACTCAAACATATAAAAGAAGCAACAAATAATACTAGGGGTATTTTGAATGGCGATTGAAACAAGCGATTCATGGCTAATCTGACGTCTAACTGTTTCGGTTTACGCTGCCAATGAAATACTTTTAACTAGGAGAGAAAAATTATGTGAGGTCGTGATATGCGACGATTCTTAATGTGCATTAATGACTAGGTGGAAGAATAGCTGCTTCGTACGCTTGATTGGACACTGTAACAGCTGAACGACCTCACACAGAGGTGCGACCGATATGTATTTGTGTTCGTATGTGGAAAATGAATCTACGAGTGTCCAGAATGAAGTCAGCTGGAATAATATCCACCAGCCGCCACAAGGTAAAAAAGTGGCTATTCGTCGTTTCCCATATGATACAATAATAAATGTGTGCCCACATGTCCGTGACAGGACAATCTGCCCCAGATAAGCTTGGTTTCCAAATCATAGCCGAACCGCTGAAGGACATTTTGTAAACGAACGTGACTAGCACGATTTCCAGCCAAACCTGATGCTATCGAACAACCCTTGATGGCTATTTTTAGCTCGCTTGCCTGCGCGTTCGCCAGCTAGCTCGGAAAATCCGCACATCGCAGCGTACGTGCGTGCGCACGGAGAAGTGAACACGGACGCGTTTGAGTGCAAACGCATACAGACGCAACTCCGTCGCCAGTCGTTCTATTGAAGGCTAGATGCAGATTCACACACACACACACACAAACATGCACACACACAAGCATAGCCATTCACCAAACCCACGGTCCGACCTAAACAATTTCTTCCAAAACAAGACATTTGTCTCATCCATCTTTTTCACTGGTCTGGAGAGGGGGACTTTTGCAGACTTCGCTCAAAAAGAACATTCTTGAAATTCCACTTTCAGTTTTGGCCGACTTGCCGATGTTTTGATAGACGCTCTCTAGGGATTTCTCTCGAAGCTTAAAATCAATTCGGAAACTAGCGCCCAATATAGGCTGTTGTAATGTTTCACCTCTTGTTGATGGGTTAGTAGATTCTCCCACATGCCGGATTTTGTTCGAACTCAGTTAGGGCATAGAGGGAGTCTGTCGAGGGTAAAATGTTTTCGCGCAGGGCAACTGCATTGTCAGTGTACTAAGAACTTGGACCAGTTACAGATAGCACTAAAATTTGTCAAATTTCGGAGCATTTACTTGGGAGCAGGATCTTTTCTGAGGAGGGTACCGTGCACTTGTTTGATAGTGAAGTTGGCTTGGCTCGGGATTGTTCACTGCCAGCAAAAGCCCGACAGTCCCACTCATTTTGTTGAGATTCCGACAAATCACCAGATAATGGGACTGAATAAGATTATCAGTAAGTACCAATGTGTCTTAGCATCACCTGTTGGCCCTATAATATTAGTGGCAATAAATTGTTTTATCCCAATTCTAGTCCACGGTTTAGGGATTCTGTTGTAGTTTAAAACTAGGGTAGAAACTGCTTGATCCCCAGGCATAGACCGTTTTTCGAGGCATACTTCGGTCAAAACACCTCTGAAAAGATTATCCAAAGAACACTCACTAACTTAGCTTAGCCCACGCCGAAAATGTAGTCGATGTTTCCGATGTTTCTCATGAAATGTCATTTATTAGATGTCAGTCTGAGTCAGCCAGTTCAGATAGTCTATTAGAAGTAAGGAACTTTACAGTTGCTCAGTATTTCGGCAAATTTAACTATGGGGAACTTTTCGTTTTCGAAGCAAAAGCTTCTTCCTTTATTCACAAATGAACGCAAGAAGAGGGATACATACACTTGTTATTGGGAAACGTTATATTGAAATATTTTGTTCGCAAAAAACACTTAAAAACTAATTTGGCTTTGAAGGGAGTCTCAACTTAATTTCAGCTAAATCTACCGATGACGTTCTAACGAGTGGAGACGAAACATTTGCATGCAAATTTCCGAACTCGACCACCAGATTATTAGCCACCTGATCTGCAACCAAGAGTCATTGTGCGTCCTCTGGTGGCTAACCAACCAAAGTAATCAGCGCAAAAAACAACCGCAGCCACCGTCAGTCCAGTCGGACCTGTCTGCAGGTCTATCAGCTCCGAAGATAATCTTGCGTTTGGTACGCTCCAATCCTCTAGCCGGAAGACGGGGTCCACTTTTTGCCACTTTTTTCTGTGCCATCCTAGTGGTGCGTCAGCTTCATATTGCAAGAGGTCAGCGCTGGCAGCTTTTAGGCTTTTGACCAAAGTATCCAGATATCGACGCTTTGTCCTATAAAGCTCCGTTTTGTGTGTGTTTACTTTACCTTATAGCAGCTCCTTCGAAAGCTTGTTTCCATTGGTTCGACAGGCATGTCCAAGTCACCCTGAATGAGATTGTGTCTTCTATTCCGTCACAACATGGCCTTTGGAAGACTCGCGCGTGCGTAACTTGCCCAAGTCAGTGCTTGTGAAAGCTTCTCAAGCATAAGCTGTTGCGCTGGTACATGGTCAACATCTCAGTGCAGGGCAAGAGGAAGGATAAAATCGTTGGCTAATGGTTCAAAGTCGTAGCTTCCCATTCTATGGCTCGCCACGACACCCAGAGTCGAAGTAATATACTAGCGAAACTGTGACCTGCTAAATCATTTCGAGTTAGTCAGTGTGATGGCAAGGCATAGTACTTTCAGTTCATAGTTATGTTTCACAAAATAAGACATTTAACGCCAACGGGTTTGGGGTTGCATAGTATGACTATTAAGTTGAAATGACAGAACTATTAAGTGAGTAACTAAATACACTCATTGGCACATTCATTGGCATTGGTACTATTATATTATCCCAAGAAGACTTCAGATGAACGTCGACCGGAAGCATCCAATAGTTCCGTGTAATTCCTGAAAAAAATGGACGTCCTTATAGTATACATATATATACATATATATATATATATATATACGATATACGTACTTGTAGATATAGTCTACAGAATACTATTCCCACCAATTCGTATATTCGGGCATCATTATGTCATCGCTTTTGTTTAAGAGAATTTTGACGTTACTAGCGTTAGAGGCGAAACTGGAATGCATTTCCCTTCCTCCATACAATTGCACATCGGGTGGATGGAAGCTCTACTTAGGTAGGTGTTTTTGTCCGCGTATCAAGCGTACTTCCTTTACAGTACTGTTACTTGCTCCGTACAATCGTCTCCACTCAAAAACATGAAAAGGTGGCTGGACTGTTGAGTGGCGTAATCTTTTGGTTAGCGGTTTCTGACTGTCACACTGCAGACCATATTCTCAGCGATCAGCCTCTATATATAGTTGAGGGACTAAATAAGAACACCAAGGGTCCCTTTTGATTAGGCTTATTGGGCTGCGATTGCGCGTTTAATATCCGGAAAATATCCGGGAGGATTCCTAGCTGATGGCCAAGTAGATATCACCTCCTCCGTAAGGATCGATGATACTCTAGTCATTCGTTCTGAATGAGTCAAATGCTGCCTAGGACAGGAGTCACAACTAAGGCTCGAAATTCTTTGAAGTGGTTTAGGGACCAAGATTTCTTCAAAGGTTTTGATTGGTTAATTCAGCATGCACTGATTTTATCCTCTTTTCTTGTCCTACGTGAATACTTCATTTTGGGGTATTTTCATGGCCATTAGTAACGAATAAACAGGAGATGTAAGATTTTATAGCAGACCGGATTTTACTCAACCCCTGTTTATGGTCTACAAGGCGTTGAGTGAAGTTTGTTCGAAATGCGTATCACTCCCCATGTACTCGTGTGCTGTTGTGTTGTGGAACCAGTTGTACCAACGCCGTCAAACAAATTATTTGCGCAAATGACCGGGAACTCGATGAATATCAGTCATTTTAATGTTGCTAGCAACAGTTGATTTGACTATCAGAATTTAGACTTCCGGACTGGGCTAAGTGAATACGAATATTCTAATCAAAATGCTGAGAGTAATGGTGAGTTATTCAGAAGGCACTCTAGAGGTAACACATGTGGCCGATGAAATTTTTCTACCGGAAACGAAGATTAGGGGCTCTGTTGTCTGTTAGACTTGACCAGTATCTACACTAAGGAACGTCTGTAACTGCTAAATGGTTTAAATATACCAAATGTTAGCTCGGTAGCTCGACTACTGTGAAACAAAAGCCACCGTATTGTTCCCAAATATCTCTGCCCGTATCTCGAGCCACATATAGTACTCATCCGAACAATAACTGGTTTCGTACTTTGCTTACTGATAACGGGAATATGAAGGTTGGTACTGTTGATTTTATTCACAAATAATGGAACGGTCTCTGAGCTTCTCAAAGTGGGTTGCATTAACTGTTAGGACAAAATTTCAGTTTATACTTCAGCAGACTTCCAGTGATTTGGAGCAGGTTCCTTGCACATGTAGTTCCGGTCTTGTTCTCACCAGTATACAACACGGACTAGTGAAGACTCAGCTTAATGATAAAATCGAATCCAGGGCTATTTTACCCACTAACTAAGACCATTAACATGAGCACACTGCCGCTGAAAGCTTTTGCTTTCAGAGTTTTGTAGACAGTTTTTCAATCACAGATGTCAATGCAGACAGCGCTTTTTCAGCCAATTATGCTTGTGTAACTGTTTTCTACGCCGCAAAACTCTTCCAAAATTTCGTGAGAGATGTGAGATTTAACGTTCGGATTTGGTCAAGAACAGCATCGAAAACGCATTGTACTGTGTTAATTTTCAAGTCGATTTATCCGACTAACTCTTTGAGCCGGACGTGAATGGTGACATTGAGGCAGGAAGTTGTATGGTAGCTACTGACTCTAGGCCAGAAACGGATACCCCCCCCCATTTCTAAACCAAAGCATGCTTGGACAGAAGTGCTAATTACAGGGACAGCTCATACAAGCCTGGGGCAGCTGAGATCAAGCAAACTCATCAGAAAAATACATTATTTTAGGAGGCACGTTTTGTCCCACGCAGGGTGCCACGGTCCTGAACTGAAGGGAACCTAAAAACTTGTTTATTAAACTGTAAACACTCAGCAGAGTTTCGTGCAAATTCACTTGGTGGAAACAACGAGTAAACATTCATTGTAGGATGCAATCACTGAAAACTTTTATGCACTCTTTGTTAAATTTTAAAATATTGGCCCAAAAACAAAAACGCTCAACTAGCTGCACAAGAGATGAAGTTTGAAAACAGAAGAGTAGATCAGGATAACTTGACCTTATATCTCAAAAATGTCTGAACACAGTCTAGGCTGTAACCGCTTGATCGGAAAGTTTCACTGATGGCTAGACAAGTTCAGGAAATCGGACAATCCGGTTTATGATCTGTCTCACCGAGCTATCTAGAGGAGGACGAAGCCATCAGATTCGCTGCTCGACTGGGCTATTGACAAACTTCTATCACTCAGTACTTTGACGCAGATGGTATTGTGTCCGAATGAACACACTGAGAGACAGAGTAGTCTGTTGATCTGCATTTTGCTTCCGTCAGCACGATTCTCTGAGTCGTCAGCATGAGCTGCAATCTTGTGTCCTGTGGGATGGCTTTGAGCTTCTGTCTAGCGTGATTGATGAAGAGGTCACCAAGGAATGGCAGTGATGGCAATGTCAGTTCACAGGGGTTCCAT
>SJOL01007698.1:0-17996 GCA_004794785.1 Opisthorchis felineus
CACTGGCTGGGGAATTCACCGCCATCCTTGAACAGAAAAGGTGGAAAGTCATCAGGACTAGCAGCACGATGACGCTCGAGTAGAGATATACCCTCGGACACTTCTGAGGTTGAAGGGGACTCCATATTCTCAGTCCACCTTTCTGTTGAAGGCCAGCATTCCGGATTTTAGGTAGCAGGTGTTGTGTTCGACGAGGGATGGAGTGCAACGGTAATCAGAATAAAAATGGAAAAGACTGAGGGCCCGGAAGCTAGGCTTTATTCATCCAAAACTTTGACACTCAGAGCTGAAACGAAAAAAAAGTGATTTAGCAATGAACGATGAGACGTTTGAAAGACAGAACAAATGTACAACAGCAGGTGGCCAACCCAATTGTTATTCGAGGTGCTGCGCCCAACGGTCCAAACGTCCTCCTTTGCTAGATATCAGGAAGCCATTCTGGTCTCTGATAGTTTCGCCAACAAGAGAATTCTGAGAACCAGTCGGGTGAGTCAAGTAGAACAGCCCGTAAACGTTTCCCGGCATTTTTCGCGTCTTCCGTTTCTTCAACCTTCCGGGTCCACCAAGCTTCTCGGTCTGCACGGACACTCGGTTTTACCTGGTGTCGGATGATACGTCGGGTTGAGTTGGGGTTGTGGCAAGGAGAAACCTGTCGCCGGACCTCCAGCAAAGCCGCGGTGCTATCAGAGATCGAATGTTTGGATGAGGTTGGTTGGGTTGTACCGCAGACAGAAGTTCCGGCCTTGAGTAGCGTTTTGGACATCTGTTTCCAGTGGCCGTCAATCCCCGACCTCAGCCCTCCCTGGGGGCGTTCGAGGAGTCGGTTCAACTAAGGTCTTTTGAATTCTGGTTCCACCAGCTTCTTAATGGCTAAGCGAGGTGTGCGCGTTTTGTCTGGACCTGAAAGGCACAATGAAAAGCAGTAGGGGACAAGTGCACGATCGGAGTCCACGCCGGTATTCCAGAAAAAGCGGCAGGCAGTGGTCGACTCTCGCCACCGGTAGCTGACGGTGACCTGGCCCATTTGATTTGACTTTGGTTCGTTGGTTGCCATCACGTCGTCAAGGGATTTCCGCTGTTCCGGGAACTAGTACTGCAAAGGAACAGTATGTGATCGGTACACATCGGAAGCAGGCGCTCTCCGTTGTCCATGCCTCGTATCCAACCAAAGACGGCCACCCAACTGGGTCTCAGTTGCGCTTAGTATACGTACCTTGGCGTTCATGTCAGCAGCAATCGCAACGATGTCTGAGCTTCTAGCTTGTTGTAAAGGACCACCTACAGTGTCTTTGGCAGATCCAGAACCACAGTCTGTTGTGGCGCAAGTAGACAATAAAAAAGGGTGCGATGAGCTTCATTTTCTCGAGGTTCTCTAATTGACTTCGCCAAACGAAACGCACAGAGGCGATTATCACGGGGTATCAACCAAGTAGAGACGCTTCTGCACGGTCGCTTAATACAATGCCATTCACGGTATATCCGGCTGCAGCAGCTTCTGTATCATCAGAGTTGCTCGGCTGGAACCCGGAAGAGAAAGGAGGGTGTCCTTTCGATTGCAGTACTTGATTCCTACATCCTTGTTTCTGACACGTAGCATAAATCAGTTCAGAGGGAATCCACAATATGAGCAAGATCCACCTGTTCTCCTGCCTGCTTCAGTGTGCAAACATTAAAGGCATCCAAGTAGACCGGCATTCGGGGTTTGAAAACAGAATTCGAAGTGTTCAGGGCTGTTACTGAAGTCGGACGTACAGAAGCTGCATCTGAGCGTGATGCATGGAGAACAAAGCGGTCATTCCTAGTGCTTGGACCTGTAAAGGAAGTAATCAAATAGGGATTGGGTGGTGTAGACTAATCGCTCAGCTGTAATACCCTTTCGGTGTCTAGCTACCATGCCGTTCGAGGGAAGTACGAGGGCTGAAATATTGCCAGGTCGCCCAAGCCTAGACAGGAGAAGTCGAGGTGCAGAGGTCGGTAAATTCGCGCTCTAACCACAGCCATCTCGCCCCCGCGGTGTAGAAGAGGGAATACGTGAACGTGTAAGAAGGGATACGTCAGCAATAGCACGTCTTCGTTTACCCACCCGGCTGTATGCAGCAAGTAAGGTGACCCAGGTGAGAACACCACACGACGGCCGATTTGGGATGAGGTTATTTGTAAGTGTGCAATTCATGGTTGTCCGTGGGCTGGGATACTAACAAGGCGTCCGCACCTAGATAGGTAGACGGTTAGAGTCCTCAACCAAAGCTTTTGGCTCAAAAGCCTGACCACAATGCAGCGGAGTTTGGCGAGAAATACAAGTGGATTAACATTTTTACGAACCATTCGCCACAGATGTTCCAACCCCCAACCTGGAGGGCCAGGGGACTGTGTTGGTCAGTGTTGTGTTTGACGAGGAATGGATCGTGGCGACAATCAGAGTAAGAACGGAAAAGACTGAGGGCCCAGAAGCTAAGCTTCATCTATCCAAAACCTTGACACTGCGAGCTAAGTCGAGTAAAAGTGATTAAACGATGAACGGTGAAACGCTCTGAGAGGTAGAGCAAATATACAACACTCCCGTTGAGCTAAATGATCGTAGTTCATTTTATAATTGCTTAATGTCAGACTTTGTTTCACAGGAAATGGGGTCGTGTCTGCTGTTGTTGTGCCACCAACGGGTGTTCAGGATAATTCGACATTCCAGTTTCCGAAGCAGAGGAGTCAGTTAGTTCCGGCTTAATAAACGAATCAGTATGAGGTTGCTGATGTTCCGATACTGGGGCGTATCCAAAATCTGAGGAAGGCGTCAGGTGCCGTAAGGGGACCGTTTCTTCTATGCCGTTAGAGTATCGGACATATGCCTACCCTGAGTTACACTCCAGGAGCTCAACCTTTTCTGCTATTGGATCATATCTTGAAGATCGTGTATTTCGTCGCACCAGAACTGGTGCTGGCGAAAGTAACCACTGCAGCAATGATGTGCCGACTGCGGATTTTCGATTATGGTAAAACATTCGCTCATGTGGAGTTGCACTGATGGCGGTGTACAATAAAGAACGAATCGAATGGAGCACGTCTTGTAAGACGGTTTCCCGATGACTGGTTTGGCGCCCATTTGATCGTAATGAAAATGCATTAGCTCTCTATAAAGTTCTGTCTAGTCTTTCCACCTGACCGTTCCCCCCTTGGGTTATGTGGAGTGGTCCGACTGGTGGCAACGCCTTTTTCATGAAGAAATTGCCTGTTCTCACCCGAAATGAATCATCACCGTTATCAACTGTAAGAACCGCGTACTTGTTGTACAGTGGATGTAGTTGCCACAGTTTCGTCCACCGATGATTTGGGGAGGTGGGGTAGGTAGCTGCACATTGGAGGCGGGAGCTAATGAATTGGTGTGTAAATACAAGTCTGTTAGTGGACTTTTAAGTGAAGGGATTAGGAAATGAACGACGATCCGAATGCATGAAACTGGGTAGGCCAACTGTAGCGGAGAGTGGCACAAGACATTATATCACCGTAGACGAACTTGTATCTGGACACGGATGGGCGAACGGGAAGCGGGAGAAATCTTCAGCAGATATTTATTTCGAGTCGTCGAAAGCAGTGGTCCTTTGTAGTCAATGCTTAAACGTTCAAATGTCTGTGTGACTTTAATGAGTATACCACCAGATGGCTTGAAGAAAGATGGTTTTAACTCCACACACAAATGACGTTGCTTAATGACAATCCGGATATCCTCTAGGGAGAATAGGATATTCTCGGCACGAATGAAATGCATTATGCGTGTTTCTCCAGGATGGCACAGAGTTGCGTGTAAGCGTTTTAGATCCAGGTGAGATGAAGTGTCCGCACAGACACTCCGAGAGAGCGTCAGCAGCTTTGTTTTCTATGCCTGGTCTGTAGGTTACGTCAAAAGAAAAAGGTGACAACTCCATCCGCCGTCGTCGGACTTTGTCATTTTTTATTTTTTCCCTCTTATTGGATTGAATACATGAACGCAACAGACCGCTGATCAGTTACAATCTTGAAATGGGTCCTGAATAGGTAATGCCTCCATTTACGCACTGCTTCGACAACTGCGCAGAGTGATGTTTTTCACTGCAGACAGTATGTGAGAGAACAATTCGACCGGTTTGCCACCCTGGATGAGTGTAGCGGAAATTGCAACACCAGATGTATCAATTTCGGGCATCAGAGGTGTTGTAACTGGGAGTTAGCTGAGTGATTTAGGAGATTGATGGAACTTATTCTATCGCGATTTGATAGACTAAGTACTTGAGTGGGAAGACCTCAAGGAAGGAGACAAAGGGCACCGAATGAAGGTCGGCCATATTGCGGATAAACCAATAGAACAAAAGAGCGCTGCGGCTCAGCTGGCAATGACAGAGAGGAAATGAAATTTCAGTAAAGTATTACAAAAGGTCGAGTTGTTCGTTAGGATATGACCTGACAAGAGGTATGCTGGGATCGAAAGTAACCACAGCTGCATCCATCAACCCTTTCTTGAAACCCTTGAACGCTTTTATAGCAGACTCAGGGACTGGAAAGGTTGTATTGTGATTAATAAGATAGATTTTATCAGGCTCATCCAACGAGCATAGTACGCCAACAAGCCAACTACCCGTTGCTGAGACTTTATGTCCTTCGGAACGGGCAGTTTTTGCATAACTCAAACGTTCAGGATCTGGTTTAACGATGCCTTCCATAATTTCATAGCCAGGGAGTCTTAGTTTAGTGGTGGAAATTGTGCTTTTATCTTGATTTAACTGAAGGCCGTACTTTTATGCTAGGGTGAGAAAGTGCTGGAGATTTCGATCCAGGTTTTGATCTTTTCCAGAAATGGCATATGTCCCGGTAATTTTTTTGGCG
The DNA here is from genome assembly GCA_004794785.1 of Opisthorchis felineus. Taxonomy (NCBI): domain Eukaryota; kingdom Metazoa; phylum Platyhelminthes; class Trematoda; order Opisthorchiida; family Opisthorchiidae; genus Opisthorchis; species Opisthorchis felineus. The sequence continues at coordinate 4,852 of SJOL01007698.1, forward strand.
CTAGTCATGTCATCTATATCGCTTTCAAAGCACGCTACTCCATTCGTTACCCAAAACAGTATTCGGCGAAATTGTTAAAGATTGCCGCAAGCCTCCTGTAGATTCTGTCACTTTCTTCAATGAGTAGTTGATCAAGCGTGCTGAAAATGCGACATTGCGTTATTTTACTACTCGTATCCTCAATTCTTGGGAGCGAATTAGCGTCCATTTGCGTACATCGGTTTATAGTTTGACTGTAATCAACCACCATTCGTTTATCCTGTCGTTCATTTGTCGTAACGAGCACTTGCGCCCTCCATGGAGACTTTGAGAGTTTAGTGGCTTGTTGATCGAGCAAATGCTTTACTTCGGAAGCAATGAAAACCTCGTCGTCTGCAGAATATATATGCTCGACGTTATGGCAATTGGCTTACACCATGGGTCAAGATGCGCAATGTGAGAGGTTCTATTTTGGCAGCGATTAGACCACAAAGCGAGGAAGAAGGTTTATCACCATTGAAGGAGATTTTAGGAGATTTGTGAAGTTTAAGAACACCATGTCCAAGTAGAATATCCGCACAGAGAGCGGCACATGTTTTGTTTATGTTACAATGTTAGAAAAACCGTGTCCAAGAGTGAGGCTTTTGTGCTAGATGGATACCAGAGTGATTTCAGATGACGATGATAGTACAGGCCACTGATTACGGTGGACTAAATTTTCGGAAATGAAACTTTCTGAACTACCAGTATCAACGAGAGCTCGAAGTGAAACGTCATTGGCTTTCACATCGATGATCGTTCATTTGAGACACTCGGGGGCTGCAGCCCTTATACAAGATAGTGCACTTTAAGCGGATGAGGTGTTCCTCAAAACAGTAGTAGATCTGTAAACTTTTTGAAAATGCCCTTTGTTTCCACAATTTTTGCAGGTCACGTCTTTAGCGGGACATTTATAACGCGTGTGACGAGCACAGCGACGGAAGAAACATGAAGACCCCATACTAGCAACAACATCATACGATGAAGCTTGAAAACGTGGAGACCTTGATGGGGCATTCGATACGGTAGCACAATGAGGCTGATTGTTCGGCAAAAGGGACTGTGATTGTTTCCGCGCTAGTTCGAGGGGTTTTGCATGACCGTAAGTGGCTTTAAAACCCAGCGACTAATGTTCCAATAGCCCATGATGAATGTTTTTCGAATAAAGACCACCAATAAAGGCTTCTGGTAGTACTTCATTGCTATGTCGTTCTGCGCTAACAGCCGTAAAGCGGTAATCCGGCAGCAAACTGCGAAGCCTTTGCACAAATCGACCAGGATTTTGATCTCCGTTCTGCTTACAAGCATTCAAAAGATGCCGGGCTAGTGTTCCACTCTTCGGTTGTGCATAAATCTCTCGTAAGCTTGCAATAGCTGATTCATAATCCTTACAGTCTTTGATGAGATGGTAGACAATAACAGCAACATAATTGAACAAGGTTTTCACTTTATCTGATGAGCGAGAAGCAGTAGAGTCAAGGAAATTCGGGAAAGTACATAACCGATACTCCCAAATATCTGCCGGGTTTTGAGTATTGGGATCGGTATCGAACCGTTCAGGACATAAGAAGAAAATCGTTCAGCTGTAGCACTTTTTCGTTGCCTAGCTGCCATGCCGGCGGAAGGAGGCGTGAGGGCTGGGATACTGCCAGGCTGCCCAAACCTAGACAGGAGCAGTCGAGATGCTGGGGTTGGGTTCGAACCACGGACCTTCCGGTCAGTAGGCTGGCGCCTTAACCACTGAGCTGTCTTGACGTAAGAATCGATCCATTGTTCGGTAAAACTTTCTGGATGAATAAATTGTCGTGTTTGATGAGGAATAGAGCGCGGTGACAATCAGATTAAGGATAGAAATGACCGAGGGCCCAGAAGCTGGGCTTTATCCTTCCGAAACTTAAACATTGCGAGCAGAAACGGAAGAAGTGATTCAATAATGAAGGATGACATGGTTTTCGAAACAGAGTAGATATACAACACTGAGTTTTCGAGCCAGAAAAGCTAACTTCAAGCAGTCACTCAGTGGCGATTGATGATGCTCGACTGTTCACGCACTTCCTAGAAGCAGTGTTCACCAATCGTTCAACGCCGACCGGACAGCCTTGACTCAATGTCAACATATGCTTTGAATACCGCGGCGTTCCCCGTAATTGTGCACTTGTTCGGAATAAGGTGTTTTGTTCTTGTTGGGTGGGTCGCTCTCTGCCACTAAGGTTCCGCAGCTAGAGTTCGCAGTCACTTGCAACAAAAAAGTGAGGACACTTCCCAGATTTCAGCGTCTTGGTTGCATGCCTTGCGAAACCCTCTTCACCCAACCATATACAGGGTGAAATAGGTCCACTGGAAGTCGTCACGACCTAGTAGTGGAACATAAAAACCACCTAGCAATTGTCTCTCTGGGTGGCTATCCCGCGTCAATGACTATACGCGCTAGTAGACAACCCAGTCGCAGTGTTTCTGTGTCGAAGACGCAGTTTTCAATACATAAACATTTCCGTCGACCCTCGCACTAGCGGGACCTGGTGTAACTTACGAATGGCCATAAATGAATCACAGCGTTTGGATCCGCGTTTTGAGCTTTTGCTCACTCCCACTTATTAGTCACTGGACAAAAGCAGCAGCTGCAACCACTGCACAACTTCCACGTGTCTAGAGCTGATGGCGGCTGTCCTTTTTGGTGGCGTTCATCCGTTTGATTCCCTTTTTTGCCAGTGGTCATTCAACTCATTGGCAGCTCACGATGCCACGCTACAAGGCTTGGATAAGCGCCAGAACTGTTGGTGATGACTGTTTTGAAAGGCGTACAAAAAACAGACTGTCTAGCGGACTTGCCCCGAATATAATTTAGTTTCCTCTCCATCATATATCGTTCTAACTGCTATACAACTCAGTTATATTTGGTACGGCCTCATGCGTCTGGGTACAGGTTCTTCGTGTCATAGGATAAAAGCAAATTTCTGCCTTCAAAAGCAATTGAAACCGATTGATGGTCAACTCGAGCGAATAAACTTTATAATATGGGGAGCTATTACACTGTTACTGGGATTTTGGGGCCTTGGTAGTCATACATATGTGGGCGTTCTTCCAGACACTTGATATGCTGTAGAGGAGAATGTTGGTAGCTCAATTAGCGTAGATGGTCGTTGGTTTGTTCGCTGAGCTGGGCAGTTTGATTGCAAACGTTTCATCACCAATCGAGGTGACATCAGTGAGTTCGACCTGTTTTATGCTACACAACCAAAGTGATGTCTTTCAAATGAATGCTCCTTTACATTTGAATTCGTTGATTGATTCGTACAGCTTGCCCTATTTGTCTTCCGACCACGGTTAGTAACCTCTCAGAAACGGTCATTCTTCCGTCGATCTTTGATGCTCTCTTCGTAAGAACACAACTGTATTTGGATCGCATTCCATATTTGTCAAAACCACACCATCCTTGCGTAGCCTATGTCCTTGCATACGGACCAGAGCGAATGAGAATACCTACTTGTCTAATGCTCATTTCAAGAACTGAATCTGCTTTCACATAACGTTCCTCCGTACGGTTTATGGGCATTTAGGTTAAATGCAGTTCCTCGTGCAGCTCTTTCCTTATTTGTAGCTCTTATCATTCGTCCCCCCTACAGTCTAAGCTGGTGACAAGGCGTCCAACTGGGTTGAAACATCCCAAATGTTTCTGGACCCAGTGTCACCTGGGGCGACAGTATACTTGACCGAAATCTATACGGAATACCGCTATTTGTGTCGCTTCACTAATGCGTTGATGTTTAACATTTTTACTCTCAGCATTTGCTCCCAGCAACTTTTTTTATCCGAGCTCCTACCACTGCTGGCGTCAATTCATTCTATCCAAATTGTCATATCTAGACTTCTGGACTACTGCTGATGCATGTCAGCACAGGATCGTGAGGCTCAAAGCACTGACGAGGACTATCAAATTATCGATGCATCATGTTTTCAAGTCGACACGCAGGAACAAGGCTTAGAGTTTCACTCAAACTTACCGTGCCCTGTCTGTACATCGTTCCAGAGCAATTTTATATGTGAGAAGTGCATTAAATTTGGCTCGTTCACACATTCGAGGGGTGCTGTCAGTGGCAAGTAAGTGCTTGCTAAAGTGTTCCCCAACCGTAACAACGCAGCAGTTATTCAGATCTGGGTAACCGCCTTTTCAATGTCAATCAGAAGTATGTTAACGCCAAAGCCGTGACTAACCTTATTCACCAGGATCCGAACACTCAGCGAGCAACTCCATCAACGCCATAGTCGTCCTAAATCGGTAACTTTACTGAACTTTCAATTAACCATTCCATAGACACCTTTGGAAGAATTGAAAGTCCTTGCCGCATCCTTGAAGAATGCAATTTCGTTTCATACCAAAGATAACCAAAACAGTAGTGTCTTTCATTGCTCTGTGGAGATTATTATGCATTTTAGAGCGAAGGAACTTGGAGAAATTACAACAGCGACTGCTTCGTTGCCAGACAGACTCACAAGAACTGTTGAAACGTCGTGCAGCCGTGCTAAACTTTTTGAATTCGCTAGGCCGGCGAAGGTTGAAGTCGTTGAAAGATTTGGAAGCTCACAACGAGCGAATTGAACGCGTTCGAGCCAGTTATCTTCGGGAACTTTTGCATTCCCATCTTGTTGTCGATCTCTCCGTACGTGAACTTTTCCCTTGGAGCACTTTGATCCTAGGACATAGTCTGTTCGAATGGACTTTATCCTTCAGTTTGTTGTCCTACGTTTCGTTGAAGTTAGTTTTTGTACAAAACAAGCCTAATTTTAGATGATTTGGTGCGGGTTGTTGCAGTCTTCACTTGACGTTTGCTACATGGTTGATGGCTATGTCACTTTGGGGCGAATGTCTTGTTGTTTCCTAGCTGGCACATCCAAATTCTACGGACTTCTTTCCGACACTAATCATGGTGGCACTTTTTCTCTCCTATTCATAGGCCAAATGTACACGATTCGCTTCAGCGGATTGAGTTGTTTGTTGCGGAAACCATTTGATCTTCATGAAAGGCTCATTAGGAGAAGCTTGAATTTTCTGGGGTTCTAACGTTTGATCTGGAGCCTGAGAGCAGTTTGAGTTGTTCTAGAAACCAGCCGTAACTGTTTAAGAAAAATATATCCAACGCTTTAAATTGGCTACATCCTACGGTGCTTCAAACAATTACGTGCACCAAACTTTCTGCGGATTTCACCAACTCTCTCTTTAATTTCTCCGTGGTTCCCAAGTCCACCGTCCATGTCCACGCTTAGTAGGAACTGCATTAAGATGCGAGCCTTTTCTACAGGTGAATGCGCGATGCACTTATCAAGTGCTACCCGTCTGTTGTATATTTTTTTATTTTCATCGATCACAGTCTGGCAGGCAAATGACAGCGGTACCCGTCGTTGCAATCACTTCTAACCTTGTATCCGTTCCAGTTCATTTGTTCGAGATCCATCCACAGGTCATCGTATTTTTGCATTTATTGTTGAAGCCTATTGAATGTTTTATTTGGAATACAACATGTCTTTCTTTAGGTTGCCTTCCTGCATTACTTAGTGACCAATTCCGATAATTTTCTCTTTTTCACAGCCGGATGTGGGGTCCCCTGACACATTTTCTGGATCGGGTCTGCACTTAGACAGAGAAAATATATTCATTGGTATGTGATTTTTAGTTTGACCGAACGTGTGGGGAATTTTCGTGAATCATATGCGAAATATGCGTAGATAGATTCTGGTATCAATTATGAACTGGGTTCATGTTTTTTCCCACAAAATCGTGTGATGGGATGTAGCTATCTTACGGCGGACACCCATTTGCTGCACCTTTTCTCGTGATATTGGCCCAGCAGTAACAGCAGTGCTAGAACGATTAATAGTAGATTAATGACTGTCTATTTCACAGTCCCACTCACAGCATTGCCCCTTACGATGAAGTGAACTCTACAGGCGAATGAGAGAGAGCCTTTAATTGTCAGCTGGTTCGTCGACTTTCCGAGGGCTATGTCAGGCGGATCCCACCACTTGTGTCTGCCAGTAACACCCTTAGGAAATCGGGCTCTCTGCATCAGACACAAACACATGGAATTAAACGGACTAGCACAATATAACTCGAGCAAGTTTATAGGGTTTATTTAAACTATTCCTGTTGCATGTGACAGTCATGATGGCGGGCTACTTCGGAGCGGAAAGTGAATGGTGTACCTGGCTGGGAACTACTTAGAGCTATTTGTGCTCCAGCTATACCCCAAGGAACAGATAACATAGTCAGCTTGACGAAACAACGTTCCTTTGTTTCCTAGATCACGGTGACAGTAGGTCGTTTAGACAGGGCTGAACTAGGATTGGGGGAGCACAAATCTTTGGAAATCTTCAGCGCTAGAGATAACGCCATACCTGTATAAAACAACCCTACAACAAGCTTCGGATCATACTATCAAGCCTGGAGGCAACTTTTACATGGCACGCGCGGCAAGAGCATCCGCATTTCGGATTTGATTAAGCGCCTTCGACATATCAGAACGATCGTAATCTTTTCTCCGAAAGAGTGCATAAGGGGAGAACACGTGTGTGTTACGTAAGCCAACATGTTTCCCTTGAAACGGTGGCTATCCAGGTAACATCCCTCCGACCGAGTCCACTGGTCAGCAGTGAGCTACCCCATACAATTCAGAATCCGGGCCTAATCCGCCCATTTTGCATGAAACAATTCTAGTGACTCGCTTGTAAATAGTTGCCCACAGATGGTTTTTCTTTACCTGATTGTGATGAAACGTTTTCTGTGAAAACGTTTATTTTGTTGTTACATGGATGGTTCGGCCGACCAAGCTTTTGATATAGTTCTGGTATAAGGAAGGAAACGCTTCGCTGCGGAGTTGTTTATTAGAAAACGCCAACTAAACGGTTACAGACTATTGGACAGGAAGGTTAAACTCTCATTTGCATGTTGTTTTTAAAAACGGAATATCCATCTTCTTCTCGAACGCGTCTTCCTGAACTCTCCAGGATATTCATTGACTATCGCACAATTGCAAGCAAAAACTGTAAAGTAGTTCCACAAATTCCGTAATAAATCCCACCTTCCATTAGATCAAGGCGAAGTTACGAGAACACACATACTACTCGCATGCGTCATCAGTAGTACCCACCGTTACACACCTTCACCCTTTAAAGGTTGCTTGCATGCCACTGATTTCCATTTACCTCCGTTGGGTCGGCTCCGGCAGCTGGTCTGTTCGGCAACTCTTCGGGTGTATCATGCCACTTCCGAAGCTGAGTCCCATTTACTCTTTTCGATCCCCGACCGTCTTGAATTGTATAGACGTTCCCCCGGCGGTCGGTAACGACAAACGGACCTTGCCATCGGCTGCCCAGCTTCCGCGATCCCAGTCCACTCCTTCCAGGATTCTGATGATCCTTCCACTTAACCTTCGCGCCTATGGGGAATGGTCGTGCCTTTCTACTTGCCGTTTTCTGTCTAGTCCTTTCCTGAGCGGCGGACAAGTTTTCTCGAGCTTTCCTCCTTTCCTCTCCTAGCTCCTCTGGAGACAAGTGTGTTGCCGGCCATAACCCAATTTCCTGATCAACTGGAAGGCGCGGATGTCGACCGTACATCAGCATGAACGGGGACTTGCCTGTGGTTGGCTGTATGGAAGCCCGATGAGCGAGCAACACCATCGGCAGGTTCACTTCCCAATCACCTCCTTTGGCCGCTAGCCACTCCTTGATCGTTCGGTTATTGCGTTCTGTAAGACCATTTGTTTGCGGGTGATATGGTGCCGTCCTCAGCCGTCTGATGCCCAGCTTCTGCAAGCAACTCCTAAACTCTTCGCTCTCGAAGCAAGGCCCTTGATCCGTTAGAATCATTTTTGGCACCCCGTGGTTGGCCACGATGTGACGCATTACCACTCCGCTGATTGTCGTCGCCCGTTGGTTTGGCACGGCTGCCGCCTCGACCCACCGCGACAGGTGTTCTGTCATCACCACGATATACTGATTTCCACTGGTTGTCACCGGAAAGGGGCCCATGACGTCCACAGACCATAACTCGCCGATTTCTGATACAGGAATGGGTTCCATGGGATTGGTTACCCCTGTCGTATCCCCTTTCATCAGTTGGCACCGCTTACAGGACACCACATAATCCATCACCTCACTTCTCATCCCGGGCCAGTAGGCCCTCTGCCGAAGTAAGTCGTATGTCTTGGTGCACCCTGTGTGTGCCATTTCGTGGCATTCGACGATCAGCTTCCTTCTCAAGACGCGAGGTATTACGGGCAGCACAACATCAGAATCAGTGTCGTTCCAAGAAATTATGCCAGCCTCACTCAGACTCAATCTATCAAAGTGACTCTGGAACATTTGCAATTCCTTGTCTCCGTCTCCGTTCTCAATATTCCGTCCATCCAACAAGGAGGCTGCAACCTTCCGTAACACAGGATCCTGCCGTTGGAGTTGCACCAACCTCCCGGGATCCAGTTCGACGACGAGGCTATTGGCACCGATCATGATCCTGGGGGCCTCATCTTCAGCCTCTGGTCTTGACAGCCAATCAGCCAGGTGATTCTCCTTCCCTGGCACGTGCCGGATCGTAAAGTCGTACTCTTGCAACCGGAGTGCCCATCGCGCGAGCTTTCCGCGAGGATCTCTGGTGGTCCTGATCCACTCCAGGGGTTTGTGATCAGTCTCGACATGAAATCTTTGTCCAAGCAGGTATGGCCTCCACTTATCCAGGGCCCAGACGATCGCTAAACATTCTTTCTCAATAGTCGAGTACTTCTGCTCAGCGTTAGTCAGGACGCGACTGGCATATTCGATAACTCCATGCCTCTGCTTCAGGACAGCGCCGATACCGCGGTCGCTAGCGTCCGTTGCAACAGTAAACATCTCTCCGACCCTGGGCAGTTTGAGGGTCAGTTGCTGATCCAGCATGCGCGCTTTGACACGTTCGAAGGCCTCGTGTGCTTCCCTGGTCCATTCGAACTTCCGATTTTGCCCAAGCAAGTCGTACAGTGGAGCAGCAATCGTGTTGAAATCTTGGACAAACCGGCTGTAGTATGCTGCTCGCCCAAGAAACTGCCGTAGGGATCGCTTGGAATTGGGAACAGCACAGTCCTCGATCTTTGCCAGTTTTTCTGGCAGTGGGCTAACCTCTCCGTGACCCACTTTATGCCCCAGCAGTGTCACTGAACTCCGAGCGAGCTGTGTCTTGGCTTCATTTATCCGCAGGCCCGCCTCCCGGATACGCTTCAATACGGCCTTCAAATGAACTGCGTGCTCTGGTTCCGAATTGCTGTACACAACGATATCATCCCCGTACACGGCAACATTCTGTAGACCCTTCGTTAAACGAAGCATCAAGCGCCGGAATGTGAATGGTGCTCCCGACAAACCAAACGGCATCCGTCTAAATTGATATTGGGTGTCCCCAACGGTGAACGCCGTTTTCTCCCGGTCCTCCGCCTTGATAGATAGTTGCCAATATCCGGAACGCAAGTCGAACACCGTGAAATATCGGGAATGCTGGAGGGAATCGAAAATATCCGCCACCGAAGGGACAGCTACAACCCGATTTACGGTCAGTTCGTTCAAACGCCGAAAATCCACGCAGAACCGATACTTTCCATTTGCCTTCTTTACAAGCACAACCGGGGAGTTGTATGCACTGTTGGCCTCCTCAATTATGCCATTTTTCAACATCTCCTGCACTTGCTTATGGACCTCCTCCCGTAGATGGAGCGGCAGCGGACGGGGTCCGTAAGGTCGAAAGCATTCAGACGAGAGCGGAATTTCGTGTTCAATCCACGAGCAGAAGCCAAACGGATCCTCTTCGCCTGTGAACAATTCGGAGTATTCCTCGACCACGGATTGTACTGACGGCATGTTACAGGACGGAAGCTTTCGGACATGCAGCTCGTTCACGGCAGTGCTTGGGTAACCTTCAAGCTTGACTGCGCCATACTTGGTCACCAGTTTTCCCCGCTTGAGATCAACCACGGATTCTGTGCCCCTGAGAAAATCTGCTCCCAAAATTGTCTGCTCAATGTCTGGGCTGATAAGGAACTCGTGCTGCACGGACCTGTCGCCTAGGCGCATTGAGTGCATTGACAATCCGTCAATTTTCAGTTGGTATCCACCCACTGCTCTTACGGCTAGCGCGCACGGTTTGCATACAGCTTCGTTCCCTCTCCGTCTCAGCGATACCCCTGCTCCCGTATCAATCAGACACAGCTCCTTCTTCCCGTCTATCTCGACAACGGCCTGTATAGTAGCCTGTGTGACTGCACTGATCGCAACCCACCCGGGAAAAGAGGAGTAGTCCAAAGTTTTATTATGTACAGGTGGTCGGGTATGAGGGCATTGATTCTTCCAGTGGCCATGCATGCCACACCTGTAGCATCGGCTCATTCGAGCGTGCCTCCGAGATTCCGTCTTGATTGCTGCAAGCTGTCCGGCAAGTTGGTCCACTTTGTTCTTCAGGTCCTCCACTGTTGACTCATCCCTGTTCTCCTGCGACTGCAACGTGGCCAGTGGCGCCTCGGCCAATTCCCGTGCCAGATGCACCAGGTGCTCCACACTCAACTGGCCAGTTGCTCTTGCCAACCGCAACTGGGCACGAAGCGCAGGGTGGACTCCCTCGACGAACTGTTCGGACAGCAACTGCTGGCGCGATACTCCGTCCAGTTCCGGCAAGGCCCGATCCAACAACTGCTGCAGGCTGGCGAAGAACACGGTCGGGTCACATCCAGGTCCCATGCTGGCCGTCTTGAACCGCCTCATAGCCTCCTGGCGGTCGGCCGGCGTGTCGAACTCCGCTGCAAGAGCTTCCTTCGCGGCGGCCCAGTCCATCTTCCGAGGGCCTCTTCTGGCCGCATCCAGGGCCGCCTTCGCCCGGCCTCTGAGGAGGGTCTTCAGTGCCGCCAACTTACCCCTGTCGGTCTCCAGTCCTGCCGCCTCCGCAACATCCTCGAAGTCCTCCAGGAAGGCCCGCACATCCCCATCCTCGAAAGGTTGTGGCCACGGGATTTTCATCCTTATCCTGGTCACGGCACCAAATGTAAGGAGGAAACCCTTCGCTGCAGAGTTGTTTATTAGAAAACGCCAACTAAACGGTTACAGACTATTGGACAGGAAGGTTAAACTCTCATTTGCATGTTGTTTTTAAAAACGGAATATCCATCTTCTTCTCGAACGCGTCTTCTTGAACTCTCCTGGATATTCATTGACTATCGCACAATTGCAAGCAAAAACTGTAAAGTAGTTCCACAAATTCCGTAATAAATCCCACCTTCCATTAGATCAAGGCGAAGTTACGAGAACACACATACTACTCGCATGCGTCATCAGTAGTACCCACCGTTACACTGGTATGTCTATATATAGTAATGAGGTATCATCAAACAAGAAGTTAGCCGCGTGTCTATTCTTGTTCCAACAACGTATTTTGCATCATTTATCCCTTTTTCCATCCACTTATCGTGTTTCAGGCCCCGAGCCACTGCTGTCCAGTCACACAGTACTGACGTACTGTATACCAGCTATTCGGGCAGCAGCGTTATTTACCGATTTGTGGATCCCAGCGAGCATCCAACAGCATCTTCAACTAGATGGATCGTTTCTTACGGGGCTACCACAAAGGGACGATCTTGGGCGAGTATATTCAGCCGTTCTGCATGCGGTTCACATGCTGTGCTCATGTCGTCTGGTTGATGTTCGGTCGGTTTTGGGACGAGCAGGTAGAACACTACCACCCAACCATTCGGTGTTTAATCCTTTACTTGGATTGTTTTGCCTTGCCCGATTCACCCAGCCCAGGCAAGTTTTAATATCATAAACTCCACGGTACAATCACCTCTTCTAAGGACCCTATATAAAAACATTCCCTCGTAAGGGCCACTCGTCACTTCCCTAAATTCCTTCTATCGGTGAGGAACCACCTTGTTAAGACCACTTTCAGACAAAGACCAGCAAAGTAAGACACAAATTATCAGAAGCACGTGTCAATAGTCCTCGTTTTGTACACGAATAACCGCTTTATGCACACCAAACTTGTTTTCTCACAGTTTCTCTACATCGGAACACTCGTTACGTACATGTGGTATATGGGTATATTTTCAGGATAAAAGTTAGATGATCTCATTGTCCCTTCCACTCTCCACCACCTGACGATGACTGAGTTGCATGGATGAGATGAGAGGTTATGGGGCAGCTTTCACCGTTCTTGCAGGTTATTGTCATTGGGGGTAGCTTATGCTGGCTCACACTGGCTTGTCTTTAGACGTTTAGATCGACCGTGACAACGAAACGAAAAGCACACACCCAAACACCCATCTGCATCGTCTTTGCACACTTTTTTGAGGATTATGACATGCAAGTTCTGCATTTCCAACTACTCTTGCACTGGATTTGGCATGCTGCTTTGTTCCGAATTTGGGCGTGTCATAGCCATGCATTCCTAATCCGAGAAACAATCAGCAGTCATCGCCTTTTGACACCAATTTTTTTCAAAGTGAGACTAGTCTTCTCCCATTAAGTGCTCTGATGTCGCAACCGTGTGGCTTCGTCTTTGCATGACACTAACCGATGCTGCTCGTAAATAGGACTTTTTAGAAAGAATTTTGACAAAAGAATTTGCGTATGCTACCACCGTATTATTCTAACTTATACCTGACCAGGCTCCAGTACGTGATTATCTTGTTCTATAGTGCGTATGGTACCCATAAGTGGGAATGGAATTATCCTATAACTTACAATAATAAATAGGTTTCTGTCTTGCTGGGATGCGGGACAAAAGTGGAATCAGCTATGAATATCGTAACCCGGTTGAAAATAAGCAAAACGGTAATCGTGAACAAACGAGGGTACATACATACAAAAGGATATTTTCCTCAAAGAATGCATCCGGCACTGGAGGCTAAGGGGGCTGGGCCATGTGTTACACATGTTACGCGTGCGCTGTTTCCGTGCCTGATTCGGAATGGCGGAATTCCAGAGATAGAAGTTGACCTGGCGCAAAGGATTGAACGATGTTACGAAAAGTTTGGGTGCCGTGCACCTTCTTGGGTGAGGTACACTTGACCCTCCCTGTGCTTGGCTGGAGACATTGGACGAGATGGTGGCTAAGCAACGTCAGT
>SJOL01007698.1:18940-33333 GCA_004794785.1 Opisthorchis felineus
CACCTCCCCATATCATCGGTGAACGAAACTGTGGCAGCTACAACCACTGTACGACAATTGCGCGGTTCTTACAGCTGACGATGATGGTGATTTCTATCCATATTGTCTGACTTAGTGCTGGAGATGTAGGTACCTCGGATGTTTGTGGTAGACTAGCCCCAGGTCACCTTCCCTCCCCCATTTCTTTCTTTCGGTTATAAGACTTTATTGAAATGAATTGACATGGTTGCACGGTAGTGAGGCACCGGTGTTCTCATCTGGTCTTGCTGTCAGTGATGAGATGATGAAGATGTGAGCACACGAAGATGAAATATCCAACCAGGGCCCAATGGTCCTCGGGCCCTAAGCAGGGAAACGTCTATGCGTACCACTATGTTAATGAGGATGTTTTTTATCTTTCGGACTGATTTTCTACAGATCCGTTTGAACTGAGTAAAACGGTTAAGTCTACAATATTTGTTGTTGCTGGCTGTACTTCTGATGGAATTAATCTATTTGGAGCAGCGTAAACCAACAGCTTTAGGCACACCAGCTCTCCAAAAAGGGACTCTTTGCGAAGAGATTACGCCCATTCTAAACTCATCATGGGGACAAATATACTGATGTGAATTTTAAGAACGACGATGCATTTACTTGGTTGCATCAAAATAAGTGGCGGGATCGCGATGGACACAAGACCACACAAAATACAACAAATACCCAGTCTGTAAGCAAGCTTGTCCCTCTATGTAGGAGGCACTGCCACACAAAGACCACGACTTGCGTCCCCTATCGGTGGTTCTAGTAGGGCGATGACCGTGTGACCATTTAGCAGTCAGAAGAAGTACTTTCGTTGCCTGTACTCTTGTTCAAAGTACAGAGTTAAAAGCATTCCCACTAAAGACGATGCAAATGTTGGTAGCACAGGCTGTTCAGTTTATAGTTCACTGAACAATAAAGTCGCCAAACTTATAGGACGATCAGATCATTGGATGTTTCCGTTGTTGCTTTAAAACAGTCATTGAGTTACTTGATCAGCTAGAGAATCACTCGTGTTTTCTTCCTGTTTCAAAACCATCACTAGAATTTTCGCTCATTCCTACTTTGCTCCTGGTCCAAGCGTTACCAGCATCCAAAATGGACACTGTCTAGTAACAGGAGTCCTCAAAGTCGTCCGGAAGATCACCCTCAAAAGTATTTAGTTGTCGGTCGATTGTCAACTTCCAGCTTTGTTTTCAGACAGTTTCAAGGTAGTTCCCGATGCCAGGTTTCGCAGCGCAGGCCTTGCTCACCTCTTTAGCAGCGTCGACTTACGTGGACTTCGCTCATACAGTGGCAGACATGAGATGTACCTGATACCTACCTTTACTTCAAATTTATTTGTATCATGCCTCCACTAAGTTTCGGAATATTGTTCACTGAGATCCACAAGTTGCCCATAACTACTAACATGGTCACCCGTGTTGACACCAAGCGGTCAAAGATGAGAACTCTGGCCTGATGTTATTTACTGAAGTTTGGGAAAACGCTTACTGCCCATTTGGCAATAGTAATATGTCTCTGACTTAAAATTTTAGGCTTCTGTTCGAAGAGCTCAGAAATCCCAGATCATCGTCATCATCATCATCATCGACAGCATAACATCGGTGTTCAACGTTGATGGTTCACTGTCGTACGACCATGATATGTTCGAAAGCTTATTGTGAGGAAAATAATAAAAGTGGGCGGGGAAGGGACTCATTGCTAGCCTTACCACAATCATCCTGAGGGCTCTACACCTCATTCAGGCAATCTGGATAGAAACTGACAACAAGAACGCCATTGACATCGATTAGCAGCCGTGTCTTGCAGCTTCTCCAACCAGGCGCAGTGGGGATCACGCGATCCCCCCAGGCAGTTCGCACCGACAGCCGCCGTACTTTTCGGAATCTCTTTCATAACCCCCTCCCAGGTCAAAGGCTGGTTAGTTCTCTGTTTCCGCCACTCTGAATTGGTCACGGAAGACAGCAGTCTCTTCGGCATACGATGGTTCGACATGCGATCGGTTAAATTGCATTCGGTAACTCAGTCCATTCGGAATTATTATGTGAATATTTGAACCTGCAGATTCCTATATTTTTGACTGTCCATCACGTTCATACCCTGTAACCGGCACTGCTGAAAGTCGCGGAATCTAGAGGAATGTCAGTGGTCTCTGTAGGGATAGAAAATCTTATAGACACCTGGTGAGGCGTGCTTTCTAGCATCCTTAGAGTAGTCGCTCTTGAGGAAACCATTTTATCTGCCGCATGACACTCGTATGTGATCAAGTGTGTCAAAATGCATGAAACTGCGTTCAGGAAGAATTGGGTTTCTGAAGCACAGAATGTGTTAGGACCACTACGGTGACTCAGATCAACAGGTCTAAGAATGTTGACTGAAACGGAAAAGAAGAGGCGATGTCCCAATGAAGACCATCAAAATAATGGAAATACGGTGCCCCTTTTCCAGAATCGGTGCCTATCTCACTAAATGGACAACTGTTCCCGGTCTCACGAATGTTTTTATAAGATACAAAGTAACCAGAAAGTTTGTCGATCATGTCGTTCTTTTGACCGGTCTGAACAGAACAATGAGAACACCATTGTTGCGGGACCCTATTGATTTGTACGCTCTGAATAGCTGCAGTACGCGTAAGACATAATAAAACAAAAATAAAATTACGAAGTTCATGGTCACCTGAATGGGGCCCTATCTAACTCACCATCGATCGATAGACCGTTTCAAGGTTAAGCGTGAGTATTGACCATCAGAGCCTTGACAAACTTCGGTCTGCGTGGCCTATCACATCTTGTAACCACCTTACCAAAGGTGAAGCTAACTGGATTTTTTCACTCAAATGTCACGTGACGGAGGACGTCGAGTTTCGACAGATTCCATTTGAAGTAAAATTTGGATTACTGGTCAGGCTTAAGATGCGCTTTTAGGAATGTTTCTTTGCTTGCGTCAGTGTGTGTACTCACGCCCACGTACGCACCTATGCACTGCTACACCACTACGCAGTGCTGTCACCTTGATTGATGACGAAAATTTGCAACAAAATTGCCAAGCTTAGCGAACAGTTCAAAAACATCATAAACGAGAGATTCAGCTAGGTTCCAGGTGAGTCTCCCGCAAAACCAAATTGGTTTGCAAATGAGTGTATTTCGCTAGGTTCAAACACCAACTTAACCCTGTAACGCAAAGTGCGAACGAGCTATCTTTTGTGCTGTGCATGAAGAAACTTTTTGGGTTGGACAAACCATGACATGTCTCATCATGTCAGATCAGAACTGGTTGTCAACTTCATATTTACGACTGAGAGTGCAGTGGTTTAAAAATTGAAAGCGAACTTCCAGCCCATAATCGACCAGTTTTCAACAGTAAAATGTCGAAATTTCTCTTGTATAGTGTGACCTAATGAATTCCGATGCAGACGGCCTGTTCAAGCTTGCCCCTAAAATTGTCGATCTTAGGTATCTCCTCACGGCTACCCCATCGGCCTGTGTGTAGCCAGTATTTTGGAGAGGAAAATGTTTTTTGATGAACTCATACACAGGGGCTTTGAAGCCTACCTTGGCCTCCGTTGAGAAACCGTCCTTACAACAAAATGCTACAAAAGACTAGATGGGATACAGCTACTAGCTCGCACACAGGTTCCCCCAAAACAGCTTTTCCGGCATATCCAGTCTTTAAGGAAAACGAAACTCTCCCTACGGTCCCTACGAACGTTGGACTTCTCTCTCATCCTCACACTACAAGATACAAGTGAAGACCCTGGTTACGTCTACACAGCCATACTAAACCCTGATGTCGAAACCGTTAGCTCCATACAACTGTACCACAGACTCCCACTGACTTTGAAACCATCTAATCGAACTGGCTGCCATGTCGCTTTTCTCCCGCTTCCTCGCGCACCCCTGGCAACGCTGAGACCACTGGATACACCGATGCAAGAATTGTCAAATTATCGAGCGGAGGCGCCTCTATTTGACTGAATGCCTGTCAATAATTGCAGCTGAGCAGTTCGTCTGACAATGTCTGTGAGATTTACCATCACTTCCTGTTTATTGTATTTGCTTACGCCCCAACGGACTGTAGCTCTGAATCTGCCAAAAACAATTTCTAACCAGCCCTGGACTCAAATAGACCACATTGCCCACCAGTTGTTGATGTTTATGCTCGAGCACTACTCTCCAATATGGACTCCAACCATGTGCTTGTTTGTTGCTTCTTTTAATGGAGTTTTCAGCTTTACTCAAAAGACGTACTCGCTTAGTTACTGAAAAATTATTGGATCCAAAAATCGGATCAGTGCGGTGTAAGTCACAATGTGGCCACACTAGCCGTCTAACCCGAAATTTGTAGTTACTGCGGATACATGCACCAAGCACATGCTACATGCCTCACGGCCATCTGATCGGAAGATGCATACTATCCTGTGTTGTTAAATGCGTGCAACCTTGAAAGGCTAGCATACCCAAATTGACGGAGAATCCGTGCGTATGGCTTTCGGGTGTAAACACCCCGTTCATATTTTATAGCCTACAGCAGCGACTAATGATAGGTTTACTTACTAACGATTGTTGTAAGTGAAGCGTAGCCAACACTAGAACGGCCTATTGGGACCCGTCTTTTTGTCTTGTGGATCGTAGTTCAACAGTACATGTTGGTTGGAGCCGCATTGTCAGAGTAGACTCTTGTTAAAGGATTCTCGCAAGGTGGACGACCAGAATTAGGTTCAAACCTCGCTCGAAGAAGAACCTGCACATGGCTACCATGGCACCCGAAGAGTGTACGGCGGCTGAAATACTGTCAGGCTTCCCAAGCCTAGACAGAAGCAGCGAGATGCTGAGGTTCAGTTCGAACCAGGGACCTTCTGGTCAGTAAGTTCGCACCTTGATCACAAAGGTATCTTGAGCCTACATAACAGGAAGTGCATTTCGTGATGGGGAGCATTTGTGGTCGCTTTCTGTGAAATTTTGTTTTGCTTGTTGGATGCATCATATGGAAATTTTTGAATCGAGAATATTTGTGGTGAACTTTCGTGCTTACCTGATTCACCGGTTCATCGGTAAATCAACACCCAAGAGGTCATTTTGGACGACATATTAGTTGAGTTCGTTGGAAAATTTAGCCCGACTCGAATAGCTACAGCAGCCATTGGGACAGGACTTACATGATTGCCTAATCATCACACCATTAAACCTGAGCGTATCATTTCTAGTGTTCTCCAACCTGATTGCATCAATAGTGCCCTGAATAGGCCTGGTCACTTGGACGTTGCACACAACGTGCTTGCATGACATATAATTCATCCGTTTCATTTCTCCCGGAACTCAATTTTCGGCTAGGTTTTCTTGACAAACATGTGATTAAGAGCACCAGTCCAATTTGTATTTTCCAATGCGTCTTTTCTTGGAAAACATCCTTCTTAACTGTCTCCTGAAAGCCATTTGGTAATCACGATTCTCTTTCCTCTTTGTACACATCAGCTAGCGTGTTACCGAAGTAGCCGCCGTTGAACCGCTTATCCGACCCAGTTTTCAGGCCGTTAATTTGATGGTCGCTATTACAACCCGGTCATTTTTTGTTGGAAAGTTATCTGAATTGCAGTTTTGTCAAGCCTTTATGGTCAGAGCCACATCATTTGAACCTTGCCTGCCAGTAAGCGATTGCGGACGTCACGAATTTGGCTGCCGTCGTGAATGCATAGGTTGATTCAAGAGGGAGAGGGAGGAAGCTTTACGGTGGCTATTGATCTGTTCGGTGAGCTTGGCAAAAAGCTGAGCTACGCAAAATTTCATCTTGTGGCAACTGTTCATGATTTTCTATGGATGAAGTCGTCTTTTTCCCGTATACTTGGCTTTCGGATCTGACATGCCATTGACACTTTGGCCAACACATCCAAAATGGCGAAACCGCGCGTACTTTGTCTTCCTAACAGGATGCTAGATTTTCTCTTCCCACCCAACTGCGCACTGATGATGTCTCCTCGTATGGTGACGAAACGTTTGCAAGCCAATTGCCAAGCTCGGCGAATAGATCAACAGCCACCTGATCAACAACCAGATTTTCTCTTCTTTACCACCCATAAATGAGGCACCTGGTCATATGGGTGTATAAAAGAACACCATTACTTCGAAGTTCTTGAATAAGAGATAAACTGAAACACTCGGTGGTGATACCTAGCTTGCCGTCAACCTCCTTTTCAAGCGCCACGATGAAGCCAATTTCACGGGTATCATCGGGTATATCACCTGCCTACATTTATTCGTCATCTTTTATCTACTTGCAGGCAATTTGATGCCCCATACAAAAACGCTTTGGACGGATTTTTCGGAAAGGTGGAGCCACCGGCCTCGTTCGTTTTATCGAGGTCACTCAGACTACGATTGGAACACGTAGAGCCAGGCGAAGAAGCAAAGGAACTCGAGGAAAGCTCAAGTTGCGAAGGCTCTCAGACAATCGAAGTCCAGTCGCTATGTACCCAGCAGCTAGACGACATCGCACCTACTGGGTCTGCTGCGTGGAGTACTGGTAACGAGCTTGATCGATGGGAGCTGATAGCCAACGAACCGAGCCAGCGTGATTCTTCTTAATTGCAATCTACGGTTCTCCTGCCTGTCGATAAACTGACATTCGTTGCATGAGAACACATTTTGTTTCTTCGCCCAATTACCCTTGTCTTTCACAATCCAGCTAAGCGAAATTCGACCACCTTGTATTTTACTCCATTTGATGCTTAGGTGCTTATGGATACTCTGTTTCTTTCTCTCTCTCTCTCGTAAGCAAACAATACATTTATGATACCAGTCATACGTCTTGTTAGGGGAAGTGTGCGGTGATATTCGTCTCGATGGGCTTCAGATCGCAAGTTTTGTTTCAGTAGAAGTGTTAAATCATTGGTGGTTGTTTCAGAAGTACGAGCCGAACTCATAGAATGCCGACTGAACTATGGGCTCGGCAAACCATTTGAGTAATTAAATATAATAATAATTGTCCAGCTGTAACACCCTTTCGGTGCCTGCCATACCACCCGAAGGAAGCACGAAGGTTGAGATACTGGCAGATTGCCCAAGCCTAGACTGGAACAGTCAAGTTGCAGAGGTTAGGTTCGAGCCATGTCTGCATCTCGACCATTCGAGTAGTGAAGTCCCACTGGAAGAGCCTACTGAAGTGTCCACCGACAGAGACTTATGAAGTGGACATAAACACTTGGTTGGTTGGTGGTTGCTACACAACCTAAATCCTCTTTTCAGTCGCAGGGGTTACAGTCCGAATCTGTGGAATACATCGTGTGCAGTTGGGACAGACAGCTGAGGGCTAAATTCTCACCTAATTTTTCAACTAATGCTACTTTAGACAGCATTCAGAGTGTCAGTCAGCCAGTTCACTATATATTGACGAATCTCTCTACTAATTCCCTGCCTTATTTTACCTCTAAGCACCGTAAGTATTTCACAACCTTCCGATTTCAATGAAGTAGGGTGCAATTAACTTTAATTTTACTTTGTGTCTTAGACCGTCACCGAAGCCAAGAACAAAGAGTTGCCTTTGCGTAGTTCTCAGGGAAGTGAACGACGATCGCTTTAAGTCTTTCTTCGCGTTTGTGTTACGTGAAAACGCGTCCAGTCCCTATCAGCCGCGAAAGACATTCAATATCCTTCGTGAATAATAACTTGCAGGTGTTCGCAGATGGATATCTCCTTAAGATCTTGACAGAAGGTGGAAAGAGGCAGAGTTAGTCAGATCTGAGAGCGGAGAGATGAAAATTCACCTTTGAGCTAGCAAGTTTGAAGAAAAACCTGCTTCAATGAGGAAAAACTGATCCGTAAGACACCGAGGCGACGAATAAGAAGCTCAACTTGCTGAATAGGGATACCGGCTTTTATACGGTATGGTCCAAAAGCAAGGGAAATAAAATATACCCCCTTTGCACAAATGTGCAGAATGAAAACAGCCGAGACAAATGGCCGAGGAATTAACTGGCCTTGCCAAACCCATAATTGATTTCGGATGGTCTGACGACATTCGGTTACATGATGATACGAAGTAGGCGGAAATTAACCCATCCCTAATTGTGGGAGGACAGCAGTGATTAAATGGAGGCAAGCCGGAACGACCTTATCAACGAACCACACTTTGAAAGTGTTTTCAATACCCCATTGGTTTGCATACGACAGGGTGGACTAGTGGTGCCCTGCGTTTGCTGCTGAACCACTGCAGCGTCGTGCATCAGGGTGGTGAGGTATGGACACTTCTCAACTATGGTTTGGAGGGTCAACTTGGGGTTTTGGTGCACCTTTGTCAGATGTCGGGCACGAATATCGGCTTCTCTGGGAGGCTGTAAAACTTGGGCACTCGAGGCGTTCTTCAGTGGGCTACAGACCCAAGTGGAAAGCCATAGTCACGCGTAAAAACGGGGTTGTCGCATTCACGTTTGGATAGATTAAACGCTGGGGCCATCGTTTGGAGAGCATGAATGTGTCTAGCAAGATCCGCGTTAAAGTGCGCGTCGTTTCAGTGAGTTCGAGGTCAAGTAGGTCTTCGGGTACGGTGTAGTGGGTATGGCGCTCGTGCTGCACCGCATCACACCTGTGGAGAAGTCGAACCTTCAAAGAATCATCTTACTGAGCCTGATCAATACATCGACTGTATCACAAACCGAAAGCAACGCTGAACTGAGAGCCCAAGAAAACTCCAGAAATATTTATGGTGTGTGCTCAAAGGATTGTGAACCACCACCAACGGTGGGCTGGTTCAACACCGTGAAAAGTGATCATGCAGACAGCATTTCTGTCGTTCCCGATTGTTCCGGCAGCTCCGTGAGAGTATAATCAACGGCATAGTATCAGTGTTCGCCGGTGATTCATTGCCTTATCGTGAAAAGTAAAGTGATGGGGAAGGGACCTGGTGCTAGCTACACAATCATTCCGAAGTGCCTACACCAGCAGACAATCATTCAGACAATCTGGATAGAAACTGACAACAAGGACGCCAAGATGCCAATTAGAACGTTAATTAGCAGTCACATCTTACAACTTCTCCAGCCATTCATTGGGGGACCACGCGGATCCCGCACTAAAAGGCTAGTCGCAGCGACATCGCAGACTTTTCGTAATCAACTTCATACCCCATGCCAGACCAAAGGTTGACCACCCCTCTGCTTGTGCCACTCTGAATTGGGCACGAAAAACAGCATCCTTTTTGGTAAATTACGACTCGGCATGGTGGTGCTGGACACATTCTTCGATTGAAGTCCCTGTTATACAAACGAACACTCGCTTTATGAGTGTCTCGTTACGGCTTCGTTGGCACCAGCATACGCAAACTATGGTTCCAAGACAGCGGTTGTCGAAGACACCTCAGTTCTACGTAGGACACGCCTCACAACCGTACGACAAAATGATCTGTACTGTAGCCAGATACACACTGCCCTCGAGATTCCGGGATATGCCACGTTGCCACCATAGGCGTCCAAACTAACAGACGTAACCCGAGTCTTAGAGATCCGTGTATTGACTTCATCTGCCACACTACAATCGGAACTAATACAACTTACAGGATATTCAAAGCACTCCACAGTCTCGGGTACGTTTCCTTGGATTATAAGCGGCGTGTTCAATAACTGCGTGACCTTACGCTATGTGGGTACGAAATTCATGCCGAAAATCAGTTCATCCAAAAACACTTGTGGCTTCTTTTCTTTTACGAGGAGGAAAGCGGCATCATCCGAATGTTTCAGATCGGCAAGGTTTTCGTCAGCAGCAATTTGAACACCAGGGTTTTTAAAGAATGGGGAAAGTTGGCATTCTTGTCGGACCATAATCTTTAAACAAAAATTTTCAGG
Source organism: Opisthorchis felineus (assembly GCA_004794785.1). NCBI lineage: Eukaryota > Metazoa > Platyhelminthes > Trematoda > Opisthorchiida > Opisthorchiidae > Opisthorchis > Opisthorchis felineus. Next base: position 28,791 of record SJOL01007698.1, read on the forward strand.
GAGCTCTCCGTATATTTCCGGACGCCCAGAAATCTGATAATGCAGAGAACATATTACATTCACAAACTTCCGGGGTACTTCTTTCTGGTTAAGCGTGTTAAGGAGAACAGACCGGTTAACAGAATCAAGTGAGCATTGGGAATCCGGGAATACCAAAATTCTAGGTCGATTATGTCTGACTTTGTGCTAGAATAATCCAGATCTAGACACAACCCCACCAGGCCGAATCTTGCTTCCTTTCCTCGATTCAATGTTTCACGAGCCATCATAAGGCGACGAGGGACAAGTGATACCCAGTCTCGTTAGAACTAGAATCAACCTGAATCCCATGTGATTGCCACATTCACTATGATCCTTCATTTTTTGAAGACGAGCACCATTACTGCTTTACGCCGGTTGTCTGAGACAGTCAACTTTTCCCAAACAAGGAAGACAAATCAGCTGTACGGTACTGCTCTACTTTTCTGATTTGTTTGATTTCGCGAATGGAGTGAAATCCCAGGTGAAATTTTCAAATTTTGTCATGCTACCAACAAGCTACAAGTAGCTTGGAGAGTAGACTTTGATCCGAGGAGCCGATCAACACTTGACCATGTGATGTGAATTCCGTGAGTGAATAATGAGTGGCGCTATATCCCATGTAAGTGCGAGTTACATTGCTAATCAGCCGCTCGTGGTCAAAGGGCATAGTGTTCAACTACTAGCCAAGAGGTTGTGTTAAACTCCATGGGATTTAGTGAGTTGCGCACAGCTGACGATTCCCGGTTAGGATGAAATAACTGTACAGTGACTTTCGCCTTTCAGCATCGACTGACCTCAATGGCAAGATCAACTGTCGATTGAAGGCAGGAAAACGTTGGCTGAGGACCTCACCCCCATCCTTGGACAGTGCGCTAGGAGGTCATTCGGACCAGGAGCTCCAAGGCGCTTGAATGACTATATGCAGTCATAAGCTCCCAGACAATACGGGTTTCAGGTTCATCGTTCAGGGACCAAGTGCGGTTCGAGAATTCAACTGAGCGGCAGCGTGTTGCCACATTGCTCGGCCTAACGGTCGAGGGGTTCTTTTTTGTTAAAGATGATCGCACCTGTTTGATCCCTGATGGTTTCACTCACGGGTGGTTTCCAGGGACTGGTCACATGGATCAACGGAAATACTCTTCAGGCATTCCCGGCATTCAGCGCCTCTTTCATTTCCCTAGGTACCCAGGTTTGCGCGTAGGCGGATTTTCACTTGAAGGCTGATAATTCCATGGGTTGAACAAGGGGAAAATTTCTCCTAGATTCAAGCAATGCCTCTATTTTGTCTGGTATCGTGTTTGAGTGAAGCTGGTCGGCTGGTGCCGGCTGCAGACGAAACTTCCGATACTGTGCAAAGATGAACTAATTTCGCTCCAGTGCAAACTGAAATCCGACGGTGGAGCAGTTGGAAGAGTCTAGATGTTTCCGATAGTTTAAGTTAATTTCAGGACATGCGAGCGTCTCAGTTGCTAAGTGCGTGATACGCCGCTTGCGCTGCCCCGAACAGTAAGCGAAGAAATGATTCCAAACGAGTGCATGGTCAGAATCCACACAAGAGTTCCAAAAATGCGACAGTCAGTTATTGATCCACGCAACCGATAAATACTGGTGATCCAATCAATTTAGGCTAATAGTTGGCACGCTGCTGGATGGGGCCATATAGCCAGAAGTTTTCGTTATTCAAGGTGTCAGTAATGAATAAAAGCGGTCTGCGTCCAGTACGTAACTGACGCAACCATTCGCCATAGTCCTTACGTACCGAATCAAATCAGAGTGGAACACCCAACTAGGCCCCAGATGTGCTAAATCCGTCCATTTGTGCATTCGAGGGCCGAGCAAACACAACGATATCTGATCTTTTAGTGGTGATAAACATTATCGCATCAAAGGATAATTTGATTTCTTGAATATCAGCCGACGTGAAACATGAAGCGGCCGTTGGGCAGCACATCGGTTTGGAGAATATCACAAACGACGGAATCATTTAAATCTGATGGTAACACCATCAAATTCGCAAATAAGTGTTCAACTCTACACGGACAATGTACGTGAAGGTTGTGGCTTTCTTCCCTGTCCTAAAGGACAAGGTTAGTCGTCTTGCACCACAAGGAAGCAAGAAAGTCGTAGTGTATTACGGCGCATGAATGTTTGTCATTCCGGAACCGAAGTCAAACGCAAGTCATCCATATCGAGAATCGACCTCGTCTGCAGTCAATCCACCGGAACTTACACAACCGCCCAAGTAAATAAATTAATCTACCACATCGACTGGTTAGTCTGCAAACATGAGGTTTGGACTTGATCCCGCCCAGTCTTATAGCAGCACTTTACACTTTGCAGGTGTGAAGCGCATATCAAACCGTGTGGCACGATTACTCATGCTAGTTAAAATGACCTGCACCTTTGAAGGATCTGAAGCGAGGGCAATATCGTCCGCGAGGGATTCGACCACGGATGTTTCAGAGGCAGGTATAGGAATTTCAGTAATAAATTTGAAGAGAGGTACACCGTGTGCGCCCACAGGGGTTAACGTGCAGTGTAGTCATGAGGGATAAAAAATGTGGAGGAGACACCTCTGATAGTCAGGTACCGCCGCAGTTCCGACGATCGAGAGAAACGAAAACAGCTTTCAGTCAGCTTTGGAAGTCTGAGTGGCGCTTTTAGGGAACCACCTCAAGCTGAAGGAACGGTTAGGGAGAAACCCAGCTTGATTCTCACGAATATCCCTCTGAGAGAATGGACCTTATCGTGGTGCACCTCCGCGACCCATTGAGCTATGCTCGGGGGTGCTTGTGCCACATCCACAGTCTCCTGACCCTCCATGTTGAGGGTTGAAAAATGTATGGCAACTTGTCCTACAAAAATGGCCATACACTACCATTTCCCGCCAAACGCCGCTGCCTTGCGGTCAGGTCTTTGATCCAAAGGCTTTGGTCAAGGATCTTAATCGTCCTTCTCTTTAGGTCTGGGGGCCATGGCGGCATCCCAGCTCACGTACAACCATGACACTTACAACTAACAACACTCTCATGCCATATCGGTCGTCGCGTGGTGTCATCAGCAGGGTTACCTTACTTGCTGCATATTCCACAGCCGGTAAGCGAAACCAGGCTGCCGCTGACGCCTTCCCTCTTTTTCTTTAACAAACTTCCCCCCTCCCTCCTTGCATGCCCGTCAGTTAGGAATGATGACTCCGTTCGTCCTGTATCGGTATTGACATCTGCCCATTATCCGGCGCTGATACCCTCAGGCAGCTGGAAATCAATCCTCAAGCCTCGACGCTCAGTCTGTCGGGCTGCTTTTAAAGTTCGAAATCCGGAGCAAGCAGCTCTTTCGCACTCACTCGCTTGACATTGTGTGCTGTGTATCAGGAACAAGAATTCAAGACATGAGCGCAGTGGTTGAGCTAACTGCTTCATTACCCTCAATCACTTCTTGGTGCGCACTTCTGGCGATCCAGGGACTGCTGCGGCAGAACATTCAATTGTTGCTATCGTCCTAATTCACCAGGCGGAAGGATACTTGCTCGACCGGATACTTGTCGATGGTCGTCTGTGCGCGGTTCGTCTGGTGACGTCCGTGAAAAAGTCTCACAAACGCGAAGTTGATCGCTGACATCGATCAGTCGCCATTTCTTGCTATATCTCCAGCCAAGCACAGGGGAGCACAGGGTTCCCATCTTGGAAGGCGTACTGCACCACGAACATCCAAGCTCTTCGCAATGTCTTTCACACCCTTCTACCAAGTCATATGTTTTCCACCTCGCGGTTTCCGTCATTAGGAAGGAGGCACAGAGAACAACACTTGCCTCGGCAGACGGTGTTTCGGCACGCTTAGCACATGGCCGAGCCACCGTAGTTGATAGTGCTGGATATTTTCCGCCATTCAAGTACCTGTTGCACAACCAATTATTCGTTTTCGAATTACCTCGTTGCGAATCCGTTAACGCCATCAGACATCAGAAACGTTTCTGAGAAATCGGTGGTCAAAAACCTGAAGACGCTTCAATTCATTTATAAGCCGAGATCATGTTTCGCAACCATACAACAACACAGCCCTTGCTGCAGCCTGGTACACGCGACCCGAGACTAAATGATATGCCCTTTTGACGTCACAAGTGAAGCAAATTATAAAACGTGATTCGGGTCATTGAGATTAGTGCACCGGCTTCATCACACTTCCGTCAGAACTAATGCAACTACCGAGGTATGTAAAATTCTCCACAACCTCCAGTGATTCTCCTTGAACTGTAAGGTGTACGTTCAGAAGCATGACTTTGAACTTTGAAGGTGCTAGGCGCATACCGAACAATGGTATCGTGGTGTTCAGTCTACTCAGTAAGACTTGTGCGTCACCTTAGTCTTCAAAGATGAGGGCGGTCGCCTGCCTACTTCTCAGCAGCACCAATTTGAACACCCGGGGTTTTGAAGACCTTACAGTGATCGTCTCATTATTTCAACGACGGCGAAGTTGAACAAGAACGCAGAGAGTAGACATCCCTGTCGGACACCACTTTGTGTAG
>SJOL01007698.1:33736-65689 GCA_004794785.1 Opisthorchis felineus
GGGGGGGGTAAACAGACACAATAAACAAGGTGCGATGAACCTCCCTTTCTCGAGATTCTCTCAGAAGTTGCCAAACGAACCGCGCATAGGCGACTACCGTAAAAATCATTCAGCTGTAGCACCCTTTCGGTGCCTAACTGCCATGCCACCCGAAGGAAGCACGAGGGCTGGGATACTGTCAGGTTGCCCAAAACTAGGCAGGGGAAGTCGAGAGGCCGAGGTCGGGTTCGAACCACAGACCTTGCAGTCAGTAAATTCGCACTCAAACCATTATCAACGGGTACCCAATCTAGCAAAGACGCTTCCGCTCGGTCGCTCAGTACAATACCCACGCCGGTATATCCAGCTGCAGCGGCCACTATATTAGGGTAAAATATGCACTAGCCATATTTCAACAGACAATGGATGCCATGCTAAACGGTTTATCAGGAGTTGCCACTTATTTAGATATTATTCTCACAGGTTCTAGTCAATAAGAACTTTTACATAGTCTGCATTGTGTACTCAAACAAATTCAGCAATATGGTTTTCATCTACGCGCAGAAAAATTTGCATTTTTTCTCACATCCACCAAATATTTTGGATTTAGTTTTGACGAAAATGGTCGTCATCTAGACCCAGAAAATACCTCTGCCATACAACAAATGCCACCACCAACGGATTTACGAACATTGCGCTCCTTCCTCGTGCTGGAACTGGTAACATGAGTGTCAGTCCGCTTTTGACAAAGTGAAGTCACTTCTCAGCTCTGACCTGCTACTCACGCATTACAATCCAGTCCTGGACAGTACTGTTGTTGCAGACGCATCTAACTACGGTATTGGAGCTGTCATTTCTTACATTTTCCATGACGGAAACGAAAAAGCAATTGCTCACGCAGCTAGATCCCTAACAAGTACCGAGTGCAATTATGGCCAGATCGAAAAAAAAGCTTTAGCGATTAAGAGGTCATTAGGAAATTCCATAAAATGCTGTATGGACGTCATTTTACTATCGTTACTGACCATTAACTGTTTCTCGGCGTTTTCGGATCGAAGAAAGACATCCCTGTTTACATAGCAAACCGTTTGCAACGTTGGTTACAATGCTTTTGGACTTCTCCATCAAATACCCGTCGACTGATGCTATTGGCCAAGCTGATGCATTATCAAGACTCATGGATTCTCAACGTCAACAACCCGAAGATGCTGTTGTTGCCGCAATAACGATGGAACCAGAAGTTAACGCGATGCTCGCCACTACAATCCGTACACTTCCAGTTACTCCTACCATAGTTCGCGACGCCAGCGCTCGTGATCCGTTACTTCAAAAGGTGATCCATTTCCACCGCACACACTGGCCTGCAGTCTGTTCCGATAAGCAACTTCGACCGTTCTACCAACGTCGATCCTCACTTTCCGAGGTTGATGGTTGCATACTCTCCGAAATCCTTAAACAATTTCATTTTGGACATCCCAGTATTAACCGCATGGAGGCGCTAACACATAGTTACATCTACTGGCCGAACACGGACAAGCAGTTAGAAGAACTTGTACACAAGTTCTCACGATGCCAACTATCTGCAAAATCCCCCCGGAAAACAGAATTATGTTCATGGCCTGTTCCAGAAACTCCATCGTCACGACTTCATGTTGACTTTGCGGGACCAATCAATGGCCAACAATATCTGATCCTAGTAGATGCTTACATTAAGTGGCCAGAAGTATTTAGCAGCTGCTTGCGCAACCATTTCAAAACTACATGTGTTTAGTCATTTTGGAGTTCCCAATATCATTGTCTCTGACAACCGCAGTGCATTCATGTCCGTTGAATTTTCTGTCAACAAAATAGCATACCACACGTGCGATCACCACCGTTCCACCCACAATCAAATAGCCAAGTGGAAAGATCTGTGGACACTCAAACGCGCACTCCTAAAACTCAAAGGGGAGGGCCCACGCCGGAAATCATCGAGACATTTCTGCTGAGTTACAGGGTGACACCAAATGGTAAGTCTCCGGCAGATGTACTTACGAACCGGAAGATCCGTTCATCCGTTGACCTAATCCGTCCAACACCACATTCGCCAACACAAATATGGAAGTTCAGTTCAACCAACATCACGGTGCTGGTAAGAACATATTTATACCTGGGCAATTTATGCTAACAAAAGACTATCGTGGTGTGGAAAAGTGAACACATGGTATAATTGTGCGCCGTGATGGTAAAGTCGTCTATGAGGTAAACGTACGCTACTCCATCTAGGTCCGTTATGCGAATCGGCTACGCTCTTCCTGTCTTCCAGCGAAAGCTACACTCGATCCTGGTTTTCCTCTTGAGATCCTTCTCGATACAAAAGCCTGAATCTCCCGAGCCGATTACTGAACCAGAACTTTCAAAAAGTTGCATACATAGGAGATGGACGGATCGAACACGAAAGCCTGTCATACCAATGTAACTTAACCCATAGCAGCAGTCTTACGATCAAAGACTTCAAAGGGGAGGTGTGAGGAGGACTGCCTCCAAACGAACAAATCCACCTTGCTAACAATTTGTCTTGTAAACTGAAACCTTGTTTTCTCCATTTTAGCCTTTCATTGACATCCTGTTGGACTTTTAGCTCTTTTTATATCCTGGTTCAGTTGAATTCCATACCACGGAACGATCCACTTGTTTGCAGTACTGCAAGCGTACCACTTCCTCAAAGTTGTTTGTCTTCTCCGTTCTGGTGAACTGACAAGTCTGACAGAGAGGGCAGTCAGTCCGATTACAGTACTTGCGTCCTGCATCACTACTTCGGATAGACAGTATACCTCAATGCAGAGAAAATTCAGCGTACGAACAACAGCTGCTTGTAGTCCTGCTTGCTTCAGCGCGCGAACATTAAGGGCATCTAAGTAGGCGAGCTTTAGGGATGTGAAAAATGACTTCGAAAACTTTAGGGCTGTTACTGGAGTCGGACGCACAGAAGCTGCAGCTGAGCTTGATGCATGGCAAACAAAGCGGTCAGTCTTAGTGCTGGGGCCTGCAGAACGAGTATTCAGATTAGGGTGGGGTAGGGTAGAAGAGGGAATACGTGAAAGTGTTAGAAGGGAGACGTCAGCAGTAGCATGCTTTCACTTACACGCCCTGTTGTATACAGCAAAGAAAGTTGACCCGGATGGTGACACCACGCGACAGGCGACATGGCATGGGAGTATTGTTAGTTGTAAGTGTCATGGTTGTACGTGAGCTAGGATACTGCCAGGGTCCCCAGACCTAGACAGGAGGATGGTTAGGGCACTCGACCAAGCGTCTGGATCAAAAGCGTAACCTCAAGGCAGCGGTGATTCGCGGAATATGCAAGCGCATTATCATTATTATAGAACACGTTGTCATACACTTCCAAACTCCCAACATGGAGGTCAGGCAGATTGTGTTGGTCAGACCTCCAACCACTGACCAATCGAATATGAGACTCCAGGGGGTGTTGCACGGACACCCGCGAGCATAGCTCAGTGGGTCACGAAGGCACACAAGCTGCCACACCACAGTAAGGTCAAGTCTCGTTGCGACCGACACAGGACGATGGCAATCCTTGAATTTCGGAAAAATGTTCGCCCGCCTGTACCAAACAATTTGGCTCGACGAACTATCACATGTCAAGTGAAAGTGAGTGTTCGCGCTGACGGTGAGGCTCGGTGGACAAGGAAGACTAAGGAAAACAAAGAGGCCCAGAAAACCGGGAATGGCCGAATATTATTTCAGTTGATCCATGCGACCGGTCCCGGAAACCATCTGTGAGCGAAACCATCAAGGATCAGAATGGAGCGACCATTTTGTATAAAGAACACCTCGACCGTCGGGCCGAATACTTCGGACAATTTTCGTGGCCACCCGCTGCTACTCATTTGGAGCCTACAGCTGAAGTAGAACCCTAAAATAGAAATAAAAATCGTCCAGCTGTAGCACCCTTTCGGTGCCTAACTGCCATGCCACCCGAAGGAAGCACGAGGGCTGAGATACTGCAAGGTTGCCAAGACTAGACAGGGGAGTCGAGAGGCAGAGGTCGGGTTCGAACCACGGACATTCCGGTAAGCAAATTCGCGCTCTTACCACTGGGCCATCTTCCCCCGAGTAGAACACTGGAAGGCCTCGGAGGTTTATGACTGCATAGACTCTCTCAAACGCCGCTGGGCTCTTGGTCGGGATGACGTCCCACTAGCAACGTTCACTCAGTGCTTGTCTAATCTGTTTACCTGTATCTGGGAAATGGAGACTGTCCTAGACAAGTGGGTCGTGCCCGTTTGCAAAAAAGGGGCCTGTGGTGAGTGCGGTCATCACGGGGGGTAGCTTGACTCCAGCCGTAACGAGACTGTTGGCGTCAATTGTCCTTCGTCGCCTCATGAGGGATCGTGAAACATTGCCTTGAGAGCAGTAAGTGGGATTCCGGCCTGATAGAAGTTGCGTTGGCCGTGGCCTCACATTCCATCAGGTGCTAGGATAACGCCATAGCTACAGAGGACTCACAATTTTAGTGTTCCTGGATTTCCAGATCGGTTGACCGATCCGTCCTTCTTAACACGCTTGCTTATCAAGGAATGCCCTGAAAGTTTGTGAACATAATAAGTTCCTGTATTCTCAGACTTCCGGGTATGAGACAGCTATCTGAAAGCTTGTGTACAGAAAGTGTTGTTCGTCAAGGGTGCCCACTCACTCCGTTCCTATTTTCTTTCTTGATGGACGAGATACTGAGAACGCCAGGCCTTCAAAACCCTGGTATTCAAATAGCTGATGACGAAGACATTGTCGACCTGGAATACACAGACAACAACGTTCTCGTCTTCGAAGAGAAGGCGCAGGTGTTTTTGGATGAACTGACCAGAGTCATCCAGTTGTTTGGCATGCACTTTGCACCCACAAGGTGCAAGGTCATGCTCCTGGATATGCAGTCACCAAATGTCACGATTTTGTGTGCTTATTATTATACTTACCCTATATACTCGTATTGAACCTTTGTATGTACAATTCAGCTCATCCACGCTCGTTCTTAGACAAGTAAGACGTTGTTTGTCCTCGATAAACCGGACTCTGTTCTAACTCGTTCTCGGACACATTCTAAACGTCTCAGTTTACTTGTCTAAGAACACAATGGATCCGCAGCTACGACCTCGGTTCTTCGACGCTGACCCAAACTCCGCAGATGCAGCAAAACGCTGGAATCACTGGTTTCGTACCTTCAACACCTACCTCAAAACTGTCGAATCTTCTAAACCCGACAAACTTCAAACTCTCATCCACTTTTTGGATAGGCTGGTATATGATCACATTGCTGACCACACCGACTATGAATCTGCGATCGACACGTTATGGAAATTGTGTCCGCCCAAAAAATGTCATATATGCACGCTACCTGCTGCAGACCTACAAGCAGGAGAACGGACAGGATATTGATCAGTTCGTACGAAAACTGAAATCATTAGCCAAAGACTGTGAGTTTAAATCGGTATCTGCAACTGAATATCAAGATGAGTGCGTGCATGATGCTATAATTAACGGCCTGGCGTCCACGTCCATCCGCGGAAAACTTGTAGCACAGAGCGAACTCCCTCTGCACCAAGCATATCAGCTCAGTAGATCCCTCGAGTTGGCTCACAGTCAGTCTTATGTTGGTAACGGACCTATATCCTGCTCTACGATGCCGCCCATTTCACAGAATCCCGAAGTACTTGTCGATCCGACCACTGCTGCTGTAAAATTCGTTCAAACATGTTATTTATGCGGTTATGATACACATCCTCGTTCAAAGTGCCCCGCCCAAGAAGCCGTTTGTAATCTTTGTGGTAAACGCGGTCACTTCCGCCGCCTGTGCCTTTCAGAAAACACCACCAAGCTCCATACAAATTGTACAATGAAGCCCACTTTACCGTCATTATTCGTTGCAGCAGCACCTACCTGCCTGGCACATGCCATCGCAACTATCGAAGTCAATGGCATCGCCATCCGTGCTCTGGTCGATACAGGAAGTTATTATAGTTTCATTAATTCTAACGTCGTGAAACTACATAACTGGAAAATTTACCCAACCTTCTCAGTCGTCATAATGGCGTCTATATCACTATCCTGTCGAACGACCGGTTACGCTTGTATTTTTGTCCGATACAGAGATACACCATACAATGAACTGAAGCTCTTCGTAATGCCAAACCTCTGCACTGACGTTCTACTCTGGCACGATTTTCTAGGTCTACACGGCAAGGTAGAAATTTCATTCGGCGGGGATCGTGATGCTTTCACCATCTGCGGCCTAACGGCTGTAAACGTTGAATCACCATTACTTTTGGCCAACTTGTCTCCAGATTGCAAGCCGGTTGCCACCAAATCAAGACGGCATCATCCGGCTGATGAAAAATTCACTCGCGCCGAAGTTGACCGCTTATTGCAAGAAGGCATCATCGAGCCGTCAACGTCTTCCTGGAGAGCGCAGGTTCTGATTACCAAGAATGTTAATCACAAACGCCGGATGTTTGACTACAGCGAAACTATCAACCGGTCTACATATCTGGACGCTTACCCTCTGCCACGCTGGGACAAAATGATTGAAGAAATTTCGCACTACGAGGTCTACCGTACATTAGACCTCTTGTCTGCTTACCATCAAGTCCCCATCTCTGCATCCGACAAACCTTTTACAGCATTCGAAGCATGTGGTGCCCCGTTTCGGTTTTGTCGCATACCCTTCGGTGTCACAATCGGTGTAGCACGTTTTCAGCGAACTATTAACAATATCATTAAGACTGAAAAGCACGTATGCCTACATAGACAGTGTGGCTATTTGTGGCAATACCCAAGATGAACACGACCTCAATCTCCAATCATTTTTAGGAGCTACGGGGAAGTATGGGACCACGCCCAACGATAACAAAACCGTCAGTGCTTCAAAAGTTATCCGCCTCCTAAGTTATGAGGTTTCTAAGGGCGTCATAAGGCCAGACCCTGAACGAATGGAACCCATCCGTCAGTTACCTCCTCCGCGTACTACCACGGAAATGCAAAGCATCACCGGTATGTTCGCATATAACGCACATTGGATAGCTTCGTTTTCTGACAAAATCAACAACTTGATAAAGAACAAAACACTTCCTCTACCTGCCGACGTCGAATTAGCCTTCGACAACCTAAAAAACGAACTAGAAGATGCTGCGCTAATTACAGTGGATTATAACGAGCCTTTGGTTGTTGAAACGGATGCCTCCGATGTGGCTATAGCCGCATCCCTTAGCCATAACTATCGACCGGTGGCCTTTTTCTCGAGGACACTCAATTCGAGCGAGACGAATCATTCTGCCATCGAGAATGAGGCCTACGCTATCGTTGAATCCATTAGGAAATGGCGGCACTATCTACTCGGAAGACTCTTCAAACTGATCACCTATCAGTCACATTCTTGTACGGTGGTGGACAGAAGGGTAAAGTGAAAAACGACAAAATGCAACGTTGGAAGACTGAGTTGTCCGAGAACAAGTATGATGTCATATACCAACCTGGCAAGGACAATCATGTCGCCGACACTCTGTCACGAAACGTATGTGTTTCCATGGGGAGCAACAATCAACACGGAGAGCTCCATAACTCCCTCTGCCATCCAGGCATTACTCGTATGTTTCATTTTGTGCGTTGTAAGAATCTCCCCCACTCCGTCGACGATGTCAAGCGCGTTATTTCCTCCTGCAAAGTGTGTCGAACTGAAGCCAAGATTCTGGAAATCCCATGGTAGACTCATTAAAGCAACACAACCTTTTGAGCGCCTGAGTTTGGATTTTAAACGTCCACTGCCATCTAATACGCGCAACCGCTACTTACGATAATTGATGAGATCTATAGATTCCCATTTGCATTTGCGTGTGCGGATATAACCTCAGCAACTATCTCACACAAATCTTCTGTTTGTTCGGAATGTTAGCCTATATCCATTCCGACAGAGGCTCGTCGTTCATGTCGTCTGAAATCAATAGCTTTCTTCTGGAGAAAGGTGTTCAGATGAGTCATACATCGGCTTATAATCGGTCAAGTTGAACGTCTCAACGATACCCTCTGGAAAGCAATAAGCTGAGCCGTGAAATCTCACAATCTTCCGCCTTCCCATTGGGACTCGGTACTCCCTGATGCTCTACACAGCTTCCGATCACTGTTATGTACGGCCACTAACTGTACTCCACACGAACGTTTGTTTCAATACGCACGTCGCTCAATATTTGGAATGCCGTTGCCATCTTGGTTGACCACCCCTGGTCCAGTTCTGCTGCAACGAGGTGATAGGTTATCCAAGTATCAACCAATAGTAGAGGTCGACCCTCTGAACTGCAACTCACACATTGCTCATCGAGACGGAAGAGTCGAAATCGTGTCCCTTCGCCGTCTAGCCCCAGCGGTTAAGAATACGACAGACGACGTTCTCAATCCATCTGAGTCCAATGGGGACACCGAACACCCAGATGACTGAAACAACCGGATAGCTCTCAAGCATCTGAACCCCCTTCGGTACCGTTCTCCGAATACCAACCGAGCTATCCTGAAATTCTAGAACAGCGACGCGTTCATCCATACAGTTTGACGAACAGAGAAGTCTGACTCGTATATCATCCCCTATCTACGTCAGCACATGTGTCTATTAAAACAATGCCGGGATGAATGTCATGATTTTGTGTGCTTATTATTATACTTACCCTATATACTCGTATTGAACCTTTGTATGTACATTTCAGCTCATCCACGCTCGTTCTTAGACAAGTAAGACATTGTTTATCCTCGATAACCCGGACTCTGCTCTAACTCGTTCTCGGACACATTCTAAACGTCTCACTAAACGCGCCACTTACAGTCCAGGGAGACACTCGAAGTTGTGGGGCGTTTTATGTATCTTGAAACTTGTATTAGTACTGATTGTAGTGTGACAGATGAGGTAAATGCACGAATCTGCAAGGCTTGGGTCGCCTTTGCTAACTTGAGACACCTATGGGATCAGAGCGGTATATCCTTGAATCTCATAGGACGTGCGTATCAGGATATAGTACGGGCGGTTCTGTTGTATGGTTGTGAAAATTGGCTTGTTCGACCGGCCGAACTGCGACACCTTCAGACCTTCGACGACTGTTGTCTCAGAAACAGCTCGTGTGGGTTGCTGTCAGCGAATCCGTAACGTAGCAGTTAGAAAGCGGGTGTTCGGTTGTGCAACGGAGAGTTCAATCGAAGAATGTGTCGAATACCAAAAGCTGCGTTGGTTAGGCCTTGTACTGCGTATGCCGAACCATCGTTTGCCCAAGAGACTGTTGTCTTCCGTGGCGGAAGACAGAGGTGGCCAAACCTTGACCTGGCAGAGGGGCATGAAAGACATTACGAAATGTTTGGGTGGTGTTGTTGCGACTCGCCTTCCAGGATGGCGACCGCATGATCCCCACTGCGCCTGGTTGGGAACGCTGCGAGATGTGGCTGCCAATCGATGAGTGGCGTTCTTGTCAGTTTCTATCCAGATTGCCTGAGTCAGTGTCCGGAGGTGTGGGCACCTCGGAATGATTGTGGTGGGCTAGCGCTTGGCCCCTTCCCCAGTCCGCTTTTCTTGTCTAACTCACAATAAGGCTTTCAAATAAATCATGGTTATACGACAGCGAAGAATCAGTGTTGAACACTGTTATGCTGTCGATGATGATGATGTCCCTCTCAGTAACCGATCAACCGTAATAGGGTTGTCAAATTGAACGCCGAGGATTTATCACCTTTGGAATGTACAGGCTGCGGACCCTCCAGACCGGGTGCCTTGTGGCGTAGAAGGACTGATACTTCGCGCTATATTTCTGTTGCTCATGGTAAGCTGGTATCGATATTCCATTCAGGTTTGGTGGGTTCTTCCGGAAGCCGTGTTGAAGGTTATCTCGTCGCTCAAGGGGGTGGTTATGAGGATGGATTAGTTTTAACTTCGCAAATTGTTTCGCTGTCACCTGTCCCGCTTTGGCCGGCTGATCGAATCAGCTGAAACAGGGCGCGACTGTTTCTTGACGCGAAAGCCTTCTCCATCTCCTGTGCATTTGAAATCCGCCAGCATTTGCTGTTATTCTTCAGATCCTTGATTATCCAGCGTTTGATGGACCTGTGTGGGACATGTCAGCCGCTATTAGCTGGTATGACTAATCTGGCAGCATAAGATCTGCTAATCTCGACGATATCCAGTGTTCATTTGGCCGAGTCAGCAGAGAGAGAAGAGCTTCTGTCATTAATTGACCAATCTTCGTCATCAGTGTAACTGTGCGTTCCTAATAGCTTTCCAGTCGCAGCCCGGTATTGTTGGGCCGCTGAAACTAGTTAAGTTGACGAACTGAACTGTTCTCCATCGGTATAGGTAATCTTGAATGGAAGCATACTGACAAACGAGACAATGCAATGGCATGATCAGAGTCAAGTCGCGTACTCCGGATGAAATGGCATTACCTAATTAAGGCTCTCCATCGTTGACTGACAGTCATGATAGACTTGAGTCCATGACTGGCTTGCTGCTGGGAGCCTCCAAGTGACTCAGTGAGCACTTCTACTGAAAGTTCGTACTAACCAGGAACAGACGATGCTAGGTACACTCCCACCATTATCCGTACGCTGAGCGTCGACTGCGAATCTACCACTCAGGGACGAGATGGCTCAGTGGTTAGAGTGCGAGTTTACTGACCGCAAGGTCTGTGGTTCGAACCCGACCTCTGCCTCCCGACTTCCCCTGTCAAGGCTTGGGCAACCTAGCAGTATCCCAGCCCTCGTGCTTCCTTCGGGTGGCATGGCAGTTAGGCACCGAAAGGGTGCTACAGCTGAACGATCTACTACTCAACTGCGTCTCACCAGAACATAATCGTCTAACTTGTGCGTTCCTATCACCCACCAGCATGGGAATATCTATTATTCTTGTTGACTGAAGCAGTCGTGACAGATCCCCATGAAACCCACCCTTCTCAACTGCAGTCTGTTGGGGCGTATACCGACATGACAAATGGACGCCTTTTACTGCATCGATCTTAATTGGACCAGATAACGGTACGGCGCAAATACGACTGCTTGCTAAAATCTAGTCCATTAGAACGTTTTCAGCGCTGAGGCTGAAAACACACCATTGTGTCAGTATCACCAGATACCCGAAAAGTGAAATGGGGAACATCCGAGTTCGTACTAAGCGGTTTGAAGTGCACGACCGATATGGGGTCTTGTATGCATGCTTCAGTGACACAGCACACGCAGACAGGAAGGGAAAGCAAGGTTTCAATAAGAGATGCGTTACTCAATATGACAAAAGGATACTGAAGGTTCCCTGTTCGACCTATCCTACTTTACGCGTCAGGGAAATGGCCGCGGAATGTGAAAGAACTTCCAAGACTATCTGTATTTAACCGTCGCAATGCGCGAGTCTGGTGGGAACATCAGGTCAGTAATGCTGGGGTACGCACAGCAGATGCGTTCAGAGCCGCATCGGTCTCATGGTAGGTTTTAAATGTATTTCAACAGTATTGGATTCGCGGTCGGTCCTGGTCAACTGCTGGATGATCTGAGTGCGCTTTTAGGGACGACCTCTTCTAAACAGCTCTCCTTGGAAGGCAGAACCACTACTTCCACAAATATGGAGATGCTAGTTGCCTGGAGGAAACGTGTGTATTCAGTATATTGCTGACCGTTTCTCCTGTCTCAAGAGAGTAATCTGAATCGAAGTGTCGTAAGAAACCACACGGATGCATCAAATACGACTCGCAAGTTGAACAAATCCCAAGAATGTTTGCATCTATGCAATTCAGAGGATCGTGAAGCCCAGTACTCCACTCCGACATTGTTTGATTCGAAAGCATTCAACAATCCTGTGCATTTTTGCACCAGACACCAACACAAGCCGTATAATTACACTTCCCGGTTTTTCTACCCAACCCATTTTACTAATCTCAATGCGGAATTTTCTTGGGTAAGTATGGTAACAGTTGTAGTATGTTTTATTCACATACACTTACTACTTCCTTCCCGTATTTAAGCTGGTGTCTCGTCCTTCTCAGAAGACCAGATCCCAACTTACGTCTCACTCATTAGAGACTCATACCGAGCTTGCTCAATACTCCAGTATAGGATATCATCCACTAGGGAGAACACAATTACGAGCAACCACTCACAGAAGACAAGAGTTCATCCCTTAGTTGGTATTTCGGAAGTAAACCCCTACAAAAAAATTTCCAACAGTGATCTGCCGACAGGACAAATACAGTAATGTACTGTCAGAGGAATCAATCCCTAAATTAGATCACTTTTGAACGGTCCTCAGAGGTGGTCTACCGGGAGAAAGTGTAGTAAGGTTATCTCCTTTCAAGATACCGTCCACGGGTACTCACCAAACTGTCTCAACCTCCATTCCCTTCTACCATGTAAAATTCTGTCCACCTTTAGTTGCTCGGAAACACCAGCAACACATATAAATGTTGTGACCCTTCCCAGTTACGAAAATGTATTCTGAAATTGTCGCTTGCTAAGTATCACAGGGCAAGGTGCTTTTTGATTCGAGGATCCAAGGTTCTTAAATTCTAAACCGGAAGTTTGACCCATAGGTTTACCCTGGGAACTCAGTGGAAACCTGCATCAGACGTGAGCGAATCAACATACGCATCCCAGAATGATTAGCGGTTGAGCAACGAGCCTCGCCACCGGGAGCTAAAAGTTATGCAAACGATTTGGCTATGCTGAGCTCGAGATAGTTCAGGCGCGAAATTAGTGACCGGGACGTCCGTGGTTCCAATCCATCCCTTTCATCTCGACTGCTGAATTCTGGGCTCGGGCAACGCGGCAGAATCTTAGCCCTGAAGTTTCCATTGGGTGGCACGGCAGATGCGCACCGAAAGTGTTACAGCTAAACAGTTATTATTACTGAGTTTCATGGCAGTTCAACAGTGGGAGGACAGCAAGCAGCAACGGGCGGGAGTTTGACGGTGCATGCTCTTGAAGTTGTTTTCCTGCTCCGATATAGCATCCATTGGAACACAGATCCACCTGCTCATGTTCGACCCCGAGGGAAACGCGCGTACTACTCTCGATTGATTAGATATCTTAACGTTCACTTTAGTAAAAACTGATCTCCGCTGAGAACGACCTCATGAAGGCCCAGACGCAGATCTTCTACTACAGCTATACTCACATTTCATCCGTCTACAACTCGTGGACAGGAGCGAAACAAGCAGTTCAGCCGCGCTTGAAACAGACGTTCTGCACTTGTTTATCGAGGCATACTGAGTCTTCCTGTTCTCAGACCAACCATACGGCATCATTTGCGAGTACATTAAATGTCATGGAACGCTCGCTGCTTAAGCCATCTCCGAAATCAGGAACCCTTCAACGCGAACGTGCCTCAGTTATTCGAGGTAGGCGAAAATTGGTGTACGCTGCGAAGAGCGGACCACTAGATAGTGGTTATATTAGCAACCGATTGACGTGATCGAGCTGTATCACCTAGTATAGCAAAACAGGGTAGCGCAGTTTAGAAAGTCTAGTGTCGGATGTGGACGAATCGCGCCAAAACTGTCGGGGACAGGAACGATGCCTAGTTTATGACTGATGGTTCAAACAAGAGGCTTTCGTATTATGGTTGCGAAAAGGCCTAGACTACGAACAAGTGTTCCAAACCACAGGTCGTGGTTGACCATCTTTATTCTCCATCAAGAGTAAATACATCAAAATTTGGCAAACGCTTTTTTGTACTGCGAACCAGGAGCCTTGAGGACTTTGATCACGTTGAAGCTCACTGTTTTGCTGAGGGGACGACATTCACCAACAGTCACTGTATCACCTACGCTGACATCACTGAAGAAATGAACAATTTAGCTACAGGTACAACATACCGGAAGCAGGGCGAAAGATGTACGGACATATTCTTGTGCCGCTTTTCGTATCTATTGTACTTCTTTACGTACTTCATGTAATCACGCCGAATAACGATAGTCCTGTTCATCTTCATTTTCCTAACAACACCAGTCAGGATACGACCGCGGATTCGGACATTGCCGGTAAATGGACACTTCTTGTCTATGTAGGTGCCGAAAATGGCCTCTTTCGGCGTTTTGTATCCGAGACCGATGCTTTTGTAGTACCGTCCACCCTTCTTTCCTTTGACTTCCTGTTTTTGGAAAGCGTTTTCTTTCTAAATACGATTAATTCATATGAATGCGGACAAACCTGCTCCGCCATGCTCGACGCTCGTGGGACCTCGACTAGAGTGACCTTGACAACGAATTTAGTGCAGTAAAATGCGAATTATCTTCAGTCAGTTCAAATCCCTAAACAATTAAAAGGGTTAGAATATTCTGTAATGTTGCATCCGTCAGAATCTCTTGTTAGAATCCCTTTCCTTGTCAGGTCAACCTGAAGGCAACGAAAGTGATGTAGATTGCACTTACGAGTAAGCTCTGCTTGAGTGCATCTCCTGTGCAGAATCGCACGTATTCGACTTATACGTCCGCATTGGTTCATTCACTCATTGGTCACAAATAGCCGAACGACAGGTATTTATGTAGGATTCATACTGGTTTCAGATGTCTGGTTATTATTACTGGACGCTTTCGTTCAATCAATTTAAATAACCTTTCCAATGGGTTGTGCGTGGAGTGATCCCGACAAAGTCCAACAGGACACCAGTAAAGCCATTGAGAAGCAGATTCGCCAGGATGCTGAAAAGGCAATGAAACAAGTTAAACTACTACTGCTTGGGGCAGGCGAATGCGGGAAGTCAACTGTGTTGAAGCAGATGAAGATTATCCACGGACAAGGCTATCAGGAATCTGAAAGAAAAGAATATGTGTGCATCATTTACGCCAACATTGTGCAATCGATGATAAAAATCCTCAAGGCGATGGAGTCTTTGGAAATCGCCGCTGATTCTTTTGATCCAGAGGTTGAACTTACAACTTTAAATGGATTTCTTGTCAATGTTGAGGACGGTCAATTTCCTGACGACTTGGCCAATGTACTGCGTAGGCTCTGGTCATGTAACAGTGTCCAACAATGTTTCGCCCGAGCCAAGGAGTACCAACTAAATGATTCTGCGGAGTATTACATGAAATCATTGGATCGTATAGCTGCACCTGGATACACACCAACTGAGCAGGACGTCCTCCGGTCACGCGTAAAAACGACGGGTATAGTGGAATCAGGTTTCCGGTACAAAGATTTGGAGTTTAAAGTCTTCGATGTCGGTAAGGACATATCGGTATATTTACTGATTATAACCTCTTTATATATATATATATATATATATATATATATCGTTCACCTGTAGGGTTCTTCCGATTCCAAGCCAATGTGGTGCCTGAAGGAAGAGTGTGGGTTCAGATAATCTCAGGTTTCCAAAGCCTAGACAGCAGCAGTCGAAGTGTCGGGGTGGTTCGAACGTCGAACCTCCCGGTCAGTGAGTTTTTGACTCAACCACCGAGCCATCTAGAACTCATAACCGCTTGGTGATGGAAATCAAAAAATTACTGGGCTTCCAACTTTTGCTTAGTTTTTTGGTTGTCTCTGGAGAGGCAGTGTCACAATACTCGAAAACCTCTGTTGTGACGGTGATGGTTGATGCGTGAGTCAAGCTTCTATTTAGCCCCATTTGCTATATACTCAAGCACATATCGTATTTTATTCTTTTGAGAGCTGTTTATCACAAAAAACTCTATCCCTTCTAAAATGTTACCCAGTAGTACCAAACAACTTCGGCCTCTATTCTCAGAGGCATACAACAACCAGCTGAGGTTTTACTGTTGTCAGTGTTGTTATGCTCTTTTTCGAAAGCAGTCGTGTGCCTAGGATTGAAGATAAACGACGAATTTCATGATATATTACGCTGAGGCCAACTATACGGCCCATTAAATCCCCGATAAGTGCTCACGCCGGTATCATTGGGTACCAGCTCATGTATTTTGACTGTCTGACATTTCGTGAATTTAATTTGTGGTGAATGAACACACCCTATTATTATGAAAAATACCTCCCAGGCAATAACCAGCAAACAGGGCGAGCTCATTAATGTGGTGCACAGTGCAAGGCTTTTTTACCAGATGCAAGCGGAACAAGGAAGGCAACATAAAGGCTGTCAGCGAAGTGGTCACCCACTTACTCCTAGATGCCGATACACCCAGGAAACTGTATTGATGACCTAGTTTTCAGCCACAATCATTTGAATCACTGGCTTTTACTGACTTCAACAAATACCCTTCGTTTGAAGAGCACTCGTCCATTTATCCAGAAACCATTTTTAAGTGCATCAGCATTTATATGATCTAATCTTCTGATCGTCAGCCACGCATAATAATTATTTGAGTTATAGAGTGGCGTCTTTTACAAAATGAAATCGCCAATAAAAATTTCCGAACCTCTCAAACTACCAGCACACAGTACCTATATCCACTGAAATCTGTAATAGATTTTTCAAGTTTTAAATGACAACTGAAGTCAACTAAAAACAAATAAGCAAGTAGTTTGAACCATACGAAAAGAACAACATATTTTTGCGGTGAATGCACTTTGTACGCTGTCATCTGCCGCAACATTTGTCATTTTGTGGGAAAGTCTACATGACAAATATTTATGAATTTGATGACATCGCTTTCAACTCTTTCGTTCCATTTACTACCTAAAATGACTCAGATTCGTTGCTAGTTGAAATGTGTTCAGTAGGTAAAATGAATTTAGAACTAGGTTAATTTTCTGACCAACCTGAGCTGTAACAAACCTAACTATATTGGTGAGGCCAAAAATTAAAAGTAGAATTCAGTCAAAATGTTGGAAAACAGCGGTTGTTCTGTTTGTATTTTCCTCACTCAATTTTCCGGATATCATCGTTCTTTAACGTCGCTGTTTTTATGTTTATTGTGTAGTATGTTGACGGGGTCTTCTTTCAAACGACCGTGCTCTTCGTCAGCTGATATGCCAGCCTCTAATCTGGTGTAAGCACTTCGTTCAACTTTATCTATATACACACTTACATAGATTGTCTGTTTAAACGTGTTACCAAACGTGTCTGCAAGGCACAGCAGAAAACCAGTCTCTTAAGCGATCTTGTTCGTCTTTCCGATATAGTGGATATTACTTGCATGATCCACGTTGAAACTCGGAGCCACACAGATTATAGTAATCCATGAGGCTACAGGACCGTTATGATACCGCGTGCTTTTCTAAATGCATAAGCATTGAGCAAGCAATGATCACACTGATAGACCCACAAACCTGCAAAGTGTTACTTTTCTGGTGATTCTGGTATCAGCAACACCCACAAAATCGTATGACTACCCACAGTTAGCGGGGAAATGTTCATAGAAAATCAATCTTTATTTATGGTCCTTAAATAAAAACTCACAAATTAAGATAACGATTTACGTAAAATAATAGTCCGCTTTCATTTCTGCACATCAGCCGCCACATCACTCTAAAGCGGAAGACCCTACAAAGAAGTGATTAGGAGGTGCATATATCTCATGCATACGCTTCGATAATCGGTTGTTAGACCGTCACAAACAACCGAACAGCAGAAAAAATAAGTCACCTGGAATACTCTAAACACAGTGCATCACATAGAATGCGCAGTAGTAGATTCGGGAGTGTTCCCTCCTAAAAATTGAATGAGTTAAATACTTCCGAGCTCATTCCCAACTCACACACAACTCATACAGAAAAACTCGTCTTCCAAAAATAAATGGGAACAGAAAGTCTACAATTAGTTTACACTTATTGAAGAAAAGCAGTGGCTTGACGGGCCACTGTTAATAAGATTGTTGAAAATTCTCCGACAGCGTGAGAGCAAAAAGACAAGTTTGAGGGTGCTTGTGTAGCCACATTTTAATGTTGTTGAAAGATTCAGCATCGCTTAAGATCCTGCCATTTTTAGACGTGGCCATGAGGTTCCATTCATTAAAGTGAAGGAGCAAATCACATAGGAAGGGTTCAGCTGGTATTCTTTGGAGTCTCCCGTCAAAGCCAGATCAGTGTGTTTGGCGAACTGCATACAATTTGGTTTCAAGTAGGATATAAGTTTGAAGTAAACTCGGGGACTGCGTCTCCCTAATGAGCCACATGAAGGGCAAAACCGGTCGTGGGCTGTCAAACAGTTTTCAACAACCTTTTGAGTGGTCTCCTTCACGAAAATATATTGCAATATCTTGAATGTTGTGACATCTAAAGCACAATGTGGCCTTCGTACAGTTGAAGAATATCATATACAAGAGGTTCACCTGGGATTTAAATGAGTCTTCTGTTTAAATCAAAGTATTGTTCAAACGAGTTTGTTTTGTGAAGATACAATACTTGGTCTCACATTTTCTTGAGCTTATCCACAAGGCACAGATTGCTGGACTCCAAATTCGAGAGAGTAGAAAAATCCGTATGGGTAAATGAAACCTACGTATGCATTTTCGGATTGCTTATCTGGAAGATGCATATCGCTGCATGCAGAGTTCTGAGCTATGTGCTGCACGATCAGCCATTCCACCAAACAAAGTGTCTCTCTTCAGTGTATCTAGAATGTTGAGTCAACTGTCACAGATGTTGTAGTTTCCATACACCGGGATTCAACCTCTGCAATCTTTGGGGAATTCATTCAAGTAAAATACCTTCTACCTTATAAGAACTCCGTTCTTTTGATTCAGCTTTTTGCTCAGTATAAAGTGATCACTCATCCTCGAGACGCTGTTTACTGTTTACTTTTATAAGACTAGTATCCCAATTCTTTCTCAAAATGGTCTTGTTTGGTTTGAAATTAAAATTACCTACCGGACACAGGAATCTCCCAAGTCGACAGATTAAAATTTCCTGGCGCAAGTAATAAAAACTGAAGGACAGCCGTGGAGAAGTTCGAATATTCGTAATGCACTACTCAGAAGGTTGCTGAAAATTCTTCGACAGCCCACGACCGGTTTCGCCCTTCTTGGGGCTCATCAGGTCGGCGCAGTCCCCGAGTTTTCCGTCAGCCTTATGTTCTACTTGAAACCAAATTTCACGAAATTAGCGAAATACACTCATTTGCAAACAAATTTGGTTCTGCGAGAGACTCACCTGGAACCCAGCTGAATCTCTCGTTCGTGATGTTTCCAGGCCTGGTTCAGCACATTCAGTTGCCTGTAAACATCACAAACGAGAGATTCAGGTGGATTCCAGGTGAGTCTCTCGCAAAACCAAATTTGTTTGCAAATGAGTGCATTTCGCTAAGTTCGAATATTGTTCTCTATCGAAACAGAAGTTGCAGAAAATCAAATCAATCAAATCAATTACTTAAGGACATGAAAATAGTCATTAAAGTCGTTATCAGATTGGTAACGCACATTAGTATGGCAAGGCTCTGTCCCTACTAAGACCCAAAAAATTCCAAGCTGTTTGGTTTAGTTACAGGTCGTTACAAAAAGAGTAAATTACAGTATCTTGAAGCCGTTCTAAAATCTGTCACAGGAATGGTTCGCATGCTTAGTGTCAGAAAACATTTTCTCATCGTTGTATTTGGTTTGCATTTGGGCTGGTTATCGCAATTCGATGTAGGTTGGCTTAGTGTTGACTTCCACGATCTTGCAATATGGGACACTTATAAAGGGGGAACAGCTGTTAAAACTGAAGGGTTTTGATCTTCCAGACAGTTCATTTTAATAATTTTCTGAGCGTCAGTCATACAGGATTTTATGTTCAGAAATGTGGGATGACCGATCAAAAAACTGGCTGGTGGTAGACCTGCGGCACTCTGGAGATTAACCTCGCATTAATAAATTATATACAGCAAACACGAGACAAGGCTTTTGAAATCTGACAGAAATTCTATCAGCTGCAGATTGCGCTGACCGTCTGGAAAACCCTTGAAGTTTGAAAGCTCCTGATTCAGTCCACCTTATACGACAAAAAATCGAGCTCAGTCCTATGGTCTGATGTGGTTTGTGTAAAGTGTATCACATTCACTAAAAATTTTATACAGCGATCCTACCTATAAGTTGTTTTGGATAAGAGTTTTCACCTTAACGAGAGTTGACTGGCAAAGTTCAGCAAACTTTACAATAGGATAGACAAATAAAAAACAAGGTAGCAGAGAAGACCAAAATACTTGTCAAGTTTTACCTCGCTACACACCAACAAGAACCACCCTCTTTCAACAGTCAGGGAACCCATACACAAGTAAAAAAATTGTTGTCTCTTGTTTAGCTGCAGCGATGGAAGTGTTTCAAGACCAAGTTGAGCGCTTGTCGTTTGAGCCCGGTAAGCATCCCTGTTTTAGCCAACCGCATGAGAAGCACCTTGAAAAATGAAGCTGTTCATTTTTCTGGATTCTAAATCTCTCTTCCTTGGGTTAATCTTCATGACAATTATGTGGTAATGTGGTCGGGCGAGGTTACACTCACACATGGTGGACCCAGCCCGAGCCGACGATACTGAATGCAGTCGCTGAATGTGTGAGGTTACAGCAGAAGTCTTTGACTGGCTGCTTTTAGCTCTTCTAAGTGATTAGTTCTGTATATCTCAGCGAACCAAGGAAGAATCGAATATGGATGAATTGAGTATTTTCTAGCTGCTTTGTGACCGTAAATTAAGAAACGTCAAGGTTTTCTGATCAGTACCTAATTCGTGTGTCATTTATTTAAAAGTCGGTTAACTGAAAGTTGAAGATATTGAGGCTGTTGAAGGTTATCCTAACTTGTCTATGGGTGACTGTGAGATGACGGAAGGCACCCATAACAATTCTTATTGCTGTCCAGAAAGAGGTAAGGCATACCTGGGAATGCTATGGAGGGAAGATTTCCAGAAGAAAGGGGATCACTTGTGACTAAGAGCTGTCCACACAACTGATGATATTTTCAAGTGAAGCCTAAGAAATCATAAATTCGTTTGCATACCATTTTGGTTTTGACGGGAGACTTGCCTAGAATCCAGCTGAATCTCTTGTTTCTGAGTTCAAATAGAACATAAGGTTGACGGACGCTCCGGGAGTGTGCCTACCTTTTGAGCCCCAAGAAGGGCAATACCGGTCGTGGGCTGTCAGAGAGTTTTCAGCAACCTTATGAGTAATGCATTACGTCTACACAAAATCATGAATTCCTTTTATGCATTTAGAGCTGATGTTTAAACAGGAATGCTTTCTTCCAGTTCTGTTCGTTTCGAAAATGCTATTTAAAAAATACGTTGAAGCAAAAAACAGACTAAGTGCCACCGCATCACTTAGTGCTGCTCATTAAACTAGTTGGTTTGATAGCTTAACTCATCATGTGCACCGGTGGTCTCACTGCTTGTGTGCTTTGTTTTCAACCACGAGAGGTGACGTGGAGAATGAGTTCAAAGTGAACCATTCTGAGAGAGAAAGGAGCATTACACTGGAGGCGTGAAACATTTTTCTGAGAGGTCGTCACTCGATGAGGCAGTCAATACTTTACCACGTGATGCGGCTTCCGTTATTGAAGGATGAGCGGTGCAACGTCATGTTCAAGTGACAGCTAATCACACTGCTGCTCAGCCACTAGTGGCCAAACGCTCAAGTGTTCAACCACTGGTCTGAAGGTCGTGGGTCTTAAACCCGCTACTGGGGTTTCATGAGATGCACACTGCTGATTATTCTCAACAAGGATGAAAGGGCTATACAGTGCTTCTCGACTTTTTGGCATAATTCGGCTCCACTGACAGGATAAAATCTCTATTGAAACATCTATTGACTATTCTGAGATAGTCAGAAAGCATTGAAGAGGGACGAAGCAGGCCTATAATTTTCTGTGTTAGCTCATACTTCTGGGTAATTCTCTTCTCATAAGAGAGTATTTCCTCAACATTGAAAGCATAATGCAGATATTTGAAAAAAAACTGAATTTCTGTTCTGTACTGTGACCACTAGGCGACCGAAGGAGCGCTTCTCCATTAGCTTATCGGGGGTCCGTCTAATAACCGTAAAGTAGTTGAGAGTGTGTTGTGTATGTATTTAGAATGAGTGATTATTAGCCTCATTCTTGAGTCGTAATAATATACATGGTGTAGATTATGCTGCTCTGGAAGACAGTTTCTACATGCTTGACTGTGAGTGACCGTTTCCACAGACGTCCATTAGAGACAAACACGTCTTGATCAAGTTTCGGCACATTCTAAACTCCATTCTCAAGCTTCATAAGAGATACAGTATGATAATTCTGGTCATCTGAAACGAAATATCGTCAACTGGTTTCCTCAGCCGGTTATTCCTAGCGTATAATACTGATGTTGCAGCCAACTGGCGGTTGCCAAAACCAGTCTTGCCAACTTTTGATTAATTTTGATGAAATGAGACACGAACTTTGACCGATGAGCCAGCCTTAACTGCGAGAGGAATTATTGTTTACCAGTGTTCGGAAGATTGGTTTCTTCTGGCGAAAGATTTGCGAAGGCTCAGTCAAACAGATCACGGTTAGACACAACATGATGAATCCCGAAATGCAGCAGACTAGTAGTGACTTCAGGAGGAGTTTCCCAGAGAAATTTACTGGATCTTATGGACCTCAAACATCGCTTTGCTTTCGTTATCCATTGTGAGAGAATGTTACGAAGTTCATACGGACATATCTGCTGAGGAAATATAATGTAAAGGAAACCAGACTCTACTCCATGTGCCATTGAGTAATCACATAGGACTAGCTGTCGGTGTAATCCTTTTGTGCGAAAACCTCCTTCGGAAAAGAACAGTTGTGAGGTAGTCAAAGGAGCCATCCGCTTCTGGAGTACCTCTGAACCCTGATTACCCTTTACTCCTTGTTATGATCACTCATGAAATGTGAACAAATTTGCTTAGAACGTAGGCAAGGAGCGCCGTTTTATTGTGAGTGATAGGTTCACTTGATTCTCTCTTTAACGCTAGGTTAATTTACAAATGAATTGAAAACTTTACCTATACGAGATTTTGTTTGTTTTCCAAGCGGTCTTGTGGCAGCGAGTTCCAAGATCTTCGTAGTATATTTCATCAGTATATTTCATCATAATGTTGTTTTGAAGAGTTTTTCTAGCCTTTTCGTTGTCGATCGATTGAGCTCACCTTATATTCGAGGTCAGATATAACTCAAATATGCCCGTTAGTTGTGTCATCAGCATATTAAGTCTTATTATCCTCCTACCAGAGGCGTTTGAGAAGAACTGATTTTTTATCGTTTCATGTACCATACAAGCTAAAAGGTACATAAAGTGTCTTCTTTTTGAAATCCAAACATTGGATAAGTCTGAACTCATTTAAGTCAGGTTTATTTAGGCTTCCTTCTTCATTTATGATGCCATTTCAGAACCGTGCTACTCGAAGGGAACACGAAGTCTAAGATATTCCAAGGTTGCCGGTACTTTGCCGACAAAAACCCAGAGTTTGGTTCTGGGCACAAATCTTCCGTCAGTAGCTTCACGCCCTAACCCATGAGATACATCAAATTCACCAATACTTGCCGGTGAACTGAATTATTTTGCCTTGTGTATTAGGAAATTAATGGCCATTCTGAGAAGCTTCTTTGTGAGCTGAGTGCCTGATCAAAATTCAAACTATCTATTTTACTATGTTACTGCGTTTGACCGTCAAAAATTTCCCAACAGTATCATGTAAACTTCTGGTAGCACTTTTTCGTGGGGGGAGGATGTTACCTAGTGCACATAGCAACCAAAACTCGACTGACTGCAGGTGCATCCATTAGATTTTGGAAGGTTGCGCTAAATATGTAGACTTTGGGCAAGGCGGCTGCTCCAGATATTCAGTAACGTTCTCGCACACTTAGAAAACTGGAAACAGTAACTTCTGCGTCACCTACCTAATTACTTAACTGTACTTAGGGTGCTTTTGTAGCAACAGCAGATTATAGCTATCCGTACTCAGCGACTAGTAAGAAGGTCGGTGCAGAATTTGATACAATCCTGGACGGTCATAAGGTTGCTGAAAAATCTTCGACAGCCCACGACCGGTTTTGCCCTTTTTGGGACTCATAAGGTAGGCTAAGTCTCCGAGTTTCCGTCAACCTTATGTTCTACCTGAACCGAAATTTCACGAAATTTGACTTACACACTCATCTGTCTCTCAATTCGCTTTTGACAGGGAACTTACTTTGAACCTAGGTGGATCTCCTGTTTATAATGCTCGTGATGTCCTGGCTATCGAGATGTTTTCAGCAACCTTATGAGTAGTGTATTACGTCTATACATGTATTGGGATATCTCGAATATCGTACCTACTGAAATAGGAGGCAGCCTGGTGCATCATATTCCTCTATTTAAGAAAATTATGCACGAGAGATTTAGCTGGGTCCCAGGTCAGTCACCCGTCAAAACCAAAGTTGTACGCAGATGAGTGTATAAGTTGATCCAATCGTCTTTCTGCGGATGAACACCAAGATTGTGTGAATAACAGAACAATTTACATCAGATATAGTAATGGCGATCAGTATTTTAAGCTAACCTCTGGTTTGCAGCGAACCTCTCTGAACTACTATAGCTTGATCGGTTGAAGGCACACAAAGGTTGTATTGTTTCGAAGCATCGCATACGGGCACAATGGTTAAGCAGCTGATCGTCCAAGTTGCTTTACAGGTGATCCTCAAAACCCAGTAGCCGAACACATTTTGTTGTTGAGGGTCTCTGGCTCGTGTGGGCCAGATGTCTTACACATGAGTTGCGATGTGACAAACACCAGTTTTCTGTACCTTGGTTCAAACAGTGATCCAGGTTCTGCTACCGTGTCACATTCGGTTCACAACCATGTGAATCTATAACTAACCAAAGTAGATATTACTTAACAGTGTCAAACCATCACGTGAGCATAGCCTAATCCCATTTCGTACTTCTAAAAATATCCGCCCTGCGATATGTGTTTAACAGCTATTGGGTTAAACTTTGACTTACGCTAAGTCAAGTCAAAATGAACCCAAACAGTTAACAGGATAGCTTATAAGCAATTGTTTGCGTTATGTTTTAACATTGGCCGCTTTTTGCGCGACCGTCGGATAGTAAATCCAGGATAGTTACGAAGAGCTTTGCCTTTGAGATGTTTCTTCTCGGGAACTGGTCCAGAGAAGTTTATCACTTTTATCCCAAACAGAAGGGAGTATCGTACCGTGTCCACACTCATAAGCTTTCTGCACTCTCAGGATCGTTTGCTGAATAGAGAGAATTTTTTAACTGCTCCAGCTATACTGTTTTAAAATTTCTGGGAGTTTCAAAAGCGGTCTAAACTTCCTCAATGTAAGTAGTGCTTATTTACGTGATGGAATGGTTACTGCGTAACTCGCTCGATCACCTCGACTTGATGCGTTTACATGTAATCGACAGAATCCTTTCGAAATGTTTTATTTAAAACCTTTCGATGAAGGGAACATGTCTATCAGCTTCAGTAAAATTTCAAAATAAATCTCCCAAAAATTTCATAGACAAGAATAAATCAGTATAGATTGTGAGCGGATTATGTGGCCCCTCAACGGTTAAGCCGGCAATGAAACCGTGTAGTTGTTAGTTAGATTTTCACAAAAATATCTTTCTTTTCAAACGCTCTGTAGTTGCATGAGCTTCTCACTTTGACGGCATTCTAAGAGAACTCATATTAGATTCATGGAAACTCACAAAAACAAAGCACGAATTTTCGGCTTTTTTAAAAACAAGATTCCATGAAATGGATTGAACAACTGTTCTTATCAAAGGTAAGGACTCTTCGGAAGGCAGAACCAGATTTGTTAGATCTCGAAATGAGAAATTCAAGTATACCTAATTTGAACGGGAAGACACGACCCCAGGTCATTCACCAAATCCTTTCTAAAATTCCACGCCAAAAATCTTCAAATATCCGGACGAAATTGTGGAAATCAAATATCAGGCCTGCAAATTGCACTAACCTAGCAGCTCTGAATCCTTTAAGCAGGCGTGTGGGGAATCAGCTGCGAATTTTGGGTGCATAAACATCAAGAGCAGCGAGTTTTAGGTAGCTCAGTCAGGGGTAGGGGGCACTTGTCCAATAACTGAGAAGTCGGCAGCTCTTGACCACCTCCGGACGTGTCTTCTCGTCCAAGCTACATGCACTTAGACTCCTCACTTCACGTATGAGCCTGTGTAAAGACTTTGTCAAACTTCAGACCATATTTCAGTAGAGTGGTGGAGTCTTCACAACTACACAAACAAGCGTCTTCTTTTCACACGCGCCACTACTCACGTCCAGATTCAGATGCATAGCGGTTCTTATTAAAATGCAATATAATAGACCAAAGTGTGCTGAGTACCCTAACCCTTGCGTACTTGGTCATAATTAGGCCATTGAGATGCCCAAGGACTCTGCGCACTAGCGACAGTCTGTTGGCCATCATACTAGATGGTTAGTTAAGAAAACACTAACCAGTCGTCCGTAACACCGATTTCTCTTTTATGAGCAAATCCATGTTCTAACATCTGTAAATTTTTTCATAATATTAACTTTTTCCAACTCGGTAGGTCAGTTTCAGGGCCACTATTGAATGGAGATTTAGAGTGGCTTGTGATTAGGAATAATTTAAAATACGAAGCTTCCTCCATTATTTATAACCATTCTGTCATTGAGAACAAGTAGCTAGCGATTAGGAAATAGCGAATTATATTCCGATTTTTTTTTCGTGAGTTCCCCCGCCCATCGGCGTCATGACATGAAAATAACGGCCCATGAATTCGTGGCATGTTTACGAAAAGCAAAGCTTTTGAAAAAGCTCACAGCTCGCACTACCGTATTCTTTTATTGTGAATGAAACTTGTCCGTTTGAATGTAGTTTACCAACCATCTGAACGATTAGTGCAGATATTAGGTAATTTCTTCTGATTTACTCCACACAATTCTAAGTGACTGGTGGTCGTTGTATTTCCACATTTCTTTCTCGTAACTTTGATTGTAGGCTGTGCAGAATTGTAGGTTTTGCATCGTTTCATGAAAAACGACCCAAACTGAGTCTTAATTCCACCTAAGAAATCATAGAACGTTTGCTTCAGAAACATCAGTTTAAATACTCCCTTCCCTTGTGCATTTATAAAAATCAGTTTTTCTTGCCTCTATTTTATTTTTAATGTAGCTAGATGTCCTCGATGTGTTCAAGTAATATTTCTGACAGTGTGAATATCTCTCCTTCTGCCCGAACAAACTGTAGCGGATAAATTTATTTCCAGGTGTAGTAAATGCAATTAGGGTTAAAGGAGCTTATCCATTTTCTCTGAACCGTAATTTCTTTTTATCTAGTATGGTGGCGTTCGGGACACCGTTGTCTGGAAAGGTTTTTCAAAAAATGTTACCTTATGAAGAACGGGCAAGAAAGTATGCTTTTATAAGCGCAGTTTAGCACCTCTATGCTTCGTAACTGAAGGTACTTCCCTGATTGGTGATGAAACATTCTCAATCAAACTGCATAGTTCGGTCAACAATCATCCAGTAAAATACAATTAGTTCGCCTCGACGGGACACACTATCATGATTTTGCTGAAAAGACCTCAATGGTCCACAACCAGTTTCACCCTCCTCTGAGCTCGTCAGGTAAGCCCAATCCCCGAGATTCCGTCAATCTTATGTTCTACTTGAACCTCAACTGGACTGATTTCGACAAATGTACTCAATTGCAAATCAATTTGGTTTTCACGGGGGACTCAACTGGATATCTCGTTTATGATATTCGTCAGCCGAATGTGCTGCACAAAGGCTGCCTCATGTTTCAGTTGGCACAATATTCGAGATATCGCAGTATATTTTCATAAAGGAAACCACTCACAAGGTTGCTGAAAACTCTTCAACAGCCCACGACCGGTTTCACCCTTCTTCGGGCTCATCTGGTAGGCACAACCCCCATCAACCCGATGTTCTGCTTGAACTCAACTGGTATGGAATTTGCAAACTACACTTTGTTGCACATCAGTTTTGTTTTAACGGGAGATTCAACTAAACTCCAGCTGTCATTCACGAAATTCTTCAAGTAAGTGTGCTACACACATACCGTCTAATATTTCAGTTGGTACGATGTCCGAGATATCGAAATACACTGTACAGGTGGAAAATAATTATTATAAGATTAATGAAAACTCTTTGACATCCCACCGCCAGTTTCACCCCTCTTGGAGTTCCTCATGTAGGCGAGATCCACTAGCTCGGTAAACGAAGCGTCTTGCAAAATATAGTAAGTTTGTCTTTCAATATAGTTTCCCGGACTCCCATATTTTCGAACAATATAGCAGAGGTGGATATGAAACTGTGCTCACTTTACTTAGAGTGTAATTTGTTACGCTTTTTGGCTCCGGTCTTGTGAAATACAAATCATTTGGTTACTTTGTCACTTAGATCATTTCAAATAACATATAAGCTCCAGTTTTAAATATTATTAACCGGAGTCATCTATGCGTCATTTCATGTCGTGATGGGATTAAGACGAAGATGTGCTTAATCCATGTCATTTGCTGCCATCTCCAGCTAACCTTAGTCGACCATGAACTCGTACGGTCTATGTTCCTCAGGTTTATCACCCAAAGGCTTCGCTTACGCCATGTTCTTGTACGTGCGTTATTGTGAGACAGGGAAGGCGAGAGCCTGCCATGCATGTCTCAGTTTAGACACTCCTTGTAACCTGTATTAACTCTCTTCCTAACAGCAAGGAACAAAGCCCCAAACTTTACTGGTTTGTGGATTCTTTTGTGTTTTATACGGGCTGTGGCGGTTCCTCTGAACATCTAGTGTTGAACTCACTATATGGATTGTTCATCACAACTGTCTCTAGTTTGCAACTCTCGGCCGGTCTCACTAGGTGACGCATTCAGCGTAGGTTACTCTTTCACAACAACAAACTGTTGAAGGAAAAAACGATTTTTTAGAATCTAAATAGCGAAAGTAAATTCAAAGCTAGGCAATGGTTTAAGAAACTTCCCTGATCAACACGTGAGAAACTGCACACATCTTAATATGGCGAGGAAAGGGATTTTCAGGAAATTCTGAAAAAGTCAGTCCTTGTGTGTTTTAAATTTGCGTTTACATCGAACCGTGAACGTCGTGGTGGGCAAAATTGGCTAGTAATTCCTCAACTAAAGAGAACAGTTTAGGGGTGGGATGTCGTAGGTTGACAGCCAATCGACACATCGGACAGTGTGCAAGACCAACGTACATTTATCTTAGAATGGAGTTTCGCTCACAAATGCACACGAAGCCATCGATAATGGGTCCTTCAATGTTCAATGAGATAAATTCTTGTCACAG
Source organism: Opisthorchis felineus (assembly GCA_004794785.1). Taxonomy (NCBI): domain Eukaryota; kingdom Metazoa; phylum Platyhelminthes; class Trematoda; order Opisthorchiida; family Opisthorchiidae; genus Opisthorchis; species Opisthorchis felineus. Next base: position 62,913 of record SJOL01007698.1, read on the forward strand.
CCTGGTTGCTGTCTTGTGTGAAATTTATGCGCGTCATTCTTTCAAACAGGTTATTATGTTCAGTTGAATTCAGCTCAGTTCAGTTTTTTGGCTCACTGACCGTGCACCGAATTGCTGTGCTTCCAGCTGCTTCGGTTTCGTTCACTGAAGATGAGGCGAATAAGGGAATGAAAACCACGCTTTGGAGGTGGTGGCCAAATCCAGGCAATGAAGACACATGAATCAGTTTGTTCAGCATGGCAGGAAGTGAGAGCTACACGGTAAAACCGATAGCTTTGATGCAAGACCGCCGATGGTTATGTGAAACAACCATAACTGTCAAGGTCACTAACCATTAGTTTTTCCCTTTCCAATGTACCCATATGGGGGGTATGGCAGTTAGCAACACAACTCAGTTTACTGGTAAAGGCTTTCATGATTCGTTCCCTAGTTATGGACTGACGGCCCTCGGGTTGTCTCCTTTTCGTGTAAGGCTGGTCGAAGAGAAGTCTATGAGGCAATCGGTCCTCCTGCATACCAGATACGAGACTCAACCAACGTAACCTGTGGACTGTGACCAACTGATCTGTCGAGGGAGAATGAACTTTCGCAGAAACCAGTTGCCACAAACCATCAAACTAGATTCGCCATATAATCACAATGGAACAGCGAAGACAACTCGGTAAGGACTAAAATCATTGGCACAGTTATCCATATTCTGTTCGTGGATTACCACACTGGAAAATATATCCCAGAAGGTTGGAGAAAATCAAAGCAGTATGCATATCGGGTTCAACAGGAATAAGGAGCACGGCGGAGGAGCACTCTGCCCAAACTGGTGGACATCGATGGAAAGTTTGTTTGCACTTCATCAGTTTGCCAATTTTTTTAGAAATTGTACAGTAAGTATTTCTAGGATCCCAAAAGTTCAAAACAAACACATCTGAAATACAGGTAGTAGTTTTCAGTATGGAAACGGTTTGAAACATTTTGAAAAGCATATTGCTGGTTGGTAATTCTAAGGATGGAAAGTTGGTGTGCACCTGAAGGTTCCCACATGATTATCATAAAATCATCATTCAAGCAGTATGAGGCTCCCCTTAAAAGCATCAATTGAAGTAGTTTACACTGGCTTTCCCAGGTCGACATAATTAAACCAAGGATACCATTTAGCAGTCTAATCTGCCAAAGTGTTAGATCAACTTTAGATGATGGTGTTGCAGATGAACTGTAGAATGCCACAGCAAGGATGGTTTTTATTAATTAAGGAATTTACAAAGAACGGTTGGGTCGCCCCAGAGTCGCTGATACTGCACAAAGGATACACCTTGTTTAGACGTAATGCACTGCTCATATGGTTGCTGAAACATCATAAACAAGAGATTCAGCCGGGTTCGAGGCGGGTCTCTCGGAAAACCAAATTTGTTTTCAAATAAGTGCATTTTGCTAGTTACACCCAGTGGGTGTATGGGTTACTATTTGGAACCACTTAGCAGCATTCTTCTTCCTCTCTGAGGAAAGTTAATTATGGTTTAATCGACCTGAATGGCTTGATGTACAAAAAACACTGGTTGGATTTTTAGCGGTCCCTTTCCCAATTCCCCAATTCCCTGTACAGCTATTGTTTCACTAACAACGACAGGGATTTTTTCGGTTTAGGTGAAGTGTGTTACTTTCAGCCACAGGGATTACACTTGGATGACGTAGTAACCTTCACGATGAATGTGTACAATTGAAAAGTGAGAAAAGAAATTCTTGATACAAAAGATCAGGTTCCTCGTGACGAAATCTCTTTCATATTTGACTGGATAGTTGAGGGCCACGCGTGTAAGGACAGCAAGCTCTCGTCTTGGAAAAAAACACCCAGTTGCCTCAGGGATGATAGTGAATCTACTGTATGCATATCGATAGTATTTAGAAATTACCCAAAACGAAGAGGACGTTGTTCCTCATCGATCATTTGCTCTGGTGTTGCCACTTTGATTCGTATCTAGTGCCGAATTTGTACTCCGAACAACCACAACAAAATTCAGCGCCTATTCTCATTTAGTCTGGTGGCTTTCGCCTGTTTCCACATTTTTGTAAATTGTACACACTGAGTCTAAGCCAGACTTTGCTTACCTTCGTAGGCATCCACATATGGAATGAGCAGTCCATGTACACATTTTGTGTGCAAGTAACTCATCATAGCACACATAGCTTGCCCAACATGAAACGCAGATTGATTGCTTTGTGGGATTTTAGTGATCAGTACTTTTGATGTACTGATGTAGTAAGCCTCCCGATGAACGGGAAATCAACTTCGTGATGTTTGTGACTTTCTAATCCACATTTGGTGGCTTGGATGAGCTGATGTTTGGAGCTGATGCCGATCAGAGTAGCCCACGTCAGGTGGAATAATAAAGCAGTGCACACGGACCGGTGACCTTGTGTCAACCATCAAATTGGCTTTGCACCAATCGAATTGTTTGAAACAAACCTCAATCCTCATTAATGTCGTAATCACTATCTATGTTTATCATCATCACCTGCAACAGTGAGCGGCATCCGTGAGCACCGGTTCCACTGTCCCTTATTTATGTAACCGCAGATGAAAAAGAAAGTGTATACAAGATGCGAACAAAATAGCTCCGAAGTTGGTGCACAGATAACTGGAAAAACTGGTGCTTTCGGTCAGCGAACATCATGCGCATGCCATTCTACCAGGTATATAATATAGGCTAGTTGGCACTCCGGTAATCCAGTTTTTTCACGTTGTGTGCAATGGTAATTCAAGATCAGATGATACTGGTCCCGTC